>JAPXFY010000015.1:60691178-60698678 GCA_030674185.1 Monoplex corrugatus
CTTTCTGCTGCCTCTGCCATCGCTTTAAGGGCTCTAGTCCTCTTCTTCCCAGAAATGGCGAGTTGTTTCATGAGATCATAAGCGGAGGTGCCCACAAACCCTCTTGCCCCGACCTCTATGGCGAAGATTTTGACCCGCAGACCTGCTTTCTTCAGGGTGCTGGCAAGACCGGCGTATTTTTCGGTCTTGTAGATATGTGCTTCTTCCATTCTGCTTTCGTATGGCACAGTGAGTTCTATCAGAATCACTTGTTTCGAGGAGTCAGAGTGGAGAGCGATGTCTGGTCTCATGCCTGTCTTGCTGATGACATCTGGGTAATTTCTCCACTCTGGGAGGTCTGCTGTACACTCCCAGTCGACTGCTCCATCCAGAAGACCCTTTGGCAATGTGCTGGTTGTCATAGCAATTTCGGGCCAGACCTGTTTCCCTCCTGCTTTGTAGAACGTTGTCATAGCAATTGGTGCGTTTGGGGTCATGGTTTTTTCGCTAACCACGTCTGTGATCACTTTCAGAACTTGGTTGTGCCTCCATGTATACCTTCCTTGGGCTAGCGCTACTTTGCAAGAGCTTAGGACATGTTCCACTGTTTGTTTCTTCTGACAGAGCGGACATGCTGGGTCATCTGATTTCCCCCATTTCACTAAGTTTGCATTCGAGGGGAGCAGGTCATATACAGATCTGAGGAGGAAGCTTATCCTTAGAGGAGCCATGTGCCACATATCGTTCCAGCTGAGACTTCTTTGGAGTGCACTGTCCCATGTTGTCCATTGCCCCTGTTGACCTTGCTGGACTGCCTTCTGCACTCTTTTGACATCTTCTTCTTTCTTCAACTCCTGTATGATCATGTCTCTTTTTTCCTTCCCTTTGGCTTTGGACCACCACTGCATTTTTGTTGCTCCCAGTCCCTGTCTGTTGGTTTGCGTGTGTCCAATTATTTCTTTGATGCTGAGGTTTCTCTTGGCATTGTTTACAGCCTCTTGGACTTTCCATTTTCTGCCAGTTCTCAGCTTTGGCTGAACTGATCTCACGATATTGTCTTCCGATTCCTCCAGCATGCTCAACAGTCTTGCTTTTCCAACTTTGTATTCCTCCACTATGGATTTAAGAGGTAGCTTCAGCATTGCTTGACGACAGTAGAATGCAACATCAGTGAGACCAGGTGGGACACCGAGCCATTTTCTTGTGTATTTGTTGATTTTGGCTTCCATTGCTTCCACTGTGCTGGTGCAAATGTCATAGATTAGCAGTGGCCACAGCAGCTTTGGTATCAGCATGAACTGTAGACACCAGACTTTGTATTTGCCTGGCAGTCCGCAGTTATCTATTTTCTTCAGGCCTTCTTCTGCTGTTTGCTTGGTTTCACATCCCCTTTGTGTGTCTTTCAGGGAGTCATCATACCATCTTCCGAGACTTTTTACTGGCTCTTCTGTGACAGTGGGGATGGCTTGGTTGGCTACCATGAATTTGACTGAATCTGCCACTTTTCCTTTTCGCAGTGAGAGACTTCGGGATTTCTTTGGTTTGAACCTCATTCTTGAAGAGGCCACCAGCTCATCCAGCTGCTTTAAGATTTGGTGTGTCTCTTCCTCATCCGTGGACAAGACTGTTGTGTCATCCATGAAAGCTTTCAGAGGAGGCATCTGGTATCCATCTCCCAGATTCACTGGACCTGAACTCTTCATTGCAGCTTTCAAGATGACTTCCATTGCCAACACGAACAGTATGGGAGAAATTGCACAGCCCATTGCAATGCCCACCTCTAGGTCTATCCAGTCCGTGGTGTATTCTTTGGTAGAGAACCGCATTGAGAACCCTTGGAAATACTTCCTCAGCATTGTTCGGATGTTTTCTGGGATGTGATACATTTCAAGGGCCAGCTGGATCATATCGTGTGGAACTGATCCATATGCATTCGCCAGATCAAGCCAAACTACGTCAATGTCTCTCTTGTCTGTTCTTGCTTTTTGGATGGCATCCCAAATCAACGTGGCATGTTCCAAGCATCCAGGCATTCCTGGTATGCCTCCCTTTTGGACTGACATATCCAGATACTTGTTTTCAGTCAGGTATTTAGTCAATCTTGCTGCCATAACAGAGAAGAAGATTTTCCCCTCGACGTTCAGAAGTGATATTGGCCTGAACTGGTTGATGCTGCTGGAGTTCTGCTCCTTCGGAATGTACACCCCTTCAGCTCTCATCCATTGTTCGCTGATCTTCTGGTTCCTCCATGCTGATGGAATCATCTTGTGGAGCCACTCGAGCACTTTTGGGCATTTCTTGTAGAGCAGGTATGGTATTCCGTTTGGTCCAGGTGCTGAATTGGCTCTGGCTTTCTTTACTACGTTCTTCACTTCATCCAGTGTTGGTGGTTTGTTATTGAATTTTCCTTCTGGCGCTGCAGGCCAAACCAGATTCTGGATTTCAAGTGGTGCCTCGCGCTGAGAATCGGAATATGTTTTCCTGAGATGCTGCTCTAGGGTTTCCTTGCCCACTGTGAGAGTCCCTGATTTGGGTTGTTCAAACAGCTTTCTTGCAAAGTCAAAGGGATTTTTGAAGAAACGATCTTGTCTTCTTCTTTTTGCTCTTTCTTCGCCTTGCTGATTCCACTTTGCTGAGAGCATTGTGTTTGGCTTACCTCAAAAAGTGGTTTACCTCAAAATACAATAGACAAACAAGCAGACAGACTGACAAGCAGTCAGAGGAGAGACACAAAGAAGAGAGAGAGAGAGAGAGAGAGAGAGAGAGAGATAGAGAGATAGATAGATAGAGAGAGAGAGAGAGAGAGAGAGAGAGAGAGAGAGAAAGAGAAAGACAGACAGACAGACACAGACAGACACAGGGACAGAAAGACAGAGACAGAGAGAGTATAAAAAAAAAAAAAACATTGAAAGATACTCGTGTGAGGTCCTTCTGTATATTTACCATCATCATCATCAGGTGCCCTGCCACATGACGTTGGCGATCATGGACTTCCAACCATCTCTATCTCTCATTGCCCCGGCATCTCCCCCACCCTCTTCATCCCCAGCCACTCTGCAAGTCCGTCCAGCATTCTCTCCCTGGGTCTACCTGGTGCTCTCTTTCCCTCCAACTTTCCAATTGTGACCAGGTGCTCCAAATCCCCCTTCCTCATAAAATGGCCTATAAATGTTGCTTGCCTTTTCCTAATCATCCTTATGAGTGATCTACTTGTGTCTGCCTCCATCAAGACTGTCTCGTTTGTTTTCTTTGCTGTCCATGGAACTGTCAACATTCTTCTGAGAAACCACATATCGGCTGCCTCGATCTTGCTCTGGCTTTGCTTGCTGACTGTCCACGCCTCGCATCCGTACAACAGTATTGGTTCTATATAACATTCAAGGACTCTCTTTCTGATGTTAATTGATAGGCATTTGTTGGTAAGAATGCTTGTCATTTTCTTGAATGCTGTTTTGGCTTGGCCGATTCTGCCAGCTATTTCCGATGTGCATCTGCCGTCTGATGAAATGACCGTTCCCAGGTATTTGAACTTATTAACCTGTGTCAAGGTTGTGCCATTTGCTGTTATTTTGCAGGAGGGGATTTCATGTTTTTTACTGATCACCATGACTTCAGTCTTCCTGCTGTTTAGTTCCAACCCCTTACCTTTGCTGTCTGTTTCGAGTATATTCACAAGGTTTTGTAGGTCCCTTTCATGTTCTGCAATTAGCACGGTGTCATCTGCGTACCGAATGTTGTTTATCATTTTCCTTCCAACCTTTAATCCAGGGTCTTCTTCTAGGTTTCTCATGATGCTTTCGCTATATAGTGAAAACAGATCTGGTGACAAAACACAACCCTGTCTGACTCCTCTTTTGATGTTTTGAAAAGAGCTTATATTGTTTTCTATTCTCATTGCAGCTGTTTGTTCCCAGTGCATATTCCTGATTATTCGTAGATCTTTTCCATCGACATTGAGTTTCTCCAGTTGGTTGATCAATTCAACATGTCGTACCCGATCGAAAGCTTTGGTATAGTCAACAAAGCATAAATACAAATCCTTATTCATCTCAATTGACCTCTCTGTGATAGTTCTTAGGATGCATATGGCATTAATAGTTCCTTTCCCCTCCACAAATCCACACTGTTCTTCTGCTATTTCTCTTTTGATTCTATTCCTTGTCCTCATCATGATTATTCTTAACAGGATTTTTGTTACATGACTCATCAAACTGATTGTGCGATGGAGTTCGCATTCTATAGCCCCTGTCTTCTTTGGAAGTGCAATGAACATTGATTTTGACATATCTTTGGGGATTTTTCCAGTGTCATTAATTTCATTTAGGAGAACTGTTATTTTTTCTATGCCAAATTCCTCCAGGGCTTCAATCATCTCTGTAGTAATGTTGTCTGGTCCTGGGGCTTTTCCTGGTTTCATCTTTTTCAATGCTGCTCTTATTTCATCTTTCATTATGGGTGGTCCTTCAAAGTTCTTTTTTGTAATGTGTTCTTCGTTTCTGTCATCCTCAAAAAGGTCTTTAATGTACTCTCCCCATCTGTCTAATATTTTGTCTTTTTCCATGATAAGCGTGCCATGGAAAATATGTATATTAGGAACGTTCAAATTCAGGATGAGATGAAAGTCAAAAGCGATTCACTAAAAAAAAAAAAAAAATAAAAAACCTTTATCCACTAATAGCAATTGGTACAGAATGGTGGTAGTACAAAGATACTTTCGTATATATCCTGTTGAGTTGTCTGATACGAATGTCACCCAGAACAAATGAAGCCTGTAGCCTTTAGTCCCTTGTCTGAAGTTTGACGTCTGAAGTCTGAAGTCCCCACTATACCCGCTACCACCTCTCTCTCTCTCTCTCTCTCTCTCTCTCTCTCTCTCTCTCTCTCTCTCTCTCTCTCTCAAATACACACACAGACATAACACTCGAACACACACTTATACATATAATTTATATTTATATACACATACACATACACACATGCACACGCACACACACACACACATACACACACCACACACACACACACACACACACCACACACACACACACACACACACACACACACACACACGCCGTCTAATATCACTTATAGTGAAAAGAGGTTAAATCAAGCAACGAACGAACGAACACACACACACACACACAGGCACACACACACACACACCACACACACACACACACACACACACACACACACACACACACACACACACACACACACATACACACACACTTTCACTTTCTCTCTCTTGATTTTAAGGAAATGAAACACTCTCTTTATCAGCTGATACCTAGAAAACTTACCAAACGGTTATGTGCGATAAAACAACAAAAAAACATGAACTGGCCAGGTACTGAGGACCTACCTAATCTGTTTAAGCATACATTTGCCTCACTTGGTCAGGGTCCTGGTCAGGCAGTGATATGTCAATATAGTGATGTGCTTAGATTTTATGGCATAAACACTTGCTACCGCGATTAAAAAAACACAAGAACAAAAGCAAAAACAAAACAAAAAAAACAAATAAACAACAAAACGAACGCTTTGTATTTCTTTATGGTCATTCCGTCCAATGACCTTAATATCATTCTAAGAGTCTATTGCTTGCTAATATCTTTCAGCAGGCAATCAGGTCACCAAGTGCAAAGTCTGAAGAAACAACGTAAAGTTTCCCATTGAATAATTGATTCTTCTTGCCGTAATGTTGCTTAGCTGTTTGCACGTTATGCCGTGCGTTTTCAACTGCTATATGTTTTAGAGGGAGATTGTTTCATATTGACCGTATATTTGTGTGTGTGTGTGTGTGTGTGTGGTGTGTGTGTTGTGTGTGTGTGTGTGTGTGTGTGTGTGTGTGTGTGTGTGTGTGTGTGTGTGTGTGTGTGTGTGTGTGTAGTGTGTGTGCGTGTGTGCGTACGTGTAGTGTTTATGTATGTGTTTGTATGTATGTTGTTGTGTTGTATGTGTGTGTGTGTGTGTGTGTGTGTGTGTGTGTGTGTGTTGTGTGTGTGTGTGTGTATATATGTGTGTGTGTGTGTGTGTGTGTGTGTGTGTGTGTGTGGGTGGTGTGTGTGTGTGTGTGTGTGTGTGTGTGTGTGTGTGTGTAACCTTGTGTGTTGTAAGTGAGTATGTGTGTGTCTTAAGTGTGTTAGTGTGTTAGTCTGTGTATGTATGTATATATGTATGTATACATGCATGTATGTATGCATGTATGCATGCATGTATGTATGTATGCATGTATGCTTGTATGCATGTATGCATGCATGCATGTATGTATGTATGTATGTATGTATGTATGTATATATGTATGTATGCATGTGTGCATGTACAAAACGGAGCCAGCTATGGAGAGCTACTCGCGGACATCTAGCTAAATGAGTTCCGGCAGCTCCTGCGGCCGCGTTGGCACCAAAACGTAACAGCCCTGCTGTTCCTTTGGATCTATCAGCGAGGTGGAGAGGGGGGACAAGATAGCCTGTCCTCCATATCACACTGCAAAGGCTTACATCCGCCCATTCATCCACAAACACTCAGCACCTACGACCTGGAGAGGACACTCCAGCTTCGCTACTAACACTAGTGTCGACACACCACGGGAAGCAACAGATACCGGTGATAAGTCATTGCTCAACTGGCGCAGAGCTGACACCAGGGGTTGCTTTTGACGGTGGGAGAGACCTTCGTGTCTTACTCGACAGCTACCGCCCGCCTAAGCTGGGCAGCCTCCAGCCAATTAGATGTTGTCCCGCCACGACCTGCCTTCTTCATTGGGTGCATGAAGATTAGGAGAAAATCTGAAAAGCAGGTCGTTAACTACCGCACCAGGCAAAAATTCAAATTCAAATTCAAGAAACGGATTAGGAAAACGATCAGCAGTGAAACTGGGCTGTTGGAATGTCCGAACAATGATGCCTGAGCTCCCCCAATATCTGCAAGACATCAGCGACGCCAGAAAGACTGCCGTCATCAACAGCGCGCTAAAGAGGCTCAATGTGGACATTGCCACTCTGCGGGAAACACGGCTGGCGGACTCAGGAACACTAAAGGAAAGGGACTACACCTTCTTTTGGCAAGGAAAGAGTTCTGATGCCCCAAGAGAGTGCGGAGCAGGCTTTGCAGTAAGGAACAGCCTGCTGAACATGACTGAACCAGGCAGCGGCGGTTCAGAGCGACTCTTGACTCTCCGCCTCAACACAACCGAAGGCTATGTCACTCTCATCAGCGTTTGTGCCCCAACTCTGTCCGCTTCCCCAAGGCCAAGGATGAGTTCTACAAAAATCTTGCGTCAACCATAAGGAACATCCCTAGGACAGAACAACTTGTTCTCCTGGGCGACTTCAACGCCAGAGTGGGCGGAGACAATGATTCATGGCCCTCCTGCCTCGGTTCCTTTAGAGTGGGGAAAATGAATGAGAATGGACAGCGACTGCTTGGGTTTTGCGCCTGCCATGAACTGTGCATCACCAACTCCTTCTTCAAGACAAACCTCAACACAATGTCTCCTGGAGGCACCCGAGCTCAAAA
>JAPXFY010000015.1:60703678-60706178 GCA_030674185.1 Monoplex corrugatus
TTTACATCTGCTGAATGGATGAAATGCTTGTCTAAAATGCTCCTCAACCATGATATTTCATTGCACAAATAACCTCAAAGCATGTCTGAACAAACCTTATACTGTAAAAATCCTAAAAGAGGATTAAATTACCTTTCTAACCATACCCTACATGTTGAAGTTAGTCATTTGGGGCGCCTGTGAAAATTAATTCAAAGTGGCCTAAAAATGCACGTTTCCAAGGAAAGTAGTCAATGGCAGCTGGCACGTCTGCAGGGAAGTAGGTCAGACAGCCAGCTGACGATGCCAAAGAGTTAAAGGGAGGATTGTGAATCAACATAAATATATATAACAGAAAGTCTGACAGTATTCAAAATTTGTTCCCATTTCTGTTTTCCATTTATGATTTTCGTTGCTTCACATCAAAGTTGTTTCTTGTTGTTGTTTGTTTAAACATTGACGCCACAGATTCCATATGATGGACAAGACTCAAAACCATCATGACAAAAGCGCCATAAGCTTGCTTGTTACCACTTAGCTCTGGCCAGATCTTGTGGTTTTACCTAACACACGGGTTTTATATCTTAGCTTTGTAGCAAGCTAATATTGAAACAAAATGAAAAATGGAAATAAGTGCAATATCCCGCCTCAGGTTTGAACTCACAGTCCTCTGCGATATGAGCTTGGAGCCTCTGACCCGCCTAGCTAAAGGGCCACAACAATTCAATATCTCAGTTTGGAGTTTGGTGGTTGTTCAAGAGGGTTCACAGAAAAGCCAAGCAATTCCACATACGCTCTACCCAAATCTGCTAGCGATTATCTAGCAGATTCCCTGAACAGACACAAAACCCTGTGCGTTGGCCAAGGTATTAGAATCAAAGAAAATAGTACTTTGAACCCGGGTTTCTCGCGTGTTAGCGATATGCTTTTACCCCAGGCCACACATTCGACTGATGTGTTGAACAAAAGCTGTAGCGGTGCACCGTTCCTCAGCAGGTGGTGACGATAGATCTTCCCAATCTTAGTAGGTATCTATCTCCAATTCTAAAGTTTTCACCAACTCACGTTTGCCCTACGTGTGGGCGAGCCTTCCTGGCCCGGATTGGCCTCAACAGCCACCTCCAGACACACAATCACCATACCCCCGGTCAAATATGAAGTTGTGGACTTCTTGACAATGAAGGACGAACAACAAAAGGTATTTGTACGCCAAGGATGTTTGCTATCATCAAAACTGATCGGCATTTTTTCTTGTTTTGTAAAGCATTTGTAGAAAACGCTATATTGAATAACTCTTATTCCATATCTCTCTTAGTGGACCAAAAGAATATATTTCACTTTCAATCTCAGTTTCTCAAAATGGAATCTCCGCGCTTGGAATAAATTTCATATGAATTGGCACCACTGATGCCATTTGGTGGATAGGATCAAAAATGATTATCGTGTTAGACCCATACCTGCGCCTAAGTCCTACGCTTTGGCAAGGTGACCTGGAAAACTGTGGCTCTCTGGAGGTTGGAACCCACGGCCCCAGCACTATCAGGCATGGTACCATAACCAACCCACATGAGAGACCAGCAACAGTTAATCCTTTGACTCCTGCACCATACCCACCAACATCCTGCGTTGTCAACCATGCTAACAGTAGGTGGATATTGTGCGGGAGACAAAGCGTTATAGGAAGCGAGATTGTGGGTTCGAGCATCTCACCCGCCATGACTCACTGTGCACATGTTTTTGTAGAGTGCTATAGATAACGGATATGGTGGTGGTGGTGGTGGTGGCTATGTTGATGATAGATGATGATGAGAGAAAGATGATGATTTCTTCGTGTCTAAAAATGTATCATACATATAGACACACACACACACACACACACACACACACACACACACACACACACACACACACACACAACATATACAACTATATATATATATATATATATATATATTATATATATATATCTACACATATATATTCGTGTCTAAAAATGTATCATACATATAGAATCAGACACACACACAAACACACACATGCACACACAGACACACTCACTCAACACACATACACAGACACACTCACACACACACATACACACACACACACATGAACACACTCACACACATGCACAACACACTCACACACACATACACTCACACACACAGACACACTCACTCACTCACTCACTCACACACAGACATACACACTCACACACAATCACACACAAAGATATTCACACACACACGTGCATACTCACACACACAACACACACACACCCACACACACACCGCGCGAGCGCGCGCGCGCACACACAAACACACACACGCAGCATACATAGACTCAAATGCTGCTGCTGTTACTGTTGTAGCTAAGGTTTTGGTGTTTAAACAGTATCTCACACACAGATGCAAGCACACACACACACACACACACACACACACACACACACACACACACACACACACACACACACACACACAAACAAACAAACAGACAAACAAACAAACAAGCTAACAAA
>JAPXFY010000015.1:60721178-60723678 GCA_030674185.1 Monoplex corrugatus
ATAATAACAATCAATTAGAAAAACGATGAAGTGCATGTACTGCCCAGTGTTGGGAAGCAGCCCAGAAGACATCAGAAAGATGATAGTGTTCAGCAATATGGAATCCCATACGTTGGCACAGAAAAGGGTACACTGTATTCAACAGGTTTGGCGTGTGTGTTAAGGATTTTGATGCGTTTAGCCCAAAGAGCTGGCTGCCTCTTGGTTCTCTTCCTCATCACAACACCAGTCTTATAACTGCTGTTATTCCATGTAGTTTTTGTTTTTTTGTTTGTTTGTTTGTGTTTTTTCTCATTTATTGCCCCACCATACACCACTATATCGAGGTTGTTGCCATGCTACTGGCAAAGCTCATAGATTAAAAACATCACCATTGTAAACTTGAACCAGCAAAAAGAAAATCACAAGTTAAAAATGTTCAGCTCTAGTAAACGATCCAGTTACAGGTATATCGTCTTTTATGTTGGAATTTTATTGAATGCAAGAGATTGAGAATAAGCAGAGTGTGCATCAACATACTGATACTGCCTGTCTGATGTGGGCATGACAACGTCCATACGGGCAGCTGAGAAACATCAGAACGCTCAGAAAACAAAACATAGAATAGCTAAAGTGTCATATGTGATTGGACTGTGAATTTTCTTTCTCGTGTCTTTCTATTCTTTTTCTTTCTTTTTTTTCTTTCTGTTTGATTCTCACCCTCACCCTTCCCTTCCCCTTCTCTTCCAAGCTATCACTCGAAAGCAGAGGAAGAAGTAGCCAAAGCACACACAAAAAGCATAACTTGATGACAAATACACCAGTACCTTGGACTGGGTGACAGGTAGGAGAGAGGATTTGTCCTGCCCCTGTCTCCCAATCCCCGTTCTCTTTGCTGGACTCTGCTTAATGGTCAAGGTGGTGGTCATTCGGATGGGATAGCAGTCCGGGATCTGACGTGCTGCATGCGCTCAGTGAACATGGGAGGTGTCACGGAGAAATAAAAAAAAGCCTTGGGGAAGTTTTGTGCAGAACCTGCTGGCGCGTGTGAATGTACATGCATATGTGCAAACCGAGTGTGACTGCCCGCGTTCAAGCAAACAGGAACCAGAAAAAAAGCACTAAAAAAGAATGGGAACGCGTTTATAATACAATAAGACAAGACAAGGGCACATTTTCCGCCAACTGGCCTGTGTCAAACGTGGACGAGAGATTACAAACGAATAAACACCAAATACAAAAAATTAAGGGAGAAAAGACTGAAACTTCCCCGCTGCTTCGTCCAGTGGAAGAAAAGGACTAAAATGACATCATTATGTGTTCATGATGAAACATGATCTCAGAGGGGAAGTGAGATGAGACCTGCAACTTGAAAAGTGGTCATGCCACATTATTTTTTTTTTATCCTGAAGAGGGTCCAGGGCTGAAACAAAAAGCCATGATGCATTAGTAAGAGTACTTTTTGGAATGTAAAGTATCTCACTTTTAGATAAGGCATAAGAGAAAATACAAGCATATGGTCGACAGAATGAAAAAAAAATCTAATCAAGAGGTATAGTATATTTGGTGTTTGTTGGTTTGTGACCTTAGGTCTATGCTTGACGAAGGCCAGTTGGCCGAAAATTTGCGCCTATCTTGTCTGGTTGTATTAAATACACGTTCTGATTCTTTTCGTGGATATGTGCAGTACATTGAAAAAAAATGGGTGGTGCTGCAAGATGGCGACATGCTTCCCGAGGAAGACCGTCCTGATTACACAATGAAACAAAAAATCTGTTATGACAAACAATGAATCTAATCAAATTTAACCCAAAGCAAAGATTCCACCTCTAATTTGCTTAAATATAGGTTATTGACGATTGATGACTGATATACTGCTGAAAAATAAATAAGTAAATAAATAAATAAGTAAATAAATAATGATAAATAAATAAATAAATAAACAAATAAATGTATTAACTGATAAATACACACGCACACAAACTGTTTCAGAAACTAAACAGCAGAGACCCTAGATGACGTCTGTTGAAATAATAAGCCCTGGTAAAAATCAAAACCGCACTCTCACACAGACACGTTTTATGTGTTTTTTTTCTTGTTTTGTTTTTGTTAGTTAGTTACTTACTTACTTACTTACTTTCTTACTTATTTGGTTAGTTGGTTAGTTGGTTAGTTGATTTGTTGGTTAGTTGGTTATTTCGTTGGTTAGTTCCTTGATTGCTTAGTTGGTTAGTTGGTTTGTTGTATGGTTGGTTAGTTTGTTGGTTTGTTGGTTGGTTAGTTGGTTGGTTGGTTGGTTGGTTGGTTGGTTGGTTGGCTGGTTGGTCTTTTGTTTGTTGGTTGGTTTGTTTGTTTGCTTGTTTGTCCCATTCTCTAAACTCCATCGCATGATCAGTTTGATGAGTCATGTAACAAACATCCTTTTAAGAATAATCATGATGGGGACAAAGAAAAGAATCAAAAGAGAAATAGCAGAAGAACAGTGTGGATTTGTAGAAGGGAAAGGAACTATTAATTAAAT
>JAPXFY010000015.1:60728678-60733678 GCA_030674185.1 Monoplex corrugatus
GCCTCGGAATTCTGACTACTCTGGAGGCATGTGACCGAAGAAGCAAGCAGACTTTGGTTGGTCCACATCTTGACGTAAGTTGTGGAGGAGCGTCAGTGAGACTTCTTCAATGCTTTTATTCTTTGAGTAACCTAACTTTTGTGCTATTTCCACCTTCAGTTGGTGCTGAATAAATTGCTCGGCACGTCTGAAGGAAAAAATGGACATGAGAGCGACGGGCCTGTAGTTATTTACTTTGTGTGGGTGCCAACTGGGGATGCTGGGGGCTCTGTCAATATGTGTAGTACCCTCACCTTCTGGAAATTCGAGTTAAAAATTTCCTCTTTTCTTTCACTCTCTTTGTTTCTGCCTTGTTACTTTGCTGTGTCTTTTTTCCTATCATTTTCTGCCTTGCTGGTGTATTCGATAAAATCTTATGTACTTTTTCTTAGGATTGACTATTGGGTACATATTCTAAGTGCTTTCTTGGGTGTAGGGAAATGAGATATTTGGAAGCAATTTTAGGTGTTTAAGGCCCGTTTTTATCTGTTTTTATCTATGTAGCTAAATAGCAAGAAAACTGAAGTCATGTTAATCAATAAAAAACATGAAATCCCCTCAGGCAAAATAATGGCAAACGGCTCAACCTTGAGACAGGTTGATATGTTTAAAGATCTGGGAATGGACATCTCACCAGACGGCAGATGCACGTCAGAAATAGCCAGCAGAATCGTCAAAACCAAAACAGCATTCAATAAGATGAAAAGCATTCTAGCCAACAAATGCCAATCAATTAACATCAGTAAGAGAGTTCTTGAATGTTATATAGAACCGATAATGTTATACGGGTGTTAGGCGTGGACAGTCAACAAGCAAAGCAAAGGTGCATATGGAGGGTCATGATCTCCATCGCCAAGTGGCAGGGCACCTGATGGTGATGATGATGGTCTGCTGGTGGATCTTTTTCTGTGTTGCCTTCTTCTGTTCCTCGTTCTTTTCTCTGAAAGCTGCCCGTTTTTTTTCTTCTTCTGTGGGGGTGACCCATGGCTTATCATTACCATACAATGCTATTTACCAGCTGTCGACAGTACTATCCAGTACTTTATTCTAGCATGATTGTCATAGTTAAAGACCTTTGACATACGCTATTTCTGTGCTCTCTTAGTCTGTTACAAAACCACATGAAGGGTGTGGGATGTGATAAATTAGCCACGAAGACAGAAAGTAGTTGGTGTGTATCAGCCTATTTCATTTTTATTTAAATATCAGAAAGAGTTGTTACTGAGTTTCTGGAGGTTGTGTGTGTGTGTGTGTGTGTGTGTGTGTGTGTGTGTGTGTGTGTGTGTGTGTGTGTGTGTGTGTGTGTGTGTGTGTGCCTGTGTGTGTGTGTGTGTATCTGTGTGTATGTGTGTGTGTCTGTGTGTGTCTGTGTGTCTGTGTGTCTGTGTGTCTGCGTGTGTCTGTGTGTATCTGTGTGTGTGCATCAGCAAACATCTTTTTTCTGCCAAAATCAGAAAGGGTTGACCACTGGTTTCTAAAGTGTTTCCGAAGTGCTGCCAATAGAAAGACCAAACTGTTGGTTTAATTTTCAGAAACATGGACGAGGGAAATGAAAATTACAAGACGATGACTACGTCCAATGCCACATCAGTGGTTTATGTCAACGCTGCAAACTATGTTGATTTTACGTCGCTGCCTTTAGTAAAGATAGTGGACTGGATCTGTGCCATATGTCTGCCTATTCTGTTCGCTCTGGGTATGTTCGGCAACGTCATGACTATCGTCATCATTCGTAGGTTCCAGACTAACCGTTCAGCCTTGGATCGATATTTCCTGTGTCTGGCTGTGACCGATCTCTGCGTCAACATCACGGGACCTCTTCGCGATTGGATCATAACAGTGACAGTGTTCTATCCATTTGGTCTTCATGACGTTATCTGTAAGACTGGCTTCTTTATCCACAACACGGCTGCTGCCTGTTCTGCTTGGTTTGTGGTGGTGATGGTGTCCCACAGGGCTATATCCGTGGTATGGCCTCATCGTGTCAACGTGGTGTGTACATCAAGGAGATCTTGGGGCATCATCGTGAGCATCATCATCTTTTTCAGCCTGGTTTACTCTCACTGCTTTTACGGACTAGAAGTTTCAGGTAAAGAATGTATGATGAAAGAAGACTACCTAAAATTTCTGACTGAAATCTTTTTCTATATCGATATCTTGCTGTATTCGATTTTGCCTTTCATCTGTCTGGTGGTCAGTAATGTTGTGCTGGTGGTGAAGTTAAGAACGTCCGTGAAGGAAACTGGTGACCAGTTTGTGACCACAGACGAACAGAAGAGTGACAGAGAAAGAAAAGTGAACTCCATCACTCTCACGGCTCTGGTTGTGTCAGCATCCTTCATTGTCTTCACCTTACCGCTCGCCCTGAAGAATATGATAGACTTTAGTTTTTTTTACAGCAGTCATGTGAAGGATGTCCACGAACTGGCTTATGACTACTTTCTACAGGTTCTTTTCTACTGTATTGTTTATTTTAATTTCTCCTTGAATTTTTATTTATACTGCTTGACGGGACAGAGATTCAGAAACGAATTTCAAGAGGTCATGGGTAAACTGTTCGTCTGCATCAGATATCCCAAATTATAAACCTGCAATATGTTAAGAGCCAACAATGGTTAACATTTATAAAATGACTGGATATTCAGTAGGTGACAGGTACTTTCTTGAGTTAATAGAACAGTTTCTGTTTTATATTCAGTTTTTTTTTCCGGAATGACGATCAGTTCGTGTACATGAATAATGGTAACAATGCCTGTTTGTATAGTGCCTCATCTCACGAGTGACCCACTCGCTTCATAAAAGCATGATTATACGTAAGACTTACGTTAAACAAACACGGATCAGCTCCTATCTAGAGAAAAACAGACAAACTATAGGACACAATATCAAGGAAGCAGTAGAAATGGTTTATAATACAATTTCTACATCCATATGTCAATCGGTCAGACAACGAGAGAAAACCGATAAAGTTTCAAAATATATTCGTTATACTCAAAGCTTATGCAGCGTATCGTGTGCGAACGGCACGAATATAAATCTCACCGACAACGTGCATTTCACAATTGAACTATATATTTCGAAGACCGTTCTGTTTCTGCTTTCCGTTTTGGTTACTTATGTTCATCTCTCTGTCTCTGTCTCTGTCTCTCTCTGTCTGTCTGTCTCTCTCTCTTTCTCTCTCTCTCTCTGTCTCTCTGTCTCTCTCTCTCTTTCCCTGTCTCTCTCTCTTTTTCACCTTCTCTCTTCTCTGTAATATCCTACGTTTAGACAACATATTTGATTATAATGCATGCTGTGTGCAAATATGTATACAAAAGTACATCTATCTATATCTACACCTTATGGTGGCATGGATAGGAAGTATGCTAAGTAGAGACGTTAGATTCATGCCACACCTCAAATGTGTACGGAATCCTGATAGTTTCAAAATACTCGGCATTTGGTTTACCAGTGATTTAAAGGATTGTGAAAAGTTAAATTTCGACAAAAAATTTAAAGAAATAAAAGCTTTGTTTGCAATATGGCTAAGACAGTTAATAACACCCCTGAGCAGAGTTTCTGTTTTGAAATATCTGGTGTTATCAAAACTAGTTCATCTCTGGCTCTTGCTGCCTAATCCATCTGACTACATTATTGATCGATTGCAGAAAATGGTTTTCAGGTTTATATGGAACAAGAAACGTGACACGATAAAAAGAACTACTGCAGAGGAAGACTATGTGTTATCAACAAATTTATAATCGAATTAAAGTTAACATGGCTTAACAGAATTCACAAAACAGAGCACACATGGAACTATGTTTTTTTATCATCTGTATCTAAAAATGGTACATATTAACCGGTATTGTCCAAGTATATACTCAAGACATCATCATATGAACTATTTTTGGGAAGATGCTTTTAAAAATATGTAATATTTGTATACGGAATGCAGCCCAAATGTTCAGAAGATGTTCCCTCAGAACCTGTGTTCTTCAATGATATTATCAAACGTGTGACAAATAGTGTAAGATATACTGATTGGATTAACACAGGTATTTATCGATGATACGGGTCATTAATATCCGTACGAAGAATTCATTGAAAAATGCAAGAGAAATGTGAATTTCTTAAATTACTTCAGTTGCGTAAAATCAATCAAAGATTATGTAAAGAAAATTTATATCCCAGTTATTAATAATAAAACGCAGCTGGTTTCATGTTTTGTCGAAGCAACTAAGTCACAAACAAAAGGTACGAAACTATTGTATGAACTTTCCAACTGCGAAAAGCGTCCACATTGTTTCAATAAATATGATTTAACATTTGGAGAAGAAATTATTTGGACATGATGCTTTACAAGAGTCATCCATCGAATATGGGCTACTAACGTTGTACTCAAAGAAATGGGCCGAGTACAAAGCAATTTGCGTAATTTCTGCAATCGAGCACGACATGGTATACGACACTGCCTTTGGAATTGTCAGTATATACAGCTATTTGGAATGAATTTGAAACGTTTGTACAGACAAATTGCACAAATGTTAACAATTCAATACTGTCAAAAGAAATGCTTATTTTGGGATTTGATAAAACTTTTAAAAGTAATAGCTGTTTTTTTAAATTTTATTTTGCTTTTCGCAAAGTATTTCATTTACCAATATAAAAGTGAAAACTGATGCGAAATCTACTCACCTTTAGGAAAAAATAAAGAAAAAAATTAAACGGATATATGACATTGAACTATGTATTCAAAAGTTGAGAATGACTGCACAAAAGTACGAAATCGATTAGATGTACTATCGCCCAATTATTACTTTCATTGATGACTAATATTTTTTTCATCTGTTACGCACAGCCAGATTCTTCAGACTATGGCTTGATATACTGCAGTATTACAATTATAACAATTAAGACGTTATACAAATATGACAACACCACAAGAAAACAATGGGATTATTTGTTGTTGTTGCTGTTTTGTT
>JAPXFY010000015.1:60744234-60749234 GCA_030674185.1 Monoplex corrugatus
TCTGTCTATCTATCTGTCTGTCTATCTATCTATCTGTCCATCTATCCATCGTTTTTACTCGGGCTGGATCGTTCTTTCTGCTGTATCGAATTTAGTCCCGGCCTGCAAAATCAAACAGTGGACCGTTTGTGTGCGTTGTAATGTTTCCATTATTCTTTTGGTGCCAGCTTAATGGTTCATATGTCTTCCCTACCCCCTCCTCCGCATTTCAGGACTTTACCAGCGAAACGGGTTTTGAGCAAACACATACATACATGCAAGCAGATCGACAAACACGCACAGACGTACACACACATGTACATACAAGACCAAATTGGATATACTCCAGCACACACACTAATACATACAGGGAAACAACAGGCTCGCTGACACACACATGCGTGCGCTCAAACAGACAGACAGACACACACACACACACACACAAACACACACACACCACACACACATACACACACACACACACACACACACACACACACACACACACACACACACACACCACACACACACACACACACAGAAACAAAACAAAAAAACCTATACACACGTACACGTGAACACACACGCATACGCACACACATGCACACAGAGGTTGTTTTTTTTTCCAGCAGTCATACACTATCAAAAAGGTCAACGACAGATGCTGTCAATACAAAGAAAAGAAAACTCCAACCAGCGAACAACACTCAATCAAACAGGACTGAGGTCAAACCCCAGAAATCTGAGTATCCACTGAAGCTTTTGTCAGCTGAGCAAATAGGGGATGAATAGCGAAGAGCGAGGTCACACGAGCACGCTTGCAAGGGAATAAACAAAGATACCACATCAATCAGATATACGTGGTCATTGTTATCCATTCTCTTGTGATTGATTCAGGTCGATCTGTGCCGCCCGCGAGTCCCTATCAAGCAAAGGCATTCAATAGTAAACGTGATGCCAGAGTCTCTATTAATCAAGATCTTTGTAAGGTAAGTGGTGAGGCCAGAGTCTACATTAATCAAGACCCTGGAATGGTAAATGTGACGCTGGAGTCTCTATTAATCAAGACCCTAGTATGGTAAATATGATGCCAGGATCTCTTTCAATGAATGTTTTACTCTCTGTCCAACTTTCTACGCAATCCCAAAGCCCAGTTTCAATTTTCCAAGACAATGTCTCTGAGCTTGGAATGAATTATATATGCACTGACGCAATGACGCCACTGTTGCCATGTGATTCAAAAACAAAGATCCAAAGTGATAAGCAGCTGTAACCCCCAGGTTGGAACCCCAAACCCTTGTTCTGTCAGAATGCTGTTACGGGGCCACTGTACTCTTACAGGGCTGATAGGGTTAAAGAAGAAGAAGTGGATATTGACCTATATGGACCCACCTCTGTCTGTGTCTTTTGTCTCTCTTTCTCTCTCTCTCTGGTTCTGTATTTGTCTATCTTTCTGTTTGTTGTCTGTCTGTCTATCTCTCTGTCTGTCTGTCTCTCTTTCTTCCCCCCCCCCTTTCTCTCTTTGTCTTTCTCCGTCTCTCTCTGTTTCTCTCTTTGTTTCTCTCTGGCTCTGTCTCTGTCTCTCAGTCTGTCTCTGTCTGTCTGTCTCTTTTCTCTCTTCCCTCCCTCTCTCTCAAACACAATTAAAAGTAAAGGAAGTTTGACGAAAGACTCGTTTCATTGTGCATTAGTCTGTCTGACTCTTCGTCTCTCTCCTATTTAGTCTTAATTAAAAGTAAAGGAATGGGAGATTGGTTCATCAGCGTATACGTAGACTGTCACTACAGTGAAATCAGAATGTAAATATTGTTAGAAGTTCCTGAAAATTACTGTTCACGCACGCTTACTTCCACAATTTCCTGATATTAGTTGTTTTTTAAATCCACATAGCCTTGAATTTGGTTTCTTAAATTATGCATTTATGACTGCTCATCAGTCTAAATCTTTGTCTAAATTTGTAAAGATGTATACACATATGGCTGATAAAATCTTAGGAAAGAGCACACATAAGAAGTTTCAGCTGGAAGACCTGTAGCATATGGCCTCCTCTCAGAATCAGTTTCATCCTCAGATCTGTGTATGACCTCCTGTCCCCGAATGCTATTCTGGTGAAATGGGAGAAATCAGATAACCCTGCTTGCCCGCTCTGCCAAGGCAAACAGACATGGAACATGTCCTGAGCTCATGCAAGGTAGCGCTAATCCAAGGAAGGTACACATGGAGGCACAATCAAGTGCTTCAAGAGATCGCACAAGAGGTCAGCACTACGATCAGCATTGCCAGACGAAAACTCCTGCCACCAGAAGCTCCAACAACAAGAGGCAAGAAAACCTTCTGCTGTCCTGCTCTTTCCAGAGTTTCTTACTACTGCTACTTGTTAACACATCTCTTTTCAGGGCCGGGGGGGGGGGGGGTGTTACACACACTGCAAGACAGACACACAGACACAAAGAGAGAGCGCACAAACATACGCGCCCGCACACAGACACAGACATACACAGATACACAGACATGCAGACACACACACACACACACACACACACTACACACACACACACATACACTCTCCGTCTCTTTCTATCTATCTATCTATCTGTCTGTCTGTCTATCTCCGTCTCTGTCTGTCTGTCCGTCTGTCAGTCAGTCTGTCTGTCTGTCACATACACACACACACACATACACACACCACACATACACACACACACACATACACACATACACACACCACACATACACACACACACACACACACCACACATACACACACACACACACACACACCACACACACACACACATACACACACCACACATACATGCACAATGTACGACTATGCCCACCCACCCCCCACCCCTGATATATTCATAGACCATTTATTGTAAGGTCAACATAAGGTGTACAGCATTAACCCACTCACCCTATATACACTCACACCCACGTACCCACACACACACCACACTACCGTCCTCACTTCCACACACGCACCAACGCACAAACACACCCTCAGACAGAGACATATAAACAACAAACAGACACAGAGGCACAGACTTAGACATATAAACAAGACTAGGACACAAACCAACACACACACACACAGACACATAAAAATACAAACAAACACATAACAACAACGACAACAGCAACAACAACAATAACAACATCACACACACACACACACACACACACACACACACACACACACACACACACACACACACACACACACACACACAATTCGGTCAATATGAAACAAAAAGATGGATTATGAAGGAAAGAAAGAAAGAAACAAGAGAGAGAGAGAGAGAGAGAGAGAGAGAGAGAAGAGAGGAGAGAGAGGAGAGAGAGAGAAAGAAGGAAAGTAAGAAAGAAACAAAGAGAGAGAGAGAGAGAGAGAGAGAGAGAGAGGGAGAGAGAGAGAGAGAGAGAGAAAGAAGGAAAGAAAGAAAAAAAGAAAGAGACAGACAGGCAGATGGGCTGACAGACGATCAGAGAAGCAGAAAAACAAACAAACAAACAAACGGACAGAATAACACTAAAATTCACTTTGCCACAGGTTTCACGTGCTAAAAGTTAAAATCTCAATCAGGTTTCTTCAGATGCTAACCTCATCAATGTTTCATCCATAATAGATTTCTGACAGTGCGTGGCCAAGGTTTGGGGGCACAGTGACCCGAACACAAAATGCCAGAAGGTTGGTTTAGGCATAATTCTTGCTTTCAAAAAAACTATGTTGATTTCAAACAAAGTTTTCGCTGCTTTCGAGGTCTGAATCCTGAAGTTAAAATGTAAATCACACAGAAGCCAGCTTGCAATTAAAGGCCGATAAAATGAATGAATTAAGCTTCCCTGATCAGTCTCCACACATTAAGGACATGGGACAAAGACACGATTCCAAAACAGATCCATGCGGTGTTGACTTTGATGGCCATTCTGGCCTTTTTGTCTGTTTATATTCAATTGCTTATTCATGATAAGTCATGATCATTGTCTACTTCGATATTCAATGATAAAGATAATGATTCAATAGTAATAATACACATAATAATACAATGACACCACCAACAACAATAATCATACTGTAATGATAATATGATAATATAATAATAATGATAATGATAATAATAATGATAATAATAATGATAATAATAATGATAGTAATAATAATGATAATAACAACAACAACAACAATAATAATAATAATTTCACTCATTTAGGGCAAACAGTCTACACCAAATACATGTTCGTTGCACATAGACACACAGACACACACCAACACACACACACCACACACACAACGCACACACAGAAAACACACACACACACACCACACACACACACACACACACACACACAACACTCACTGACGTATTCAGTTCTTTTGTATCTTTCCCATTGTTGTGTCTTAGCGAATTGCCAAGTGAACGTACACATTTGTTTTTATTCTGTTCTATCATTTGTTCCACACTGCATGTCCTGTAATTGTTTGTTTTTATCATGGCGATAGAGGCTGGCATGAGTTGCTTACATATGTCTGTCTACGCCAGTCATGCTTTTGTATAGTACTTAGAATATGAGATGGCCACTTACGCTTTTGTATAGTACTTAGAATGTGAGATACGGCTTTGTGCAAGCAGTTATTAAATCAGTCAAGAACCAGGAAGAGAGTTCTTTAGTGCTGAATTGATCCGATACTGCTGTGTGGTTGTAGACAGCAAAGAAAACAAACAAGACAGCCTTGAAGGAGGCAGATAAAGAAGATAATTTATAAACAAGATTAGGAAAAGACAAGCAACACTTAAGGACATTTCATGAGGAAAGGGGAATTAGAGCACCTGGTCACAACAGAAAAGAGCTGGAGGGAAAGAGAACACCAGGTAGACGAAGGGAGAAAATATTGGATGGACTTGCAGGGTGGCTAAGGACAGAGAGGGTGGGAGATGTACTTGCAGCAACAAGGGATAGATTCGTATGAGGGTTATGATCGCCAACGGCATGCAACAGGGCAGATGGTGATGATGATG
>JAPXFY010000015.1:60756734-60764234 GCA_030674185.1 Monoplex corrugatus
TGTCCAATACTCGTTTGCGCAGCGCCTGGCGTTAAGCTGAACCTTACTTCTGGCAGCCCTGAGGATTTGCAGGTTCTTCTCACTGGGTGACCGCTTATACTTGGTGAGTGCGGCACGCTTGGCCTCAACAGTGGGAGTCATCTCTGATGATTTGGCCTCAAACCAGTCGTGGGACTTCACAGTTTTTTTCCCAAAGGTGGCCATAGCAATGTGGTGCATGGTGTCTCGTAGCGTTTCCCATCTCTCAGTGGCAGAGTCTCTGGGCTGCAATGCATCGTATTCTCTCTGAAAGGCCTCTGCGAACTGTTCTACAAGATCTGGCTGAGACATCTTGCTGACGTCAATGCGAGGGTTCCCTTGTTTCTTTGAGCAGTGGAACTTCTTTGGTTGTAGCCTGATCTTGCAACATACCAGAGAGTGGTCTGTATCGCAGTCTGCGCTGTGATAAGAGCGAGTGTGGAGAACGTTTTTGATAGCGGCACGTCTTACTAGGATCAAATCCAGTTGGTGCCAATGTTTTGAGCGGGGATGCCTCCAGGAGACTTTGTGCTGAGGCTTCGTCTTGAAGAAGGAGTTGGCGATGCATAGTTCATGGCAGGCACAAAACTCAAGCAGTCGCTGTCCATTCTCATTCATTTTCCCCACTCCAAAGGAACCGAGGCAGAAGGGCCATGAGTCATTGTCTGCACCCACTCTGGTGTTGAAGTCGCCCAGGAGAACAAGTTGTTCTGTCCTGGGGATGTTCCTTATGGTTGATGCAAGATTTTTGTAGAACTCATCCTTGGTGTCTGGAGAGGCGGACAGAGTTGGGGCATAAACGCTGATGAGAGTGACATAGCCTTCGGTGGTGTTGAGGCGGAGAGTCAAGAATCGTTCTGAACCGCCGCTGCCTGGTTCAATCATGTTCAGCAGGCTGTTCCTTACTGCAAAGCCTACTCCGTGCTCTCTTGGGGCATCAGAACTCTTTCCTTGCCAGAAGAAGGTGTAGTCCCTTTCCTTTAGTGTTCCTGAGTCAGCCAGCCGTGTTTCCTGCAGAGTGGCAATGTCCACATTGAGCCTCTTTAGTTCGCTGTTTATGACGGCGGTTTTTCTGGCGTCGCTGATGTCTTGCAGATCTTGGGAGAGCCCAGGCATCATTGTTCGGACATTCCAACAGCCCAGTTTCACTGCTGATCCTTTTCCTGATCCGTTTCTTGACTTTGAATTTTTCTTTTTGTTTGGTGCGGTAATTAACGACCTGCTTGTCAGATTTTCTCCTAATCTTCATGCACCCAATGAAGAAGACAGGTTGTGGTGGGACAGCACCTAACTGGCTGGGGGCTGCCCAGCTTAGGCGGGCGGTAGCTGTCCAGTAAGACACGAAAGTCTCTCCCACCGTCAAAAGCAACCCCTGGCGTCAGCTCTACACCAGTTGAGCAATGATTTATCACTGGTATCTGTTGCTTCCCGTGTTGTGCCGACACTAGTGTTAGTAGCGAGGCTGGAGTGTCCTCTCCAGGTCGTATGTGGAGAGTGTTTGTGGATGAATGGACGGATGTAAGCCTGGGCAGTGTAATATGGAAGACAGGCTGTTGCCCATGCAACTTGTCCCCCCTCTCCACCTCGCTGACAGATCCAAAGGAACAGCAGGGCTGTTACGTTTTGGTGCCAACACGGCCGCAGGAGCTGCCGGAAAAGTGACAAAGTTTGCCATCCAACCGCCTTAGGGGCCCCACACCGGATTTACTGTCAGGGTTTACTCCCTTAGCTAGATGGCCGCGGGTAGCTCTCCAGAGCTGGCGCCCTTTGATGGATCTAATTTATTTCCACCAGGGTTTCTAGCCACCCTCCTCACCATCCTCCTGAGAGGACTGGTGGGGTTGCTGGTTTAGTCGCCAGCAATTCGACCCTGTGACAGGTAGTACTGGGTTCCAGGTTACCAGTAGTGGATACATCTATCTATATATATATACACACACTCACACACATACATACATACATACATACATACATACATACATACATACATACATGCATACATACATACATGCATACAAAACATACAAAACACCCCTCGATGATTTTGAAATGACAGGTGGGGATTCGAAACTGCAACCTTCCACTCGGCACTTTGCTTTCTGTGTGTGTGTGTGTGTGTGTGTGTGTGTGTATGTGTGTGTTGTGTGTGTGTGTGTGTGTGTGTGTGTGTGTGTGTGTGTGTGTGTGTGTGTGTGTGTGTTTTGGTGTGTATGTGTATGTGTGTATGTATGTCTGTGTATACCATGTGCAAGTGGTATTGTACAGGTCGGTGTCCAAAATATAGCACACACGCTGAAGTCAAAAACTTGACTTTACCTCCCTCTCTCTGTGTCTGTCTGTCTGTCTGTTTCTCTCTCACTCCTTTCTTCTCTATATCTCTCTCCATCTCTCTCTGACCATTTTTGACCGGCAAATCAGCTGCCACTCTCATGAAGCCAAGAAGCTATTACAATTTTCTGATCCCATCTACCCCTTCCCTTCTTCGTCTCTGCCTCAGCTGCTCCAACCCCTGGGGAATTCTTCTGCAGTGCTGATATTAAGCTGCCAATCAGGACTGGTTTGAGACGGTATGGAGTATATATGAACGATTATGAACGATACACAGGTTTCATTATGAGTGACAGAAACTGTAAAGCGGAATATTCAGTTTGACAAGGAACAATGAACCCAACGGAAAAGATACCTGTTAAATTAAATAACAGAAAGAAAGACAGACAGAAGAAAAGAAGCAAATAAACAAACGGAACGGATGAAAAAACAAACAAACATACAAACAAACAAACAAACACAGAATTATAGAGAGAGAGCGGAAGGGAGGGAGGGAGGGAGAAAAGAGAGAGAGAGAGAGTGAGAAAGAGAGACAGAGAAAGAGAGAATAGAGAGAGAGGAGAGGAGATAGAGAGAGAAGGGAGAGAGACAGAAGGGAGAGGAGAGAGAGAGAGAAAGAAAGAGAGAGAGAGAGACAGAGACTGTGAGAAGAGAGAGACAGACGTAGACAGACAGGAAGGGAGGGAGGGAGGGAGAAAAGATAGAGAGAGAGTGAGAAAGAGAGACAGAGAGAGAGGGAGAGAGACAGAGAGAGAAGGAGAGAGACAGAGTGAGAGATAGAGAAAGAAAGAGAGAGAGACAGAGAGACAGAGACTGTAAGAAGAGACAGACAGACAGAGAGACCAACAGACAGAGATAGACAGACACACAGAGAGACAGACAGACAGAAAGAAAGAGAGAGAGGGAAAGAGGGAGAGAGACAGAGAGACAGACAGAGACAGAGACTGAGACAGAGTGAAAGACAGGCAGGCAGACAGACAGACAGACAGACAGACATACATACATACAGACAGACAGACAGACAGAGGGAGAGAGAAGAAAGGACAAAAGGAAATCGTTTTTATTTCTGAGATTAACGGCACAACCAATATTGATGCTATTTTTACATGCAGCCAACACCCATAGCCAGTGTACGTCAGTACAATAATCTGTACACTGACATATAGACACAGTCAGATAGACGGAGAGACAGGCATACAAAGATAGCCAGACGTAGATAGATAGATAGACAGACAGACAGACAAAAAGACAGACAGACAGATACATGGATAGATAGGTAGATAGATAGATAGATAGATAGATAGATAGATAGATAGATAGATACATGGATAGACAGAATGAGAGATAGATAGATAGCCAGATAGATAGATAGACAGACAGATAGATAGATATATAGGTAGAGAGAGAGAGAGACAAACAGATAGACATATAGCTAGCTAGATAGAGAGAGATAGAGAGAGAGAGATCGACAGACAGAGAGACAGACAGACAGATAGATGGATAGATAGATAGATAGATAGATAGATAGACAGATACATGGATAGACAGAATGATAGATAAATGGATAGTCAGATAGATAGATAGATAGATAGACAGACAGATAGACAGATATATAGATAGGTAGATAGACAGATAGACAAACGAACAGACAGAAAGATATATGGCTAAATCAAGACAGAGACAAAGACACAGATGCACAGACAGACGGTCAAAAACGTCATGTTTAAAACTATATTTATGAATCAGTTCCCTTCCTTCGTCAACAAATTTTGAAAAAAAACACAGATATGAATGAACTAATTACAAGAATAAAAACACCACTACAAAATGTCCTTTTTCTTTCTAAAATTACCTTTCCGTATAGAAGATTGTGTTGCACTGCACAACACGTTTGCTGCAAACCAAGGCAATGAAATGTCAGTACGATTTCTAATTGGTTGACCAGGGATCCAATAACTTTCTCTTCTGACTCTCGTTTTGTTTCCAAAACTGTCATTCGCACTGGTGGCACAGGGAAAAATGACCTCGTATCAAGTTAGCAGTGACCCCATTAATGAAATGTGAGCCCTGTTATGAAGGTGAATGGATGGAGCTGGATGTATGTAACTGAGCTCTTCATGAATTCACAGACTCTGTGTGTTTGTTTCTGCATATATGTCTATCTGTCTGTTTGTCTGTTTGTCTATCTATCTATTTGTCTGTCTATCTATCTATCTATCTATCTATCTATCTATCTATCTATCTATCTATCTTCTATCTATCTATCTATCTGTCTGTCTGTCTGTCTATCTGTCTATCTATCTATCTGTCTGTCTGTCGCCTATCTGTCTATGTATCTGTCTGTCTGTCTATCTGTCTATGTATCTATCTGTCTATCATGTATCTATTTATCTATCTATCTGTCTGTCTATCTGTCTGTCTATCTATCTATCTCTCTATCTATCATCTATCTGCCTATCTATCTATCTATCTATCTATCTATCTATATATCTACCCATTTTCTAGCTAACTATCTTTCTGTCTGTCTGTATATCTATCTATCTATCTATCTGATCATTTATTATCTATCTATCTATTATCTATCTATTTATCTATCTATCTATCTATCTATTATCTATCTATCTATCTATCTATTATCTACCTATCTATGTATCTATTTATCTATCTATCTATCTATTATCTATTATTCATCTATCTATCTAATACTATCTATCTATTATCTATCTATCTATCTATCTATTTATCTATCTATCTATCTATCTATCTGTCTGCTATCTATCTATCTATCTATCATTATCTATCTATCTATCTATCTATCTTTTTTTACGTGGGCTGGATCGTTCTTTCTGCTGTATCGAATTTAGTCCCAGCCTGCAAAATCAAAAAGTGGACATTTGTGAGCATTGTAATGTTCCATTATTCTTTGGTGACAGCTTAATGGTTCATATGCCCCCCCCCCTCCTCCGCATTTCAAGACTTTACCAGCGCAACGGGTTTTGAGCGAACACATACATACATGCAAGCAATCGACAAACACGCACAGACGTACACACATATGAGACCAAATGGATATACTCCAGCACACACACTGAATACATAAGGAAAACAAACAGGCTCATGACACCACACATGGTGCGCTCACAAACAGACAGACAGCAGGCACACACACACACACACACACACACCACACACACACACACACACACACACACACACACACACACACACAACACACACACACACACAACACACACACACACAAAGAAACAAAACAAAAAAACCTATACACACGTACACGCAAACAACACGCACACGCACACACATGCACACGCACATACACACATACACAACACGTACACACACACACACACACACAACACAAACACACACACACACACACAACACACACAACACACACACACCACACCACACACACCACACACACACGCACGCACACAGAGAAACACAGCACACACGAACATAAAGACACACCACACACCAACATAAAACACACAAAACTACACCCCCCCCCACACACACACACACGACACACGAACATAAACATACACAACACACACACACACACTCACAACACACAGACCACAACACACACACACAACACACACACACACAAAGCACACACACATACTGATCAAACACACACACACACACACACACACACACACACACACACACACACACACACACACACACACACACACACACACACACACACACCACACACACACACACACACAACACTCACTGGGGAGAGAATTGGAGAACAAGCACCGACACAAAACGACAATATAACATTATCTTTGCGAAATTATGTTGGAAAGACAATTACTGAAACAAAAATAAAACAAAACAAAAACAAAATACATAGTCAAACCATTTGAACAGTTTCAATGAAAATCCAGAATTTGTATTTCTCCAGGATACTGTGACCTTGAATAAGCTTTGGTTCAAAATATCTTAAAGTGAAGACCAGACGATGCTAGATTTTTATAACAATTGAAAACGATTTAAAACATTTTCAAAAGTTATTGATAAAAGTGTGATTTTGGGTGTTTTGTTTGTCCGTGTGACCTTGGTTTTAGAGTTTTGCTTTGCAAACTTATGCCTTTGCGATTCTGTAACAGTTCACAAGTCTGACCACAAATTTGATAAAATAGATAAATGAAAATAAATAAATAAAATGATAAATAAATAAATAAATATACCACAGGCAGTGCAAGCGCACCCCCTCCCCCCAACACACACACAAGACACAGCACAAACACAGCACGCACGCGCGCACACACACACAACAGCAAACACACACACACACACAGAAAACAGCTAAAGAAATCTTGCTCACATTTTGTCACAGACACACAGACACACGTAGACACACAGACACCACACACACACACACACACACACACACACAACACACACCACCACACATTACAAACACGAACCACAACATCACACACATGCCACATTCATATCTCTTTGGTTGATACAAGCAATCCCTCGTACGTGTGTGTGTGTGTGTGTGTGTGTGTGTGTGTTGTGTGTGTGTTGTGTGTGTGTGTGTGTGTGTGTGTGTGTGTGTGTGTGTGTGTGTGTGTGTGTGTGTGTGTGTGTGTGTGTGTGGTCTTTGTTTTTATTTTCTATAGACTATTTTCGTCAGTTTTGAAATATAAAAACATCGATAAGCACGTGAACAAATGTGGCCGTAAAATGACCCCGTAGCCTTTCTTTGATTCCAATATAAATTGCGATTATAACATATGCTGTGGCTTATTTTACAAGCAATTTTCCTCTCTACAGCCCACTGAAAAGCGTGAGCACGTTAATCTGATACGAGGCTGGAGAGAAGATACAGTACTTGTCTTTCTGAGTGGCTTCGTCCGAACTGAATAATGCGACCCATTTCACACAATCGTGAATATGAATGGTACGTTGGTGAATAATATATCGACCAGGAAAGATTGGGAAAGGGTTTTATTTTATTTTTCTTTCTTCCTTTTTTTTCTGTGCTTTTTTGTTTCTTCCTCCCTTTCCTTAATTTTTTTCTTTCTTTTTTTTTTCTTTCTTTTCTTTCTTCTTTTTCTTCTTATGTCTTCTTTCTCTTTCTTTCTTCTTCTGCCTGTCGTTATGTCA
>JAPXFY010000015.1:60781734-60804234 GCA_030674185.1 Monoplex corrugatus
AGAAGAAGAAAAGAAGAAGAAGAAGAAGGAAGAAGAAGAAGAAGAAGAAGAAGAGAAGAAGAAGAAGAAGAAGAAGAAGAAGAAGAAGAAGAAAAGAAGAAGGAAGAAAAGAAGAAGAACAAGAACAAGAACAAGAACAAGAAGAACAAGAAGAACAAGAAGAACAAGAATGAGAAGAACAAGAACAGGAACAAGAACAAGAAGAAAAAGAACAAGAACAAGAACAAGAAGAACAAGAACAAGAAGAACAAGAAGAACAAGAATGAGAAGAACAAGAACAGGAACAAGAACAAGAAGAAAAAGAACAAGAACAAGAACAAGAAGAAAAGAACAAGAAGAACAAGAAGAACAAAACAAAAAGAAGAACAAGAACAAGAAGAAAAACAAGAACAAGAAGAAAAACAAGAACAAGAAGAAAAACAACGTGTATGTACGCACTTACAAACAGTCTTAAAGCCTTAAAGCCTCGTTCGATTGACGTAGTACGAGACACTTAAGGATTGCTTCCGTCCATAAGAAAGGCCATCTAGTCTCGACAGACTGCTACCTCCACCCCCATCCCCCACCCACCCCCAGCCTCAAGCTGGGCTGCCCATAGTCAACAAGGTGTCCTGCCACAGTCTACTTGCTTTACTGGGTGCATGGAGGTCATGGTTCTCAACAGCCTGACAGGCAGGGTGGAATTCCTGCACCAGACGAACCGAAAGGAGAATGTATAGAGAGAGACAGAAAGACGAGACGGGAGATTTATTCTTTTTCAATCCAACATTCACTTCCTTAATCGTAGATGACAGTGGGAGGTTAGACGATTTTTTTCTTTTTTTTTGGGGGGGGGGGGGGGAGGGGGGGAGGGAGGTCATCGGCTGTCTGTTTGTGTCGACCACTCCATCCCCTTCCTCCATTTTCTTTCACCCCCATCCCCATCACCCACCCACCCCCTCTCCCCTGCCTCGAGGCTGCATCTCCAATCTTCTTCAATTTCTGCTTACCGTCTATCCTGCTTCTTCCATACAGTCACAGGCATATACACACTTATTACACACGAGCGTCCTCACACTTATAAACTATTGCATGCAAACACACAGACACAGACACAGACACAGACTCGGACAGACAACACATACACATACATACACACTCAACACACTCACACACACACACACACACACACACACACACACACACACACACACACACACACACACACACTTACATACTCATCCACACACACACACACTTACATACTCATCCACATAGATACACAAACGCACACACACACACACACACACATACGCATACACAGAGATAAATAGCATAAACACGTGCACATAAACACAAACACACACACATACATATATACATACATACATACATAAATACATACATACATACATAGGCAAACAGACATAAATATGCATACACAGACGGCATGCACGCACGCACACACACACTGTTGAATGAAGATACTGCACACACACACACACACACACACACACACACACACACACACACACACACACACACACACACACACACACACACAAACACACACACTCACACACAAACACACACGAACAAACGCATACACACACAAGCACACACACACACACACACACACACACACACACACACACACACACACACACACACACACACACACACACACACACACACACACACACACACGCAGAATGAAAACAAACAGCCATCAAGTGTACATTTATCGCACCAACGAGGAAACAAAAAAAAACAACACACACACACGAAAAAACAAGCAGCTATGAAAAAAGACATGAAAAAAGAAAAGACAGCCCCCAAGTGTACATTTATCGCACCAACGAGGGGGAAAAAAACCACACACACGAAAAAACAAAACAAAAAAAAACCCCAAAACAAACAAACAGCTACCAATTATACATTTATCGCAACATTTTACATAACCGAGTTATGCAATCGTTATTGCACAAATGTAATATAGACCCCCCCCCCCCCCCCCTGAACAACACGACACGCAGCTTACATCCACCCACTACAAAATTTATCGTCTGCTTCATTTCCCCAGCCTACCCCCAACCCCACCCCCCACCCCCACCCCTAAACCACACATAAAAAAAAACAAAAAAACAGAAAACACCACCACAGCAACAATTAAACTCTCACCACATCTGTTCGTCGTCTCTCCAGTTGTCTTTTCCCCTTTTATAAACTTCTTTGATAAGGGAAAGAAGGAAGTAAGGAATGAATGGACAATCGAGGACACAGACGAATGAATGAATGATTGAATGAACGAATGAATGGATTGATTGATTAATGCAGAATGAATGAATGGATGCAGGACTGACTCAATGAACGAACGAATGGATGCTTAAATGAATGAATGAATAAATGAACGAGTCACTGAATGAATAAATGAATGAATGAATGAATGAATGAATGAATAAATGAATGAATGAATGAATGAATGAATGAATGAATGGTAAACAATGCAGTTAATCAGCAACGTAGTCAGCCAGTCCATCAGATAGTAAGAATTCACAGTGAACAACGTGTGTGTGTGTGTGTGTGTGTGTGTGTGTGTGTGTGTGTGTGTGTGTGTGTGTGTGTGTGTGTGTGTGTGTGTGTGTGTGTAAGAAAACGGGATACACACACACACACACACAATGTATATGTATATATATACATTATATATATATATATATATTATTATTATATATATATATGTATATATTATATATATATATATATATATATATATATATACATGTTTTATATTTATACATGTGTGTGGATCATCATCATCATAATGTGCCTGCCGCATGGTGTTGGCGATCATGGACTTCCATCTGCCTCTATCTCTCGTTGCCCCTTAGCATCTCCCCCACCTTCCCCGGCCCCAGCCACTCGCAAGTCGTCCACATTTTCTCCCTGGGTCTACCTGGCGCTCTTTCCCTTCAGCTTTCCCGTTGTGACCAGGTGCTCCAAATCCCCTTCCTCATAAAATGGCCTATAAATGTTGCCTGTCTTTTCCTAATCTTCCTTATGAATGATCTACTTGTGTCGGCCTCCATCAAGACTGTCTCGTTTGTTTTCTTTGCTGTCCATGGAACTCTCAGCATTCTTCTTAGAAACCACATCTCGGTTGCCTCAATCTTGTTCTGGCTTTGCTTGTTGACTGTCCATGCCTCACATCCGTACAATAGTATTGGTTCTATATAACATTCAAGAACTCTCTTCCTGATGTTAATTGATTGGCATTTGTTGGTAAGAATGCTTGTCAACTTCTTGAATGCTGTTTTGGCTTGGCCGATTCTGCCGGCTATTTCTGATGAGCATCTGCCGTCTGATGAAATGATCGTTCCCAGGTATTTGAATTTCTCAACCTGTGTCAAGGTTGTGCCATTTGCTGTTATTTTGCATGAGGGGATTTCATGTTTTTTACTGATCACCATGACTTCAGTCTTCCTGATATTTAGTTCCAGCCCCTTACCTTTGCTTTCCATTTCTAGTATATTCACAAGGTTTTGTAGGTCTCTTTCACTTTCTGCAATTAGCACGGTGTCATCTGCATATCGAATGTTGTTTATCATTTTCCCTCCAACCTTTAATCCAGGGTCTTCTTCTAGGTTTCTCATGATGTTTTCGCTGTAAAGTGAAAACAGATCTGGTGACAAAACACAACCCTGTCTGACTCCTCTTTTGATATTTTGGAAAGAGCTTACATTGTTTTCTATTCTCATTGCAGCTGTTTGTTCCCAGTACATATTTCTGATTATTCGTAGATCTTTTCCATCAACATTGAGTCTCTCCAGTGTGTGGATATATATATATATATATATATACATATATATATATATATAATAAATAAATATATATATATATATATATATGTGTGTGTGTGTGTGTGTATACATACACATATGTATATATATATATATATATATATATGTATATATATATATATATATATATATATTATATATATGAATCCTTTTAAAACAAATAAAAATCTGTAAGGTGCATGTTTGTTACACTCTGATTACTATGTTTATGACAAGCGAAAAAATCACTTTTTCTCGAAATCAGTAATGCATATTCGTTAAATAGGTCTTCGACTAATTTTGTTTTTACATCAGTGTAAAACATTTAAAGACAGTTGTTTTACCAAGACAGAATCAACGCTCTCTGGAAAAGTTCATAATTATGTGTTCTGTCCCAATCTGTCAGCAAATTATCTGGCAGATTCCAGAGCCTGCGCGATGCTGTATGCGCTGGCGAGGTCTTGAAACAGGGGAAGGAGGAAGGGAGAGAAGAAGGCAGCGAAGTACCTGACTGTCCAAAAGGCAAGAACAGAATATACTGCTGATATGCAGTTGTTTCGATTAAGGAAACAACAGACATAAAACAAACAATGTATCGATATTAGAAGCTAGAGAATGACGCAAATGGTCTTCGACTTCAGTCTGGTGCCAGACGAGGGGTTCACACGTTCCGGTCATTGTCCAGCATAGTGCCTGTTGCTCGGACAACAAGTACTAATAACGATATCATCTGAGCTAGTTTCCTTGACCACACACTTCTACTACGTGCGAACGATTAAAGATGGGACACAAGTCTTGCCAACTTCCTTCTTTCGTGTTTTGAGAAAGAAAGACCGGTGCACAAAGGATGTTTTAGCTCGTTTCATACAAAAAGGCACCGGAAATATACAACAATAAAATCAGAGCACATACCGATCGCCGTGGTGTAGTGGTTAGTGCAACGGACTACCGACTAGAAGGTTGTGGGTTCGAATCCCTATTAGTCCCTCAAAAAAAAATTAAAAAAAAAAAAAAAAAAAGAAGTGGGATTTTTCGGTTCTCACCGGCTCCTACCCAGAGTTGGGTGAGTTATGGGCTCATTGTAAAGACTGGGACCACACAGTCGAGTCTCATCCATTTCACGGATGCGTCATTGATGGAGTTGCTCAAATCCTCTGACCAGCACTGCAGGTGTCTGTATCTCTCAGGCCTGCTTGACGTCAGGAAATATTATGACAGTAAGCGTAGAGTACAGCCATGTCACGCAGTTTTAATCCTAGATGGAACTCCATGGCATTCTAAATATCATCCTCATCAACATCATCATCATCGCATTATAAAATGTTCCTGCTTCTCTGGCCAATGAGGTGGCGTAGAAAATTTGAAAAGAAAAAAAAAATGAGCACAAAGGTAACCTCCCTGAGTGCAATGATCCTTAGAAAATCATAACACATATTCAATATAACAAAATATAACAGGCGCAGATTTTCAGTCATCAGGCCTTTCTAAAGCATATTAAAAAAAAAAACGCACAATATTTAGTGAAAGAAGTATCATACAAAACACGCATTCTACTATCCACAGCTTTTGGTTTGAATTCAATGCTGTATCAAAACAACATGAATATAATACTCTCTTTGCAATTTATACCAGTTATTAAATTATTACGTTTCTGTAACTGTGAAATGTCGTGTCCATCATTGCAATAGTTCATGACATATTAGAAGTATAGGTTTAGGACGCATGGAACTATCCAAATGTGATGAATCCCAACTGATCAAATGAGGTCAATCATCGATCCAGAGATTTCAGTTTCAGTTTTCGTTTTTCTCTCTGAAAGTTTTCAGTTTCAGATTCAGTTTTTGAGACTTCGCCGTCTGTTTTCTGACCCTACCAACTTCAGTCGCTGCTGTGCATAAATGGCACGCTATTTTGCCCGCCGAGGATACAATTCCAGGCTATTACAGAATGCCAAACATCGTGCTGGCCTCATCCTCAGATCACATATCCTTCAATATAAACCCAAACAGACAGCCACCGAACCCCCTTCATCGTCGCCCACCATCCATCTAACCCACCCTCCGTCAGCGGCTCAGGGAACTCCACTCCACAATCCTTCACACCAGCAGCAAAATGCAGAAAGCTGTTCCTGACCCACCCATCCTTGGGGAGAGATGTTGTCGCTCCCTGCGTAACGTCCTCATGCTATCCTGCCTTCTAATCCCTCCTGACCCTGCTGCCAGCTGTTTCAAGTGTTCAGCTAAACAGTGCATCATTTGTGAACAACACTTAATTAAAGGTGTAACTTTTAGCAGTTTCAACATGAGTGAAACATTCAAAATAAGGCACAAACTGACATGTACATCTACCAACATAGTGTATCTCCTCCACTAGGGTATCTGCCCTAAAACTCAATACATAGGACAAACGAAAAATTCTCTCAAAGCCAGATTCTACCAACACCGTTCAAACGTCCAAAAAAATACAGGCTCTCAGGTCACCAAACACTTCAACCAAACTGGCCATTCAATTCAAAATTTAAAATGTATTGCAATGGAGAAGGTGCACTTTGAGAACCTGGACACCAGACTGAGAAGGTAGTCTTTTTGGATGAACAAAATGAAAACCATATTTCCTCTCGGCCTGAACTCTGTCAATTGACGTCATAACAATATCGAGTCAAGACTACGTAATGTAGCCTACGTAAACTATTCTGTTTTGTGTAGCATATGTAGTCAGTGACAAAAGTCCCCTTGAGGAAGGCGGGTGTACCGCCGAAAATTTTGAGAAAATTTTACATCGATCTGTTGCCTTTTCTGTGCACATGCTGTTTCAATTTACATACATATATATATATATACAAAATATATATATATATATATTATATATATATATATATATACATGTATATATATATATATATGTATATATATATATTTATTTATATACATGTATATATATATATACATATATACATATATGCGTGTGTGTGTGTGTGTGTGTGTGTGTGTGTGTGTGTGTGTGTGTTGTGTGTGTGTGTGTGTGTGTGTGTGTGTGTTTGTATACACACAGAGCTAAGCTGAAGGCATCTAGCCAAGAAGAGCGAGTAAAACTGTGGCAACAACACTTCCAAGACCTACTCGGGAAACCTCCAAAAATATCTGAAGAAGAAATAACTCCAGTCTTCACGAAGGAGCTGAATATCAAGAAATAACCATTTACGTTGGACGAACTACTGATAGCAGGAAAAGCATTCAGTGTGGAAAAGCATGTGGACTCGATGACATACCAGCGGAAATATGGAAAATAGAGGAATTTCACTGGAATGCTGCAACAACGTTTATAACCAAGACCCAATAGAAAAATGGACTAATGGATGCCTGCTTCCTTTCCCCAAGAAAGGTGACCTCAGAATCACAAAGAACTACCGCTGAATCACATTAATTGCAATTTCTGAAAAGATCTACAACATAATACTCCTAAATAGGATAAGGCCAGAAATAGATCCAGTTCTGAGGAAAAACCAAAACGGGTTTCGCCAAAACAGATCGACATCTGGACAAACACTCACCATCAGACACATATTGGAAGGCATAAAAACCAAAAACCTCCCAGCTGTCTTCCTATCTATCGACTTTTCCAAGGCTTTTGATTCGATCCACCGAGGAAAGATGAAGGATATTCCAACTGCATATGGACTACCCAAGGAAACAATAGATGCCATCATGATGCCATATCAGAATACCGCTCTATGGTTCACTCCCCCTATGGACACACAGACTTCTTCAACATCACTGCTGGAGTCCTTCAAGGAGATACGCTTCCCCCCTACATTTTCATCATCTGTCTCGACTATGTGCTGAGGAAAGCAGTGGATAAGAACAAAAATCTTTACCCTCACAAAACAGAAGAGCAGACGCTACCCTGTGGTAAAGATAACAGATGCGGATTATGCTGATGACCTGGCTGTTCTCGTAGAATTCCTAAAATATGCAACATCTCTCCTTCACAATATAGAAAGAACAGCAATGGAGATCGGGCTCCACCTCAATGCGAACAAAACAGAGTTCATCTGTCTGAATCAAGACGCATCAGAAGGTATGAGAAGTCTCAATGGAGATGCGATCAAACAAGTTCAAGACTTTAAATACCTGGGCAGCTACATTGACTCCACAGAACAAGACGTCAATACCAGACTCGGAAATACCTGGGCGCTCTAAATCAACTGGACAAAATCTGGAAATCTAATCTACCAGACAACCTGAAAAGGAAATTCTTCCGAGCAGTAGTAGAGTCGTTCTTACATATGGCTCAGTCTCTTGGAACCTAACAACGACATTGGAGAACAAGACTGATGGAGCATATACACGAATGCTGCGTGCAGCCCTGAACGAATCCTGAAGAGAACATCCAACTAACAAAGAGTTATATGGTAAGATCCCACCAATCAATAAATCAGTACGTTAACAAAGATTGCGTTTCGCGGGACACTGCTGACGTAGCAAAGAAGAACTGGTGGGAGATGTTCAACTATGGAGACCTAGTCACGGCAAACAAAGACCAGGACGTCCAAAGAAGACCTTCATCGACCAACTGATCGATGATACAGGCTGTCAGTATGATGAACTACCTACTGCAATGTCTGACAGAGAAGGATGGAAGAAACGTGTCATGGATAGCCGAGCAAGCTCGACATGATTGATTGATTGATTGATGTATATGTATACACACACTATATTATTATATATATATTTTAATATATACACACAACACACACAACACACCACACACACACATATATATTATATTTATATATAATATATATATATACATGTGTTTGTTTGTGTGTGTGTGTGTGTGTGTGTGTGTGTGTGTGTGTGTGTGTGTGTGTGTGTGCAAAAATAAATAGATAATTAATTAACGGTCTGAATTACAACAAAACTCCCTCAAAAAGTCATCACAGTAACTGGATGATTCCTAATTCGGAATTCACGCAAAGCAGTACATACTACCGTTCTTGCTTCAATAGAAGGATAGGCGAGAGGTTTTAGGAACTGTTGCTCAATTTCAGCTTGTTTAAATTGTGTTGAATACATGGGCATTCAAGGTGTTCATCTACATCTGCCTCATCCTGTTTATTTAATTATTTGCCATTGATACCAGTTCACATTAATTAATGCTTATGGGTATCCGGCTTACCCTGATTCATTACTAGTGATGATATTAATTCTCAATATTACGTGAGGCTTGGGAACAGGAAAGGGAGTGTTGTGGTGTACTTTATGCTAGTTTTAACGAGGCTGCGCCGAATGCTAGACACGGTCACTGAAAGGTTTAACACCTTTTCGCGTAATGAACTGGCGACGCACGCGACGACGTCACAATAATTAGCTTCCAATCATGTGGTTGTTTCAAATTCATTGACATGACAGAATGTGCATCGCCACAGCTCATTAGACCACAAGTCTAAAAAAAGAGAGATTCAGGGAAAAAGTGGTGAAGACATACTGACTTTCTTTCTTTTACTTTGTCTCTCTGTCTGTCTGTCTGTCTGTCTGTTTGTCTGTCTGCCTGTTTGTTGTTTGTTTGTCTGTCTGCCTGCCTTCCGATTGGTCTGAATTTATGTCTGTCTGTTTATCTGTCTGTCTGTCTGCCTGCCTGCCTGCCTGCCTGCCCGTCTGTCTGTCTGTTGTCTCTCTCTTGTTTCTCTCTCTCTTCCTCTCTCTCTCGTTATCTCTCTTTTCCTGCTTAATATGTTTGTTCCTTCTGTCTTCTCTGTCTCTCTGTCTGTCTGTCTGTCTGTCACAAGACGGAATGCTGTTGCAACACTATTTTTTTTACTTTCAAAATGGTTAATAACTAATCATAGACATGTGGTTTGAGGATCATCCGATACATAGTCATTTTTTTCTATAAAAAATAAGATGATGATCAGCATCTTTTGTAGTCCTTTCTGAATGACCAATTCCTATCTTTTTTTGGAAAGACCCAAAACGCCAGTTGCTAAGTGGGGTGTGTGGCACAGGGACCCATTCAAATGACGTAAAATAACCGTCACGAAAAAAAAAAAAAAAAGATCTGCCCGAAAGACGAACCCACACCCCACGCCTAGCAATAATAATGTAACGATCATGATGATAAAAAAAAAAAAAAAAAAAAATAGGATAGAATAATAATAATAACATAATAACAATAATGATGATGATAATAATAATAATAATAATAATAATAATAATAATAATAATAATAATAATAATAATGATAATAATAATAATGATGACAATGGTGATGATAAGAATATTGACAATAAGAATAACAATAATGATAATAATGATAAGAAGAATAATAATAATAAGAAGAATGACAATGATGATGATGATGATGACAACAACAACAACAACAACAACAACAACAACAACAATAACAATAACAATAACAATAATAATAATAATAATAATAATAATAATAATAATAATAAATAATAATAATAATAATAATAATAATAATAATAATAATAATAAATAATAATAATAATAATAATAATAATTATAATAATGTAATAAAAATAATAATAATAATGTTGATAATAATGATAATAATAATAAATAATAATGATAATGATAATAATAATAATGATAATAATACCGTGATTATGTAAGGTTCTTCTTTTTACGTGCATAATTAATGTCTTGTGCGTATTATGTGTGATTATCGGACCATACATAATTATAATGCATTGTCTAGACAAAGTCAATGCTTTTCTGAGAAAAAAAAACACTATGGCTACTCCTGCGCTGCCTTTTGTTTGGCTCTATTTCTTTTCCTTCTTCTTCTTTTACGTTTTCTTTTCCTCTCTCTCTCTCTCTCTCTCTCTCTCTCTCTCTCTCTCTCTCTCTCTCTCTCTCTCTCTCTGTGTCCTTGCCTGTGTTTGTTTGTTTGTCTGTCTGTCTGTATTTTTGTCTGTCTGTTTGTCTGTCTATGTTTCCGTCTTTCTCTGTCCCTCTCTGTTTCAGTCTCTGTCTGTCTGTCTCTTTCGATCTCTCTGTGTCTCGGTCTGCCTGCCTGTCTGTCTATGTCTATGTCTATGTATCTGTCTCTGTCTCTATATCTGTCTGTCTGTCTGTCTCTCTGTACGTCTCTCTGTGTGTCTGTATTTCTCTTTCTTTCTCTGTGTGTCTCTGTCTGTCTGCCTGTCTGTCCACAGTATGTCTATGTCTGTGTATCTGTCTCTGTCTCTATATCTCTCTGTCTGTCTCTGTCTCTATACGTCTCTCTGTCTGTCTGTCTGTCTGTTTATTTGTCTCCGTCTCTGTCTCTCTCTGTCACTCTGTCTCTGTCTCTCTCTCTTTTCCTTTCTCTCCGTCTCTCGATTATTTTTCACAGCAGATCAGCAATGACAGATGTGGAAGTTGGCCTTCGTGGAAATATCTATATCGTTGGAAAGCGTCGTGTTATTTCATTACCAGTTTTTTTTCTTCTCTCTCTCTCCTCTTTTCAATTCTCTGCAGATATGGAAACTACTCCTGTATGAATGCATGCCTGGTAATGTGTCCGCAACAAATCGTTTCAACATAAAATTTGAATTACAAAATTGAAACTCTTAAAAAATTGGTCCTTTGAATTTGCGGGGGAATTGTTAAACATAGAATTAATATGTCTAATGAATGAATGAATGAAAATTTATATCGCGCAACAAAAATCTCCATGCTATAAAAGCATGCTCGCGGCGCACGGTGGGGGGGAGAGGGGGGCACAAAAACAATTCCACACAGCCTTTGCACCAACATTCATAAAGGCATTCAAGGTATTCACATTCAAATAAGCAATCCCATACAACATTAGAAAAAGTGTGTCTTGAGACTAGATTTAAAGGATGAATGAGTCTTTTTCTCCCTGATGCTCATGGGAAACATGTTCCACTTGGTAGGGGCAAGGTATTTAAATTCTCGCTGACCATATCTTTTGGTTTTAACATCCCTTGTCCCAGGAACATGAAGAAGAGACTTGGAAGCAGATCTCAGACTGCGAACAGGTTTATATTCAGAAAGAAGATCTTTAAGATAAGAAGGACTACTAGAGTTGAGTGCACGGTAGGTGATAGTTAGTAGTTTGTGATTGATGCGTTGTTGAACTGGGAGCCAGTGCAGATTCCGTAAGATGGGAGTTATGTGTTCAGTCTTCCTGCATCTAGAGATTACTCTGGCAGCTGCGTTTTGTACAGCCTGCAGACGCTGTATTTTCACCTGAGGGAGACCAGCAAGTAGACTATTACAGTAGTCTAATTTTGAGAGTACTAGTGTGACAGCAACAATCTTAGCAGCTTGAATAGTCAAGTACTGGCGGGCTTTACCAAGAGATCGGATATGGCAGTAGCAAGTTCTGATGATTGAATTGATCTGATCACGCATCGAGAGATTAGCATCCAGAAACACTCCTAGTGTTTTTACTTTCTTCGAGAAAGGGATGTCTGCACTACAGACCGAAAGTGAAGAAAAAGGGACAATTTCTCTTTTAGGAGCAGTTCCGACCAGCAGAACTTCAGTTTTCTCTTCATTCAACTTCAACCGGCTTGCAGACATCCAATGTTTTATTTCCAGACAGCACAATTCAACATTTTTCTTTGATTCAAGAGCGAGAGTATTGTCGGAGGGAAGGCGGGAATAGAGTTGGGAATCATCCGCAAAGAAATGAAAGTCAACATTGAACTGTTCAATCAGAGAAGCCAGGGGTCTTGTGTATAGAGAGAAGAGAAGAGGTCCGAGGACCGATCCTTGCGGAACGCCTGTAAGAAGAGGTGTTTCTTTCGAATATGAAGACCGGACAAGAACTTTTTGAGATCTCTCAGAAAGATATGAAGTGAACCATAACAAGACAGTTTTGTTCAGGCCGATTTCAGTGTGAAGACGCTGCAAGAGAAGGGTGTGATCCATGGTATCAAAAGCAGCGCTCAAGTCTAATGTATATGTATGTGTGTGTGTGTGTGTGTGTCAGTGCGTGCGTGCGTGTGTGTATGTGTGTGTGTGTGTGTGTGTGTGTGTGTGTGTGTGTGTGTGTGTGAGTGTGTGTGTATGTGTGTGTGTGTTTGAGAGACAATGAGAGAGACAGAGACAGAGACAGAGAGAGACAGAGAGAGATAGAGGAAGACGGACAGAGAGAGAGAGAGAGAGAGAGAGAGAGAGAGAGAGATAGAGAGAGAGAGAGTGAGAGAGAGTGTGTGTATGTCAGTCAGAGAGAGAGAGAGAAAGAGGGAGACAGAGAGACAGAGAGACAGAGACAGAGACAGACAGACAGACAGACATACACAGAACATAGAGAGATGCATCAAATATGGCATTAAAGAAAATTTATATCTACTTAATCTCACCCCCCCCCCCCTCTATTTCTACTTTACCTTACGTTTTCCAGTATTACCATCTGCTTATCATTTTTTTCAGTTTTCAGACGTTATTCCGAGAGACGTTTCTCATACATACCCCCTCATGTCTTTCTACCCTCAGGTCAACCACCAACCCTCCCCATGTCACCCTCAATCAATAAAAATACTGAGGGAGGAGGGGGGGGGGTGATCTCAGTCTTAAACGGCACCGGAAGAAATGGTGGAACCGAAACACATGACAGTGTTGTGTCAGCTCTGTAAGCACCGTTTTGTCAAATGTCACATTTCAGAAACTTTTGATTTTTTGTGTGTGTGTGTGTTTGATTTCATTTCAGTTTTCCCTCTCCCTTTTAAGATTTCAGGATTCGGCGATGAGGTTTGTGAGACAAGTCTGTGTTTATTCAAATAAAAATAGATTTAAAGAGTTATTATACCCCTTGCTTTCTCAAGACATAGACATTAAGAAAAAAAAAAAAAAACGTTTTTGACTAACGATTTGTTGTACTATGTCGTTTCTTTCACCAAAGAGAAATGAATATTGACCAGTCGCGGTAAATTCATTCTAACATAAAAGAAGTGCATGTGAAAATTAATATCAATCTTTGTCTCTCTATGTCTCTGTCTCTGTCTGTCACTCTCTCTCTCTCGCTCTCTCTGTGTGTGTCTCTCTCCCTCTCTGTTCTCTCTCTCTCTCTCTCTCTCTCTCTCTCTCTCTCTATATATATATATATATATATATATATATATATATTCATATATATATATACATATATATATATATATAAATATATATACACATACATGGGTATATATATATATATATATATATATATATATATATACCCATATATGTGTATATATATCTGTATACAAACATACATACATATATACCTGTAAACATATACATAATATATATGTGCACACACACACACACATGTATATATACATGTGCACACATACATACATACACAATTTATATATATATATATACATATAAATTGTGTATGTATGTATGTATGCATGTATGTATACATACTCACACTGGTAAACAACGCGGTGCGCCCACGCTTTCTTATGTCTTTCACTTATTTTACTATTTTTCCTACTTTTCAATCAAAAGACGGAGATTACTACCATAGCTCGAACATTTTGCTTCAATTGATAAAAACCACAAAAAATAGCTCGACGCCAAACAATCGCGGAATCTCACGTTTGCTCCCAAAGCTGCCATCGTTATTACATTGCAAGGGAAACAACTCAGCTTTACATACCTTTGGGGCCGGAGGATAAGTACTTGCATTTACTGTCCTCACACTCCTCTCTCTCTATCCTGTTAGACTCAAGCCTAATGTTACATTGGAAAGCCTGTTATCCTCTGTGTATCCTAAAGTAAATGAATGTGACCTACGGTTATAGGTTCGTAGTAGGAAGTCAGAAATAACTAGTCTTCAGTGAATCCCAGGAGTCCCATTGTGTCTGTGCTTCATTGTATACATGTATTTCCCTGGCGGCTTTCTCAGCAACACAGCAGCTAATAGAATGGCTTGTCATATTACCTGGTATCAGAATGGTGCAATCTCTATGTCACGCTCGTAGGATGGAGAAGGACAGGGGGGTAGGGGTGTTCGGTTATTGTTGTAAAGGAATTGATCGCACTTGGGTAATTCCATAGAGGCTCCACCCGAATGTCCTAGGAATGATCTGGCAGAATCTCTGAACTTGCACAGAAAAACACATGCGCTAATAAGGTCTTGAAATGCGAAGGCGTGACAGTGGTTGTGCAATGGGACCTGTGAAACACTAAGCGAGCACCACTAGAATAGATGGAGCATTGAGATGGGAAGCTAGGAGGCCAGTGTTTGTATGTAGCATGCTGGAATTGAACTCAAGATATAAGATCCTGGCTGCATGGCTTTTAAAAGCAAGGGCCAGCCAGCCTGCTGGGAACATGTCTACTAAAGTTGTTACAAGTTTTACTTTAGTGCAAGTAATATGAATCTCTGTCTCTCTGTCTCTGTCTCTGTCTGTCTGTCTGTCTCTCTCTGTCTCTGTCTGTCTGTCTGTCTGTCTCTTTATATATATATATACATATATACATATATGTATGCATATATATATATATATATATATATATATACACACACATATCTATGCATATATATGTATGTATGTATGTATGTATATGTGTATACATATGTACATGTATGTATGTAAATATGTATACGCATCATTGCCATAGCTCGATTATACTGCTTCAATTGATATTACCCAAAACAAAACAAAACGAAAAACCCAGCCTGACGCCAAACAATTACATAAAGTAAATTTGCTCCCAAAGCTGCCATCCGCATTACATCCCAGGGGAAACAACTCTGCGTTACCTATCTTTGGACTGGAAGATAACTTCCCGTCTTTACTATCCTCACTCACCTCTCTCTCTGTCTCTCTATCCTGTTTTAGACTCAAGCCTAATGTTACATTGTGAAGCGTGTTATCCTCCTTGAATCCTACAGTAAGTGAATGTGACATACAGTTATAGGCCTGTACCAGGAAGTCAGTAATACCATCATCATCATCATCAGGTGCCCTGCTGCATGGTGTTGGCGATCATGGACTTCCATCCATCTCTATCTCTCGTTGCCCCTAGCATCTCCCCCACCCTCCCCGTCCCCAGCCACTCTGCAAGTCCGTCCAGCATTTTCTCCCTGGGTCTACCTGGCACTCTCTTTCCCTCCAGCTTTCCCGTTGTGACCAGGTGCTCCAAATCCCCCTTCCTCATAAAATGGCCTATAAATGTTGTCTGTCTTTTCCTAATCTTCCTTATGAGTGATCTACTTGTGTCTGCCTCAATCAAGACTGTCTCGTTTGTTTTCTTTGCTGTCCATGGAACTCTCAACATTCTTCTTAGAAACCACATCTCGGCTGCCTCAATCTTGTTCTGGCTTTGTTTGTTGACTGTCCACGTCTCAAATCCGTACAACAGTATTGGTTCTATGTAACTTTCAAGAACTCTCTCCCTGATGTTAATTGATAGGCATTTGTTGGTAAGAATGCTTGTCATCTTCTTGAATGCTGTTTTGGCTTGGCCGATTCTGCCAGCTATTTCTGATGTGCATCTGCCGTCTGATGAAATGATCATTCCCAGGTATTTGAATTTCTCAACCTGTGTCAAGATTGTGCCATTTGCTGTAATACCAGTCTTCAATAAATACCAGGATCCCCATTGTGACAGTGGTTTATTGTACATTTCCCTGGTGGCATTCTCCGCAACACCGCAGCTAATAGAATGGCTGGTCATATTACCTGGTATCAGAATGGTGCAATCTCTATGTAGGATGGTGGGTGGCAGGGGTAGTGGTAATCGGAAATTGATGAAAAGCAATCCATCACACTCAGGCAATTCCATAGAGGCTTCACCCAAATGTGCCAGGAATAATCTGGCAGAATACATAAGTGTGCACAAAACCATATGCGCTGATAAGGTCTTGAAATGTGAAGGTGTGATAGTGGGTGTGCAATGGGACCTTTGAAACACAAAGCAGACACCGTTAGAATGGATGGACATTAAGATGGGAATCCAGGAGGTGTTTGTATGTAGCATGCTGGAATTGAACTCAAGATATAAGATCCTGGCAACATGGCTTTTAAGCAAGGGCCAGCCAGCCTGCTGGGAGCATGTCTACTCAAGTCGTCACAGGTTTTATTTTAGCGCCTGTTTGGAACGAAGAAACAATAGGGCGTGGCTGGACATGAAGATGCGTATGCTTGAGCTGGCCTTAGCTGGCATATTAAAGATCTTAATGCCATAAATATTCTCTGTGTGTGGGGGGGGGGGGGGGGAGGGGGGGGGGCGGGTTTGTTGTTGTTGTTGTTGTTGTTGCTCTTGTTCTCTTCCTATCGACTATCCCTCCTCCTTGTTTTGTTCCATTACTATAGACGTTTCCTCCCAAAGCCCAACCCCTCGTCCTCGTCGTGGGAGGTGGAAACAGGTAATGCTGGCCAACGGGGCACTGGTGAAGCTGCGACTGGCTTAGCAGGCCGGCACTGGATAAACAAATTGCTCAAGAAAATACAAGGAGATACAAACGGACTGATTACAACGGAAAACGATGCGGCGAGGAAAACGGACAACGATTAAAGAAAAACGAAAAGGTTGGGACCTGGAACATTTGCGGTTTGACGAACAAAGAACCAGAGATAGTAGAGTTCATGACCCAGCGCGAGATCTCCATACTGGGCATTGCAGACACCAGAAAGAAAGGAACAGGAACAAAGGAAATAGACGCCAACTATGTTCTCATTTGGAGCGGTGTAAGCAAGGAACAGAGAGCAGCACATGGCGTGGGTTTCATCCTACACCATGACAAGGCAAAAGACCTAGTGAGTACGGAGTTCATTTCAGAGACTCTTGAAGATCGGCATTAGAGAGGACAACAAGATCAACAACTACATTCAAGTGTATGCACCATGTAATGACTCCTACTCAGATGAGGATAAGGACGCCTTCTTTGAAAAACTCTCGGACACTATCAACAGCATCCCAGACCAAGAAGACCTGTATATGTACGTCATGGGAGATTTCAATGGCAGAGTCGGAGAGAGAAGAACACCATGGACAAAACACCTTGGTCCACATAGTGACCATAGAACGCCATGCAACTACATGTACAACGGCAACCATGTATTGGAACTGTGTGCAGAGCAGGATCTTATTATCACCAACACCTTCTTCCAGCACAGAGCCACTCAGATCTACACCTGGTACAAATGGAACGATATCGACGTCTCATCTCAAATCGACTTCACACTAGAAAGATCTAGAATGCGGAACAACATCAGAGACTCAAGAGCCATCCCCAACGCAGGCCTTGACACAGACCACAGGCCAATCATCACGACGTTGGTCACTCAGAAGAAGAGGAAGTTCACCAAAAAGAAGAAACAGCCGGAAAGACTCAACATGCACAAGCTTCAAGACGAAGAGGTGCAGACTCAGATCAGGTGCACCGTCAGTGAAAAATTGGACTGTAGGGACTCTTCATTACTAAACGTAGAGGAAGCTTGGGACACCTTCAAGACAGTCCTCCTGGACACTATAAAAGAAGCCTGTGGCACCAAGAAGACAGGAGGAAGAAACACAAAGGCAACAGCTTGGTGGAACAAAGAAGTGAAGGAGGCTATCAGGGAAAAGAAGAAACTATACAAGATCTGGGTCAAGTCAAAGGATGAAGAGGACTACATCAAGTACAGACTTGCAAGAAGACACAGCAAGAAAGTTGTGAGAACAGCAAAGGAAAAGTCATGGACCCAGTATGGTAAAAACTTGTGAAACATGCAAAGCTTCCCCAAGAGAGTTTTACAAGAGTGTGAAAGCGATGAGAGTGCGAGATAAACCTTTCGATCCGACCACTATCATCAACGATGCAAAAGGAGAAGCATTGCACGAAGAGGAGAAAATAGTGAAGAGATGGGAAAAACTATTTCAAAGACCTACTAAACCCATCAGGAGTACGGGCACAAGACACACAGTCCCGGTTCACCCCCAGCCACCCAGACCACTCAGAACCTACCATTCTAGAGAGTGAAGTAAAAAAAGCAGTGAAGACCAGTCCTAAAGGCAAGGCAGCTGGAGTTGACGGCATAACAACTGAAGCCATCCATGTGTGCGGTGAAAACGGAATTCAGTGGCTCACCACCATCTTTCAGAAAGCTTGGGAGGAGAGAACAGTACCAGAAGACTGGCAAAATGCAATAGTTGTGCCAATATGGAAGAAGAAGGGCAGCAAGAAAGACTGCAGTACCTACAAAGGCATATCACTACTCAGCCATGTAGGGAAAATGTACGCAAAGATCCTGGAGCAGCGCATTCGAGCAAAAACAGAACATCTCCTCAGTGACGCCCAATTTGGCTTCAGAAAAGGAAGAGGGTGCCCCGATGCAATCTTCGCACTCCGACAACTGTGCGAGAGGGCGATCGAATATGACCGAGATCTCCATCTTGTATTCGTTGATCAAGAAAAGGCCTTTGATCGAGTCAACAGAGACAAGCTATGGAAGGTCCTCGAGCAGTACATCAAGGGCCAGCTGCTAGACAACATTCAGGCTATCTACGCCAACAGCAGGAGTGCAGTCCGCACAGCCAGTGGAACATCTGACTGGTTCCCAGTGACATCGAGAGTAAGGCAGGGCTGTAATCTCTCCCCTCTTCTCTTCGTGATCTATATGGATCAGATTACGAAGGAGGCAAACCCAAACCCTGAGGCACTCAATTAACTCATGTTTGCGGATGACCAGGCAATGGTGAACAATGACAAGATACAGCTACAGGAGCACACAGACCAGCTCAATGAAAGCTGCGAGACATACGGCATGAAGATCAGCGTCAGCAAGACCGAGGTCATGACTGTCAGTAAGAGACCAAACAAACTGGACATCAACATCAACGGAACCCAGTTGAAGCAAGCCAGTGAATTTAAATACCTGGGCAGCATCTTCACTGAAAATGGCAAACTAGACAGAGAAATCGAGACCAGATGCCACAAAGCCAACGCAGTCAGCTACCAACTTGCCCCTCTCCTGAAACACCCCAGCATTCCCACCAGCACTAAGGCGAAACTCATCAACGCCATTTTTCTACCAACGCTGACATACCAGTGCCAGACATGGTCCCTAACTAAAGTCCTCGAGAGAAAACTGGTCACCTGTGAAATGAAATGCCTGAGGAAAGCAGTAAACAAGACAAGGCGAGACAAGATCAGAAATGAGGTGATACGAGACATGGTAGGAGCAACACCAACCCTACAACACATCGAACATATGAGGATCAAGTGGTTCGGACACCTCACACGTATGCCCATGAACCATCCAGCTCTTCGGGCATACAACACCAGATACTCTGGCTGGAGAGCCAGAGGAAGACCAAGACGACGATGGAGCGACTCCGTGGCAGACACCCTCAGAGCTCACGAGATATCCATTCTCCAGGCCACCCGCCTTGCTGCTGACAGACGACTGTATCTCCCCGCGACACCCGCCGGTACAAGCGGAAGGAAAAAGTAAAAAAAGTAAGTACTATAGACGTTTATGGGGGGAAATTATGCAAAGCAGAAGAGGTAAGACAAATGTGGATGTGTGTGTGTGTGTGTGTGTGTGTTTGTTTGTGTATGTGTGCTTGTGCGTGTGTGTGTGTGTGTGTGTGTGTGTGTGTGTGTGTGTGTGTGTGTGTGCGCGCGCGTGTGTGTGTCTTTGTGTGTATGTATGTTTGTGTGTGTGTGCTCGGGCAGGCTCGTGTGTATATTATGTGGTGTGTGTGTGTGAGCATATGAGTGTGCATGAGTAAGTGTGAGTAAATGTTTGTGCGTGCGTGAGTGCGTGCGTGTGTGGGTGTCTGTGTGTGCGCGGCGCGCGTGCGCATCACAGTAACAATCTGACTGTTGTTTTAACAGCTGATGACCAAGAGGGCTTTAATCAAATTTTAAAGATTTTATATGATTGGTAGTCAGTGCTTACGACGACAAAAATGCGCCAAAGCTGATCTAGAGATAACCAGTCACTTTCAGAGACATGATGACTTGCAGTAAGTGAGACTGTTTTGGATAGAAAGGCTTCATCAGACAACTAGACCAATGTGACCTGAAAATAGTACATTCCGATGAAACCTCTATGGACTTGCCCGAGAGCAATGAATTCCTCTTCAACAATTTCCTAGCATCCGTACCCTTGCCACGTCCATCCTACGAGCGAGACACAGAGATTGCACTATTCTGACACCAGGTAATATGACCAGCCATTCTATTAGCTGCTGTGTTAATGAGAATGCCACCAGGGAAATGTACAATGAAGCACAGACATAATGGGACTCCTTGGATTTACTGAAGACTATTACTACTGACTCCCTGGTACAAGCCTGTAACATAGGTCACATTCACTTACCTGTAGGATGCAAGTTTTATTAACGTGTATAAGTTGTCTGTGATGGTCCAATCCAATTTTTGTGTATGTTTAATATTAATTATGTTTTGTTTTTTCTCGTGAATGTCAGTTAGTCAGAAAGTGTCTAGAAGTATTAAATGGTCAAAATGATAATTGTGTTTGTTTGACAAATTCTGTTTTGAGACACGAACATCTTGTTATTTTGATTTTGTTTTCATTTCTGGAAACATCGGATTATGTTTTAAAAAAGATAGTGGTTACTGTTACCACAACCTGACCATTTTGTTATTGTTGCTGTTGTTGTGTGTTGTTTGTCTGTTTATAACGCCCTCTTGGAGTGCCCCATCAGCTCCTTCCTTCCTCCCCTAGTCTCTTCTCTGTGTTAATGTCAGTTTCTGATAACAGTGTCTACGAGGAAGGCTTCATTTTGATTAAGGTTTTCATAAATATCATGCCCTTCAGTCACAGACTGACAGAAAATTAAATTCTCTCTCAGTCTCAGTCCCTTTGTCAGCTTCTCTGTCTAACTGTCTCTCTGTTTTTTCCTCTGCTTTTCTGTCTTTTTCTCCTTCCACGAAGTGAGATTTTTTCGGGGTGGTGGTGGTGTTTTTGTTGTTGTTGTTGTTGTTGTTGCCCAACTCTTTTACTCTACTAATTTGTCTGTTTGTATTCTTTTCCCGTTTCTCTGTTTTCTTGAAACTTCTTCTTCTCTTAAAAGTGCACTAGGGTCAGTTTCAGTAAGGCTTAGTTTGTGTGGTATATATATATATGTATTATATATATATATATATGCTGAACTTGACAGCACATGATCTTGATATAGTGATATGGTTATTTGATTATGGCCACGTAGTGTTTGCCTATTTCATGTGTGTGTACTAACTAGGACAGTTTATCTAGCCATTGAGGGTTTAAATCAAGGACGTCTGTTGTCACAAGTCTTGTTCCACTTCTATATGGAGCAGAATTCTTTGCTATCACAACACTTCTATCCACATTGATGGCAGGCGCGTCAACAGTCTCGTGTTTGCCGATGACATCGGCCCCGTGGGCAGATGCCGTTGTGCTGTCGTGAGGCTGCAGTATCTCAATAGCAGGTCACTGACAGCACAGGACTTATGGAATAGAATCAGCAGCGAAGAGTGAAAGGTTTGGTCAACAGCAGTGCTGAATGGCTAGAAACTGGGCAAGGTCAGAAGTCTCAAAAGTACTTGGGAGCCGCCTTAATCAAAAGATGACAAGTAGTACATCAAAAATGGGTTTCAGGATTGCAACATCAGTGACAGCAATAGCCAAATTAAAGATTAAAGAAAAACCATTGAGAAGGATACTAAGTACAAATGAAACTAATCACTAGTAGTTTCCCCTCTCTGTGAATGTGCTTCCTGGAGACTG
>JAPXFY010000015.1:60826734-60829234 GCA_030674185.1 Monoplex corrugatus
GTCTATCGACCTCCACCTAGCTCTGCCACAAAAAACTCACCACATCCACGTTTCTCTCTGACTTTGACCAACTGCTTGACCACTACTGCCTCTTACCTGGAAATCTCATCATTCTAGGTGACATCAATGTCCACTATGACAACACTCACCGTTATGATACAAGACATATCATCAACTCTCTGTCCAATCACAATATGACTCAACACATTTCTGAACCAACCCATCAAAAAAGTCACATTCTTGACTGGATCATTTCTCGTGATCACCACAATTCAGCTACTGACAACTGCTTAGTTCTTTCTACTCGTCTAACTTCAGCCCTTCCATCTGACCACTCTGCAATTCTCTGTTCTCTTGACATTTCTCCTCCTTCCCGTACCACGCGCACAGTGACTCGACGCAATCTCAAATCTATCGACCTCTCCACATTTTCATCTGATGCCTCCCGTCTCCTTTCTGAAAAGTCACATAACCTTGCAGATGAATTCTATACTACTCTCCACCATCTTCTGGACACTCATGCTCCAGCCACAACCCGTCTTTTACCTGACCGCGCCCCTACCCCCTGGCTCACTCATGAGATTGCCTGTGCAAAACATGCCCGCCGCAGAGCAGAGCGCTGCTGGCGCAAATCCAAACTCACTGTACACAGGCAACTTTTCCAAGCCTCTAAAACAAAAGTATCCACCCTCATTGCATCTGCAAAAACAAGCTATTTCCAAACCAAAATCCTGAATGCCTCTTCTTCAAAAGAACTTTTTACAACCATGAATCATCTCCTTGGCACACGAAAAGATTTACCTCTCCCAACAAAACATACAAATGAAGAACTCCCATCTGTATTCTCCAAGTATTTCACCACCAAAATACAAACTCTTCGTGACAGGCTTGACAGGACACCCTGTCAACCATGCCCACCTGACCCTTCATTCTCTGGCACACCTCTTACTACTTTTACCCCAGTCTCACAAGAAGAAATTTTCAACACAATCAGATCCATGTCGTTCAAAACCTGCGAACTGGATCCTCTTCCAGGTTCTCTCTACTCCGACTGTCTCCCTACTCTCCTCCATCATCAACACTTCTCTTCAAACTGGAACTGTCCCAGATTCTTTCAAGTCTGCTATTGTTCACCCTCTCCTCAAGAAACACAATTTAGACCCAAATGAACTGAAAAATTACCGGCCTATCTCTAATCTCTCTTTCTTGTCAAAACTTGAAAAAGCCGTCCTCAACCAGCTGAACTCTCACCTGTCTGCCAACAATCTCCTCAATCCTTTCCAGTCAGCCTACCGCCAGTGCCATAGCACTGAAACTGCCCTACTACACATTCTCAACAATCTCCTCCTTGCAACTGATACTGGCAAAGTCTCTCTCCTCACACTCCTTGATCTGTCTGCAGCCTTTGATACCATTGACCATGGTATTCTCCTTTCTAGACTTCATCATACTTTTGGCATCTCTGACATTGCTCTCTCCTGGTTCACTTCATATCTATCAAACAGAAAACAAACTGTTCTCATCAATGGCACTTACTCTCAACCTGCATACCTGACCTGTGGTGTTCCACAAGGATCTGTCCTTGGCCCTGTTCTTTTCACTCTTTATACTTCCCCCTGTCCACCATCATCAACTCCCACTCTATAAAACACCACTTCTACGCTGATGACACCCAACTTTAAGACAGTGACTCACCTGATAATATACAGCGCCTGTTGACTCGCACCACTGAGTGTTACTCGGACATTAAGAACTGGATGACACACAATAAACTTCAGCTTAATGACGACAAGACAGAACCTATCCTCAGAGGAAACCCATCAGAAACTTTCTCAGCTGCCTCCTCTTTCTCTCTCATTATGTAACACATCAGTCCCAATTTCTGATTCAGCTAAAAACCTTGGTGTCTGCATTGACTCTATCCTCTCCATGAACAACTTTGTTTCTCAAACTGCCAGATCTTGCTACTATCATCTCCATCGTATAAGCCTGATCAGGATGTATCTCTCTGTCGAAACAACTGCAAAACTCGTTCTCCTCCTTCATAATGTCTCACATTAACTATTGCAATTCACTCCTTTCTGGTCTTCCTGCCTCCACCATTCACATCCTACAGCGCATTCAAAACAATGCTGTACGCCTTGTACTCAAAAAGAAAAAAAAGCTGACCACATATCTCCTCTCCTGGCACAACTTCACTGGCTCCCTGTATCAAAGCGCATGCAGTACAAACTAGACACCATGTGCTACAAAAGCCTCAGTAACGCAGCCCCCGATTACCTGTCAAGCCTACTTGAGATCTATGTTCCCTCACGTACCCTCCGCTCTGCCTCCGATCCTCTGACTTTTCGCTTTCCACGCACTAAGCTCAATACCTATGGTCCACGAGCCTTCTCTGTTTCTGGTCCACTCTCCTGGAACAAACTTCCTCTCTCAGTCCGTCAGCAACCTACTTTTGTCTCCTTCAAGTCCGCTCTCAAAACTCACCTTTTCTCCTCTG
>JAPXFY010000015.1:60839234-60846734 GCA_030674185.1 Monoplex corrugatus
GTTAGATAAGGGGGGGGGGGGGATAAGGTAATGGCAAAGGGAAAAAGTTGACAGGCCATAATGGCAATTTTCATATTTTTGAATTTGGTCGCAGTTGCTTGATGAAGATTGGGTGTCATTTGTGCAGCAGGACATTCCATACCAGACGAAGGTGCTCCATTGGAGCCCCTATTCTTGTCATTTAGGTATCTTAGCTTTCCCTTTGACTTCCGTCGGCTTATGTACAGACTCTCCCCTAGTCCTTGTCTTTTTCATGACTACTCACAAGGCAGTGGGGGTAACTTTTTACCAGGGTTTACTCCCTTAGCTTTGGTGATTAGTAGTGGTGATTTTCTGTCAGAGTTTACTAGTACCCTTATCCTTTGTCTCTCCCGAGACACCCACAAGACAGCGGTGCTGTTTACCCATAGCTGGGGATCTGGTTCATGGGCACCAGGGCATGTCAACACGCTGGTGGGCCAGTGTGCCGCACGTCCGGGGCTCAGACCTCCCCTATCCCTTAAGGGTTTATCCTGAGTTCGTGAGGTGCCAGTTTCCATGTGTTGCTGCAGGGAGGCACAACGTAAGGATTACTGATGGAGAGGCTATGTACTGATAAAGAGAGAGCGAGACTTGTTGCACTCTGCTATGCTCTGTTTTTCGCAGAGCTGCAAGTAGCATTGCTAGCCAGTGGTGCGGGCTGAAAGCGAAAGGTGACAAGCACGCAATCACTAGCCAACATACTAAATGTGTCAATTAAACATTTGATTAAAGTAAACACAAAAGATTATCATGTCATTTTAACAATCACACTTGTTGTGCATGAAATGGTACAAAACAAAAAACAAACAAACAGAAAGACACCACCACCAACAACAACCAACAAAACAAACAAACAAACGAAAAACACATAACAAACCAGATTGTATTCTTTGTCAGATCACTGTGACCTTGACAAAGCTTCAGTTGAAACCAGACTTGACCTGCGTCGAGGACAATGGTCGAAAGTTGCGATAGTGAAAACAGATGTCAACTATAGTCGGGAGTTAAGCGAGAAAGAGCTGCTCACATACTTTCCTCTGAAAAAAAAGTGCTGATTTTGAGGCACATTTTAGGTCCGTGTGAATTTGACCTTGTAGCTTTACGCTCCAGTACTTGAATATTCAACACTCCATAGCTTTTGACTCAAATCTGATCAGATACACCCATAAACTACCTGGAAAATTTAATTGACTATTTTTTTTCTTTTGCATAAAGAGAAAGACAGACACAAGCACCCGCACACACAAAGAAACACATACACTCAAAAAAACACACAGAAACACATACACACATACACGTACATACCCACAGAGAGAAACACTTACCGATCTCTCTTTTTTGTTACTGAAAAACAAGAAGAATAAAAAAAAAAGAGACAGAGAAAAAGAAAGAAATAGAAATAAATAAGAAGTGGAGGAGGGGAAGATAAACGCAAACAACAAGCACAAAACAAACAAAGCCACCCACATCTCTCCCCTCCCTCCAGCCCCACCCTCAAACATACAAGAACGCAACAAGGAACTTACAGCTAACCAGCCAATGAAAAGCTGGTAGACATAAGCAAAACAAACAAACAGACAAACAATCAAACAGACACCCCCTCAAGCAAAACAAACAGACAAACAATCAAACAAATAAACACTCCCTCACCATCATCCAAACGACAACAACAACAACCACACTCCCTCAAAGAACCCCCCTCCCCCCCAAAGCAAACAAAACAACCACATTGCATAAAAGTACAGTGTAACCGAAGACACAGAAACTTGCATGCGAAAATGTACTTATTTCTCTCCCTTCAACCTGGTGGGGATGGGGAGTGGGAGGAGGAGGAGGAGGAGGAGGAGGAGGAGGAGGAAGCCGATATAGAAAGAGGGTTGAGGGCGGGAGAGGAAGTGTACATACAGCAGTAGGATGTGGGTGAGGAAGAGGGATGGTGGGGAGGAGGGGGGAGTCTGAAGCAATTGTTCCATCACAGAATAATGAGAATTGACAGGATGACACGCACAAGGCTCTAAGGCAGAACTGAGGCCACATTGGGGCATTAACTAGAAAGCTGTGCTGGGTCATTTGCTAGGTTTTTGCTTTTTCTTTTTTTTTCTTTTTTTTCTTTAAGCACTGGATCTTTTCTCTGAGTATGCACGTTATTTTGTTCACACTCTGCGGGCGGTGTGCCGCTGTACACGTTTGCGTACTCCGTGAGCGTGCATACTGGCTGCTTCATATATTTGAAATCCTTCGGGCACTGAAATAACTTACAGGATCTTAAACGTGCATGTCTTAGTCTTCTACGTGTCTACGCACACGTAGGAGATTTAGACACGAACATTGCAGACAAAACCGACTGTGTCAGCTTCTGTGACTATTAAAATGGGACCCCCCCCCCCCCCACCCAAAAAAAAAAAAAAAAAAGTGAGCACAAAAATACCCTCCACAAGTGTGATGAAAAACAACAACAACAACAACAAAACATTAAAAAAAAACATTGCACACATGCTGACTTGGTGGGGTGAGGGGGATGGGGGGATTTGAAAAATCTCCGTTTATTCACCAGATGGAAGGTACACAGGTAGAATCAAATTCAGGCCCTCTGAATGGAAGTGTGATGTCTTACCCACTTGACTATCACTACCGCGCCAACAGAGCGGAGTATTATCTAGAAAGATCTGCTGGGTTGTTGGCTGTGTCTTTATCTACTAACGTTACCTCCTGTTCCGGGCTGTTGTAATTTCTAGCTTCTCCCATTTTGGATATCCCTTTCATGGTCCTTACATTCGTACAGACAGACAGACATACAGACAGACTGAAAGACAGACACACATACACTTACACACACACACACTTACACTCACACACTTACACACAACACACACGCACACAACACACACACACACACACACACACACACACACACACACACACACACACACACACACACACGCACACACACACACACACGCTCATACTATACATTCACACACACACACTTTCTCTCTCTATCTTTGTCACTATGCTCTCTGTGTCGTCTATCTATCTATCTGTCTATTCTATCTATCTATCTATCTATCTATCTATCTGTATGTGTATCTATATATCTATCTATCTCTCTCTCTCTCTATCTATCTATCAGTCTATCTGTCTATCTATCTATCTATCTATCTATCTATCTATCTATCTGTCTGTCTGTCTGTCTACTTATCTATCTATCTATATCTATATATATATAGTAGTAGGCCTCCTTCGGTCATGGCTGACCATGGACAAAGTACATCCGTTCTAATGTCTAGATGGGCTGTCTGCTTGGTCCAAGCAGCGTCGCCTGTGACTGTACAGACCAATGCGAGAGAGGCAGTCTCTGTCGCAGCGGTCGCATGTGTATGCTGATGCTGGTCTGTTGGCTGTCATCCCTTTTCTGCGAACTCGCTTTTCTGCTGCAGCAGCTGACAGTTTGTCCTCACCAATCCGCAGCTGTTTTTTGAGAGTAGTTCACCAGCTGTTGCGGTCGTCCGCGAGGTCCTCCCAGGACTCAGTGTTGATCTCAAGCGCCTTCATGTCACGCTTGCAAACGTCTTTGTATCTCAGCTGTGGGCGGCCAATGTTTCTCTGCCCTGTGGCAAGCTCACCATAAAGGATGTCTTTTGGGATGCGACCATCTTCCATGCGGCGAACGTGGCCCAACCAGCGCAGCCGACGCTGTCTCAGCATGGTATGCATGGTTGGGAGGCCAGCGCAGGTTAGGACTTCGGTGTTGGTAACCTTGTCTTGCCAGGAAATGCCAAGTATGCGCCGTAGGCTTCTCAGGTGGAAGGTATTGAGCCTTTTCTCCTGATGAGCATGCGTGGTCCACGCCTCGCTGCCATACAGCAAGGTGCTGAGGACACAAGCGTTGTATACAGCCATCTTTGTCTTTGTGGTCAGCTTGGGATTTGTCCATACCCTTTGTGTCAGGCGGGCTAGTGTTGTGGCTGCCTTCCCGATCCTCTTGTCGACCTCTGTGTCAAGGGAGAGGTTATCGGTGATGGTGGACCCAAGATATGTGAATTGATGGATGGCTTCAAGCTTGTAGTCATCAATGGTGATGGCTGGTGGATATGGCGTGTCTTGGCCCAGGACGTTTGTCTTCTTAAGACTGATGGTCAGACCAAAATCTTTGCAGGCCTGGGAGAAGCGGTCCATTAGTGACTGCAAGTCCCGCTGAGTATGGGTCACAACTGCGGCATCGTCGGCAAATAGCATGTCTCTGATGAGGGATTCACGGACCTTTGTCCTTGCTCTGAGGCGGGCGAGGTTGAAAAGCCTGCCATCTGATCTGGTCCGCAGGTGGATCCCTTCTTGCGCTGTGCTGAATGCATGCCTCAGGAGGAGAGCGAAGAAGATTCCAAAGAGGGTTGGGGCCAGGACGCAGCCTTGTTTCACACCGCTGCGTACGTCGAAGGGCTTGGAGAGGTTTCCGTTGAACTGCACCATCCCTTTCATGTTTGAGTGGAAGGACTCAATTAAGCTGTGCAGTTTGGGGGGGGGGGGGGCAGCCGATTTTTCGGAGAGTCCTGAAAAGGCCATCTCTGCTGACTAGGTCAAAGGCCTTGGTGAGGTCAATGAATGCCACATACAGAGGCATCCGCTGCTCTCTGCACTTCTCCTGGATTTGGCGAAGGGAGAAGACCATGTCTACCGTGGATCTCTCTGCTCGAAAACCACACTGTGATTCCGGGTAGACGCGTTCAGCCAGTTTCTGCAGGCGAATTAGGAGGACCCGAGCATAGACTTTGCCAACAATGCTGAGGAGCGAGATACCTCTGTAGTTGTTGCAGTCGCTCCTTTCGCCCTTGTTTTTGTACAGGGTGACCATCTTGACGTCCCTGATGTCCTGTGGTACAGCTCCCTCATTCCAACACTGACAGAGAACTGCGTGCAAAGGGTGCAGAAGAGAAGTCTTGCAGTGCTTGATGAGGTCTGGGGGAATTCCGTCGTTGCCAGGTGCCTTCCCTGATGCCAGGCTCTCAATGGCCTTGCTGAGTTCGTCCGCAGTTGACTCTGCGTCAAGTTCTTCCATTACCGGCATGCACTTGATGGCATCGAGGGCTAAGGGGGACACCATGTTCTGTGTGGAGTAAAGGTCGGAGTAGTGTTCCGCCCATCTTTCCATCTGTTGGCTAGGATTGCTGATTACTTCCCCAGTGGAGGATTTGAGGGGGGCGATCTTGCTCTGTGTTGGTCCCAGTGCCTTCTTGATGCCATCATACATTCCTCGGATGTTGCCTCTTTCAGCAGCACTCTGTATCTCTTCGCTGAGCTCTGTCCAGTACTCGTTTGCGCAGCGCCTGGCGTTAAGCTGAACCTTACTTCTGGCAGCCCTGAGGATTTGCAGGTTCTTCTCACTGGGTGACCGCTTATACTTGGTGAGTGCGGCACGCTTGGCCTCAACAGTGGGAGTCATCTCTGATGATTTGGCCTCAAACCAGTCGTGGGACTTCACAGTTTTCTTCCCAAAGGTGGCCATAGCAATGCGGTGCGTGGTGTCTCGTAGCGTTTCCCATCTCTCAGTGGCAGAGTCTCTGGGCTGCAATGCATCGTATTCTCTCTGAAAGGCCTCTGCGAACTGTTCTACAAGATCTGGCTGAGACATCTTGCTGACGTCAATGCGAGGGTTCCCTTTTTCTTTGAGCAGTGGAACTTCTTTGGTTGTAGCCTGATCTTGCAACATACCAGAGAATGGTCTGTGTCGCAGTCTGCGCTGTGATAAGAGCGAGTGTGGAGAACGTTTTTGATAGCGGCGTGTCTTACTAGGATTAAATCCAGTTGTTGCCAATGTTTTGAGCGGGGATGCCTCCAGGAGACTTTGTGCTGAGGCTTCGTCTTGAAGAAGGAGTTGGCGATGCACAGTTCATGGCAGGCGCAAAACTCAAGCAGTCGCTGTCCATTCTCATTCATTTTCCCCACTCCAAAGGAACCGAGGCAGAAGGGCCATGAGTCATTGTCTGCACCCACTCTGGCGTTGAAGTCGCCCAGGAGAACAAGTTGTTCTGTCCTGGGGATGTTCCTTATGGTTGATGCAAGATTTTCGTAGAACTCATCCTTGGTGTCTGGAGAGGCGGACAGAGTTGGGGAATAAACGCTGATGAGAGTGACATAGCCTTCGGTGGTGTTGAGGCGGAGAGTCAAGAGTCGTTCTGAACCGCCGCTGCCTAGTTCAATCATGTTCAGCAGGCTGTTCCTTACTGCAAAGCCTACTCCGTGCTCTCTTGGGGCATCAGAACGCTTTCTTTGCCAGAAGAAGGTGTAGTCCCTTTCCTTTAGTGTTCCTGAGTCAGCCAGCCGTGTTTCCTGCAGAGTGGCAATGTCCACATTGAGCCTCTTTAGTTCGCTGTTTATGACGGCGGTTTTTCTGGCGTCGCTGATGTCTTGCAGATCTTGGGAGAGCCCAGGCATCATTGTTCGGACATTCCAACAGCCCAGTTTCACTGCTGATCCTTTTCCTGATCCGTTTCTTGAATTTGAAGTTTTCTTTTTGTTTGGTGCGGTAATTAACGACCTGCTTGTCAGATTTTCTCCTAATCTTCATGCACCCAATGAAGAAAGCAGGTCGTGACGGGACAGCACCTAACTGGGTGGGGGCTGCCCAGCTTAGGCGGGCGGTAGCTGTCCAGTAAGACACGAAGGTCTCTCCCACCGTCAAAAGCAACTCCTGGCGTCAGCTCTACGCCAGTTGAGCAATGACTTATCACCGGTATCTGTTGCTTCCCGTGTTGTGCCGACACTAGTGTTAGTAGCGAGGCTGGAGTGTCCTCTCCAGGTTGTAGGTGCAGAGTGTTTGTGTGGAAGAATGGACGGATGTAAGCCTGGGCAGTGTAATATGGAAGACAGGCTGTTACCCATGCAACTTGTCCCCCCTCTCCACCTCGCTGACAGATCCAAAGGAACAGCAGGGCTGTTACGTTTTGGTGCCAACGCGGCCGCAGGAGCTGCCGGAAAGTGACAAAGTTTGCCATCCAACCGCCTTAGGGGCCCCACACCGGATTTACTGTCAGGGTTTACTCCCTTAGCTAGATGGCCGCGGGTAGCTCTCCAGAGCTGGCGCCCTTTGATGGATCTAATTTATTTCCACCAGGGTTTCTAGCCACCCTCCTCACCATCCTCCTGAGAGGACTTGTGGGGTTGCTGGTTTAGTCGCCAGCAATTCGACCCTGTGACAGGTAGTACTGGGTTCCAGGTTACCAGTAGCGGATACATCTATCCGACCTGACCTATATGTGTCTATATACATATATACATATGCAGTACGTGTATAATCAGAGAGCTATCTTAATTTATACACTTCTGCTCTACAGGCATGTACTGAACAGGACAAAGGATCAAGAATAGAACTAGCTCAGTCTGCATGTAGATTGCAAACAGTTGCTGCTGTATGACGCAGGACCGATACGGCAAGAACTTTCTCATATGATAGATTTGGTTCCCAGTGAATTTCATTTTTCCATG
>JAPXFY010000015.1:60861734-60871734 GCA_030674185.1 Monoplex corrugatus
GCAGACTATTGATGTCTAGGTGACTCGTTAGCTGCGAGAAGATGATACGCTCAAAGACATTGGGCAAGAATGGAGGATTGAACGCAGGCCAACAGTTTTTTTAATTGTTGGGATTGAGATTACTTTTTTTCATCAACGGTTTGACTAGAGTATATTTGAAATTGTGTGCCACGGCACATGTGGTTAAAGAAATATACATGGTTTCAACTATGAATCCAGAACTTTCTTGGTAAAATAAAAAAAGAAGACAGGCAGGGGTGATATCAAGATCGCAGGATTTTTAGACATTGCAACAGTAACTTTTTTCATTTGATCTGGATTAAATGTTGAAATAATCTGAACAGGATGCCAGTGAAAGGATGAGGCGTTTAGGGATCAGAGCTGGAATTGAAATTTCTTATTTGTTTTATTTTCTCCATGATTTGCTATTTTTTTTCTATGAAGAAGTTACTGAATTTGTTGGGAAGTTCATCATCTGACCCCTGCACTGGGAAAAAAATCATTCGAAGAATTTAAGCTAGTGATTATGTTATTTATGTGTTGCTGTTTGGCTTTAAAAATCGGTCTGTTGGCCTAGTTTTTGTGTCAGACATATATTTGTCTGTGGATAGTCAAACCGGTTTTGCGTCTACGTCGTTCAGTTTGACGCCACTGTTGTTTGGCTTGCTTGATTTCAAGGGACATACAGTGTGCTGGGATACGATTTATGAACCCTAGTGTGACTACACAAACATAGATGTCAAGTACATTGCTGAGCTAAGAGCTGTAATTGTCAACAGTATTCGAAGAACCTAACTGCGCATTTGGAAGGGTTGAGACAAGGTCAGCCTTGAAAGCAGGCGTCTGTAAACTTCTTATCTTACGTGATTTGATTTTTTAAATTGCGCTTCGTGGATTAGCAATGCATAGAGAAAAATGATACCAAAAAGTGGTCAGATATAAGCTTCTCAGTACCCAAAACGTCAGCAATGCCAGTCTGATGGTTTGTAATAAGCAAGCCAATCGAGAGTATAACCACAACAGTGGGTAAGCACAGTTAAAAAAAAAACTGGTTCAGGATGTGACTGCCAATCAAGTGTTTTAGTGTGGCGTCATATGTACTGGAACAGGAGTCAACATGAAAATTGATATCACCAAGGACAAAAAGATTACTGCATGCAATACAAGAATCAAGGAAATGAGGAAGCTCTTTCAGAAACATTCTATATCTGGGCGTATTTGTTCTGCTGGGTGATGGTTGGTCGATAGACAGAAAGACAAACGAACGATTTTTTTTCTACTGAAATCTCACAGGTTTGAAAAAGCGAATAATGTTAGTGGTGGATATTTTGATGTTAGAGGCGAGGTTCTGTAAATATTGCAGCAAGACCATTACTAGTGCCAGATTATCTGGGTATTAAAGTAAGGGAGAAACCATTGGGTGATTAAAAAAAATAATGGCATTTTTGTCACCAGCAGATTTAAACCATGTCTGTGACGAGAAAAACTAAATAGAAGTTACCTTCAATGACAATGTTAGAAAAATCACTTTGTTTTGTTTCTGCAGGACCGAGTGTTAAAACATATTAATTTGACAATTTTAGATTCGTCTTGTATACTTTGACCGCTGTTCACTGTTATTGAGTTTGAATGGCAGCGTTTGGAGAGGTCCTTGTTTCGATCTGACGTGTGGGCACTAGTGATGGAAGTCGACTGGCTATTTGTAGTTATGTGATGTATTTGTTTTTGTTTTCCTCTGCCGCCATGACGAATGAGCCTACTTGCTAGGCAATATCCAATTTCTAAGTTTACTCAGGCGAGGGGCTGTATCACATGTGCCACATTCTCAATGGTAAGATGGTGATACTGTATCTCACCAGTGGACGAGTACCGACATACAGACCCTCTTGGAATGCAAATAGAGACTGGTAGGTGTGGGTGTGTATTGTTGTTACCCTTAAGTCATCATCTGTAAGTTTTCAAAAAAAACCATGTATCTATGGATTCAAAAAAGCATTTCTCGGAGGGGGAGGGGAGGGGAAGTGAGGCAATCTTAACTTTACAGGGACGTGTTATCTTCATCAAGTATTAGGTGTGTAAGAAGGACGGGAAGGGGAGACAAGGAATGAGAGAAGCGTGGTGAGCGCGTTCCTGTGTTTGAATTGCTTTCACGTGTTATATATTTAGATTTTAATGGTAATCTTATAATGCCAGATGTACCTTTCGTAAACATTCTACTGTGTATGGAAAATGCTTGGATTTATTATTTTTTTAACAGAAGTCGAGTGGTTTACGTGTATGCGTGATGAAATGGCTGCTATTGTTACTTTTGGTGGTTTAATGTTTTGGCTTCTCTTCAAAGGTATGTGCATAGCACAGTGATATTTTAAAGATTTGTATAGGCCCATGGACATTCTGGGTAATTGTTTTTGAATAGTTTTAATTTCTTATCAATGTGTGGTTGATACGTTTGTGTTTAATACGAGCCAGTGACCCGCGAAAATCAAGTTCCATATGGATGAACATTGTGTTATTGAATTAAATTCAATGTTAACATTATTTCAAATTTGCATACAATTTGACACAAAAAAACATTCCAAATAATGCTTTCAATTAGAATGTCTCTGGGAGATCGAAAAGTACCGTTGACCTGTGTTCAGGCATAGAACAATTGTGTGAACATAAAAAAAATGTGTGAATGTTTCAGCAAGTTAATGGATATCTGGCTGGCCATGATTCATTTCTATCAAACGATATCAACTTACATCATTACTTGGTGATGTGGGGGAGGTGCAAAAGATAAAGCACAGGGTGCTGTGGTATAATTCATGGCATTGTTCTGTTCTAACGAGGTTCTGCCTTCGGCTGTTGAGGGTTTAACGCCCACCAAAAAACTCCAACGGGTGATAATGGCGCTGCTCGTTAGCTTCAAATGATATACTTGGCGTTGAGTTGGATGACCTGTGGAAAAGTCGGTATCCCAGCTCATTAGGCAGAAACAACAAGGCAAATCTTTAAAAAAAAAAGATGAAAAGAAAAAATCTCACCAAATTAAAAAAACAAAAACAAAAAAACAAGCAAATGAAAACCACACACACACACACACACACACACACACACACACACACACACACACACACACACACACACACACGCACGCACGCACGCACGCACACACACACACACACACACACCACACACGTATATTGTATGCATATATATATATATATATACATATGTATGTATGTGTGTGTACATATGTATATGGATATACATGTTTAGATATACATATATATGTGTGTGTATGTATGTATACATATGTATAATTTACGCACAAACACACACACGCACACACATCTACACACAACACACACACACACACACACACACACACACACACACACACACACACACACACACAAAGACACACACACACGCACACATTCATTCACACACAGAGAACCAAAATCATAATCATAGAACAAAGAAACGAGCAAACAAGCAAACAAACAAACAAACAAGCAAACAAGCAAACAAACAAAGACTACCATCACAAAAACGGTTAGAAAATAGCAAGGCTGGAACGCGTTTTTACATCTTTCTTATCATACACATACATATGTGACACGTCTAGTGTGTTGGCTAGTGACTGCGTACTTGTCACCTCTCCCTTTTAACCTCCACTGCTGGCTAGCACTGCTGCTGGCAATTCTGCGAAAAAGAGAGCAGAGTGCGTCAGTCTCTCGATCTCTCTCTGTCAGTACATAGCCTTTCCATCAGCAAGCCCCACGTTGTGCCTCTCCACGGTAACTGTGCATCTTCCTGATTCAGACTAAACTCAAGGGACTCGGAGGAGGTTTGGCCCCCAGACGTGCGGCACGCAGGCCCACCGGTGTGTGGGCATGTCCTGGTGTCAACGAACCAGACCCCCAGCCATGGGTAATTAGCACCACTGCCTTGTGTGTGCCTCGGAAGAGACCAAAGCTAAGGGTCTAAACCCTGACAGAAAATCAACCTCACTGCCTTGAGGGTAGTCGTGGGGAGTGTCCATACTAAAACCGATGGAATCCAATGGGAAACCACCATTGTATTCTCCAGTGTACCCTGGCCAGCTGAAAGAAAAAGAAAACTAAACGACGTAAGTAGGGGCTATTATAGAACACCTTCGTCCAGTACTTACGGTGACAAAAGATAGATTCGTATGGAGGGCCATGATCGCCGACGTCATGCGGCAGGGCACATGGTGATGATGATATAGTCCGATAGTTGAATATTCTTATAAACGTTTTCAGGAACTGGATAATCACTGTAAATAATTTAGTAAACATAGGAGAGAAAAATAAAAGTACAAAAATAAAACAATAGCACTGAGTGGTATCAATGGGTTGTTACTAGTGGATACATTGCTTGGTTAAGTTGAACATGGCAGTAGTCTGTCTCAGTGAAGCAGATTGTGGCTTGATCCTATGAAAGATCTATTGGGGTCCATAGATGGTTTTCCAAACTTCGTTCTTTTATTCTTCTCGTTTATACGTCCACTTGTACCATCTTGGGTGGTATTGTGGGGAAATAGATCAACAACCCACAGCAAGCCAGAAAGCCTGAAGAAGAGAAATGCTGTATGGTATCCTACTCTCCTTCACATCATCGATCAGTGTCTTCCTTTGTTTGCCTCTTGCTTTAAATCCATGTGTCATTTTGTTGTGTGTTTGTTGAACCAGTTGGTGAGAGATGCATCCTGATCAGAAACTCTGTTTTTGCTGATGAATTTAACAATAGGCTGGTAGTGTTCCCATCATTTATCTGATTTTGTTGTTTCTGATCATTTCACATCTAATCACAGTGATAGCTGTTTGCAGACAACTCATTTTGCAGGTAGTAATTTTGTGTTCCAGGGGCTTGGTCAAGGTCCAAGTCTGGCACTTGCAGTTTGTCCAAGAGGGATCCATTGCACTCAGACAATTCCATATGTGCTCCACCCAAATCTGTTAGTAGACTCCCTAAGCTTGCGCAAAAACCTTATTCGCTGGCAAGGTCTTTACATTGGCGACGGGTGGTGGTGGTGGTGGAGGGACCTAGTACACGCTAAACCGACACCACCAGAATGATGAAAACATTAAGATGGGCAGCAAACAGGCCAGATTTTAATGTTGCAGGCTGAGGTCGAACTTAAGTCTATGGCTCTATCACAAGAGCCAAACCAGCCCGCGACACTGGCATGTCAGGGTGGGAATGGATGTAGAATAAGTGAGACTGACGTTTGTTTCAGTAGGGATATTGGGACGTTTCAGGGGTGGGGCAAGGGATTTTTGTTTCGTATTTATTCTTTTTTTTTAATCTACACTTTCTCCTTTCTCTTTTCTTGTTTTGATCTGTCTGTTGAGTCTTCCTGTTATCTGTAAAAAAAAAAAAAAAAAAAAAAAACAAACAAAAAACACCCGCTTGTGAAAGTATTTGAATTAATTCAGTCGTCTGAGTTTAGTGCCACTGGTTTTAACGTTAAGGTTGCATTATCTTCTGTTGATCTTTATCGTCTCCCTTTTTCTGATGCCGATTCAGGTTCTTTCTGTTTTGAGCCTTGATCGTTTTCATGATACAATGCCAGATTGCTTCATCAGAGGCTTGTTAGTCAGACTTTGTGTGTTCGTACCTGCCACAACAAGGACAAAGGGTTGGACGTCGTGAGATTAGGTTCCCTGAACAGGTGAACGTAAAGAACTTTGTATGTAACAAAGTTGTGCAGAATTTTAAGCTGGTTGCATTCCCTAAGCGGGTGAATGTTAGGAACTTGTATGCAATAAAGCTATGCAAGTTTTTATAAGCTAGTTGGATTCCCCAAACAGCTGAATATGAAGACTTTGCATGTAATAAAATTATGCAGAATGTTTCAAGCTTGTTGGATTCCCCATAAGGGTGATACAAAAAACTTGCATGGAATAAAATGGTAGAGAATCTTTAAGCTAGTTGGATTCCCAAACAGGTGTATATGAAGCACTTCTACATAAAAATATGTAAGTTCCTTAAGCTAGTTGAATTCCCCAAATAGGTGAATATTAAGAACTTCTATGCAATAAGGACCCTTAAGTTAGTTGGATTCCCCAAATAGCTGAATATGAAAGCCTTCTATGTAAAAAGAAATATGTAGAATCTTCAAGCTAGTTGGATTCCCCCAAAACAGGTGAATGCAAAGAACTTGTATGTACTAAAATTATGTAGAATCTTTAAACTGGGTGGACTCCCCAAAAAAGGCAAATATGAAGAACTTGTAATGAAAAAAATTATGTAAAATCTTTAAGCTACATGAATTCCCCAAACAGATGCATATGAAGCACTTCTTTGTAAAAATATGTAAGTTCTTTAAGCAGGTTGAATTCCCCAGATAGATGAATATGAAAACCAACGTGAAAACAAATATATAGAATCTTCAAGCTATCTGGATTCCTCCCAAACAGGTGGATACAAAGACTGTAGAATCTTCAAGCTAGTTGGATTCCTCCCAAACAGGTGGATACAAAGACTGTAGAATCTTCAAGCTAGTTGGATTCTCCCAAACAGATGGATACAAAGACTGTAGAATCTTCAAGCTAGTTGGATTCCTCCCAAACAGGTGGATGCAAAGACTGTAGAATCTTCAAGCTAGTTGGATTCCTCCCAAACAGATGGATACAAAGACTATAGAATCTTCAAGCTAGTTGGATTCCTCCCAAACAGGTGGATGCAAAGACTGTATGTAACAAAATTATGTAGAATCTTTAAGGTTTTTGAATTTCCCCCAAGCAGGTGAATACAAAGTACGTGTATGTAATAAAGTTATGTAGAATCTCACCATTACATAAAAATCATGCACAGAGTAAACTTTTGTCAGGATGCTTTTATATGTTTCTTCACGTAACATTTATGTTGTGAAAACAAATATTTCAGCACGCTTTGACATGTTCATGTGTAAACTGTTATTGTTATTGTTGTTTAAAGCTCATGCATAAACTGGCCTGAACGATGAAAAGCAGAGACAGACAGACAGACAGACAGACAGACAGAGAGAGAGAGAGAGAGAGAGAGAAAGAGAGAGAGAGAAAGAGAGAGAGAGAAAGAGAGAGATTGACAGATAGACCTACAAAGACAGACGTATGGAAAGACAGACTGATAGATAGATAAATGTATAGATAGATAGAAACTAGGAGGATGTAATGCAAACTTCAGAAAGATGATGACTTCGATGGTTTTGTTCCAGCTCTTGAGGAGAAGTTTATCCAACACCTTACCAGGGCATAGAATTTGGGGCAGACTCAGAGAGTCTGCCATATCGATTAAGGCAGATGTTTTTTAATTTTTTTATATTTTTTTAGGATCATTGCATTCAGGAAGGTTACCTTCGTGCTCACCTTTCTTGTGTCCCATTTTCTACGCCACTTTAATGGCCACAGAAGCTGAAACAGTTTTCATTGTGCAATGATGATGATGTCGATGTGGATGATAATCATGATGCTATGGAGTTCCATCTAGGATTGAGATTGCGTGACAGGGTTGTATTCTACGCACACTATCATAATATATCCTGGCGTCAAGCAGGCCCGAGAGATACAGACACCTGCGGTGTTGGTCAGAAGATTTGAACAACACCTTCAATGACGCATCCGCGAAGTGGATGAGACTCGATTGTGTGGTTCCAGTCTTCCAAAATGAGCCCATAGCACACCAAACTCTGGGTAGGAGCCGGTTAGAGCCGAAAAACCCCACAATGAGTTTTGAAGGTACTGATGAGGATTCGAACCCACAACCTTCCAGTCAGTAGTCTGTTGCGTAAACCACTACACCACGGCGACTGGTTATTTCAGGTAGACAGATCCTGGAAATCAACTGTCCTCAATGCAAAAACAAAGCCTGGAACAGACTGCGACACGGATCACATTCTTGTGACAACCAAATTAAGAATGAAAATATTGAAGAAGCCTAAAACCAAATCGACGCCAAAGTTCGACATATCAAAATTAGAAAACCCTGAGCTGGCGTTAGAATTTAGTATAGAAACAAGTAATCGTTTATTAAAGTTACTTGAAGTTTGGGATGAAAATGACTCATATCCTGATGAAATTTGGACAAACCTAAAAAACACACTGACCAAAATCTCTGAAGAAAAACTAGGAAAAGAAAAGAAAAGGAAAAAAGCTAAGCCCTACATAAGTCAGGAAGTGATGGATCTGGCAGAAAAGAAAAGTCAAGCTCGAAAGCAGGGAGAGCGGGAAAAATACTCAGCACTGAAAAGGGAAATAAAAAGTAAAGTCAGAAGAGACAAAGCAAATTGGCTGGCACAAGAATGCAGTAAAATCAATGAACACAACGAAAACAGGAAGTCGAGGGAGCTCTTCAAACAAATAAAAAAAGTGAAAAAAATAAATTTCAAAGCAACAAACCAATGCATCAACAATAAGGATGGTCACACACTGACTGAACCAGATGATGTCTTGGATAGGTGGAACGAATATGGCACATCACTTTTTGGCAAGCCTGACAGCCATGAAAATAATTTAGAGCCAAATTTGGAATTGACCCCTGGAGATATGGAACCTGAACCTCTGCTCAGCGAAGTTGAATCTGCTATTAAAGATCTAAAATGCAGAAAGTCTCCTGGTCTTGACAATATTCCTGGAGAGTTGTTGAAACACTCAGGTGATGGTGGACTCAAAGTAATGCATCACTTATGCTGCAAGATATGGAAGACTTGTCAATGGCCTACAGACTGGAAGCTCCAAGAATTTGTCATGTTACGTAAGAGTGGAAATGTCAAAGACTGCAACAATTATAGAACAATTGCACTGATCAGTCATGCCAGTAAAATACTGCTGATAATAATTTTAAACAGGTTAAAGCCAAAAGTAGAGGAAGAGCTATCCGACTGTCAGGCAGGCTATAGGAAAAACAGGGGAACAGTAGATATGCTGTTTGTACTCCAGATATTGATAGAAAAGATTAGAAACACAGACCAAGAGATGTTCATCGTTTTCATTGACTACAGCAAAGCGTTTGATAGCGTGATTCACCAAAGTCTTTTCCACTTCATGATCAAAATGGGTTTTCCAAGACATCTGGTTTCCCTCATAGCTTCATTATATAATGATCAAAAAGCAACAATCAGATGGAATAATCAAAACTGCAAATTTTTTAACATCACTAAAGGGGTAAGGCAAGGTTGCATCCTGTCTCCACATCTCTTCAGCATATACACTGAACATATCATGAGAGAAGCAGACATAGAAGACATGGGAGTAAATATTGGTGGTAGAAACCTGTCAAATTTACGCTACGCAGATGACACAGGATTACTGGCAGACAACATTACAGGCTCTAGGAGGATCCTAAGCAGGGTAGACCGGGTTGGAAAGGCAGCTGGGCTGGACTTAAATTCAAAGAAGACAAAGGTTATGCATGTTGCAGGCAAATATAACACTAGACAGGACCAGATCATGCTAAACCAAGTCCCTCTAGAAAATGTCAAGGACTTTAAATATTTAGGTTCAGTCAAGACACACGATGGAACATGCTCAAAAGACATAAAGATGAGAATTGGAATGGCCAAGAACAGTATGGTTCAATTGAACAATATTTGGAAAGACCACAGCATAACAGCAGACCTTAAGATAAAACTCTTAAAATGTCTTGTCTGGCCAGTGATGTTATACGGCTGCGAGGCATGGACAATGAAGAAAGAGGATGAAAGACGAGTGGAAGCAGCAGAGCTGTGGTTTTACCGAAGACTGCTGAGGGTCAAATGGACGGATAGGCACTCAAATGAAAGCATACTGAATGAGTTGGGTACTACACGCAAGCTCCTAGTACTCATACAACGGAGGAGACTGAAATATGTTGGACACGCAATCCGTACTGAGAGAACAGACTTGATGTCCACTGTCCTCCAAGGTAAAGTGGAAGGAAAGAGAAACAGAGGACGGCCACCTGCATCACTTGCTAGAAACATCACAAACATCAGTGGCAGGAAACTCCAGGAGGTGGTCAGACTTAGCCA
>JAPXFY010000015.1:60879234-60891734 GCA_030674185.1 Monoplex corrugatus
CCGACCGACAGACAGACAGATCGGTCAACCGACAGACAGACCGACTGACCGACCGACCGACCAATCGACAGACCAACCGACCAACCGACAGACAGACAGTCAGACAGACAGACATATAGACATATAGACAGAGAGACAGACAGACAAACAGACAAACAGACGGACAGACCTACTGACAGACGGACCGACTGACAGACATATAGACAGACAGACAGACTAACTGACAGACAGACACTCAGACAGACAGATAGATAGACGGACAGACCTACTTCCAGACCTACCGACGGACCGACTAACTGACAGACCGACCGATAAACAGACAGACAGACAGACAGACAGACAGACTGACAGACCAACAGACTGACTGACCGATAGACCGACTGACCGACAGACCAACAGACAGACCGACCGACAAACTGACAGACAGACAGACCGACAGATGAGTACAATGTTAATAGCTAGTATTCATTGGATGACTCTTACCTGAAACCATTTAAGTTTAATTTATTTAATACTCTGTAAGTTTGTAAAGCATCGTGTCCAATTAATTTCTTCTCCAAAATCCCATTTATTGCAACAATTTGGACGATTTTCGTCGTTGGTTAATATTTCATATAGTAGTTTTGTACCTTGTATGTGATTTGGTTGCTTTGACAAAACATAAAATCAGCTGCGTTTTGTTATAAATAATTGGGATATTATTTTTTCTTTAGATAATCTTTGATTGATTTTACGCAACTGAAGTAATTTAAGAAATTCACATTTATGTTGCATTTTTCAATGAATTTTTCGTACGAATATTAATGACCAGTATCATCGAAGAGTGTCTCATTTGATAAATACCTTTGTTAAATCAGTCAGTATCTTTTACTCTATTTGTCACAAGTTTGATATTATTATTGGAAAACAAAGGTTCTTAGAGAACATATTCTGAACATTTGGGATGCATTCTGTATCCAAATATTTCATATTTAAAAAAAAAAATCTTCCCAAAAATCGTTCGTATGGTGATGTCTTGCGTATATACTTGGACAATATTGGTTAATATGTACCATTTTTGGATACAGATAAAAAAAACACAAAAAAACAGTTCCACTTGTGTTCTGTTTGTTAAGTCTGTTAAGCCATGTCAACTTTAATACATTAATAAAGTTGTTGATATTTGTGGCACCCAGTACTCCATCTGTAACAAATTTAACTGCAGTAGTTCTTTTTATCGTGTCACGTTTCTTGTTCCATATAAACCTGTAAACCATTTTCTGCAGTCGATCAATAATGTAGTCAGGTGGATTAGGCAGCAAGAACCAGAGATGAACTAGTTTTGATAACACCAGATATTTCAAAACAGAAACTCTGCCCAAGGGTGTTATTAACCGTCTTAGCCATATTGCAAAGAAAGCTTTTATTTCATTAACATTTTCGTCGAAATTTAATTTTTCACAGTCCTTTAAATCACTGGTAAACCAAATGCCGAGTATTTTGAAACTATTAGGATTCCATACACATTTGAGGTGTGGCATGAATCTAACGTCTCTATTTAGCATACTTCCTATCCACGCCACAATAAGATCCATGTATAAATAGATATAGTTTTATATACATATTTGCACATGGCATGCATTATAAAGAGAGCACTGAGTAGACCCAGGGAGAAGATGCTAGACGGACTTGCAGAGTGGCTGAGGACAAGAAGGGTGGAAGAGATGCTTGAGGCAACAAGAGATAGAGACAGACAGAAGTCCATAATCGCCAACGCCATGCGGCAAGGCACCTGATGATGATGATGATAATGCATTATAATCAAATATATTGTCTAAACGTAGGATATTACTGAGAAGAGAGAAGGAGAGAAAGAGAGAGACGGGGATAGAGAGAGACAGGGATAGAGAGAGACAGGAGAGAGAGAGAGAGAGAGAGAGAGAGAGAGGACAGACAGAGAGACAGAGAGAGAGAGAGAGAGAGAGAGAGAGAGAGGAGAAGAGAGAGAGAGAGAGAGAGAGAGAGAGAGAGATATGAAAAGCAAATACCAAAACGGATAGCAGAAACAGAACGGTCTTCAAAATATCAAGTTCAATTGTGAAACGCATGATGTTGATGAGATTTCTATACGTCTAGATCGCACACGATACGCTGCATAAGCTTTCGGTATAAAGAATGATTATATTTTGGAACTTTATCGGTTTTCTCTTTATCGTTGCCTGACCGATTGACATATTGACGTAGACATTTTATTATAAACCATTTTTACTGCTTCGTTGATATTGTGTCCTGTAGTTTGTTTTTCTCTAGATAGGGGCTGATGCGTGTTTACTTAACGTATGTCTTGCGTATAATCTAATATCACTTACAGTGAAAAGACGTTAAATCAAAGAAAGAACGAATTGCGTATAATCATGCTTTTATAAAGCGAGTGGGTCACTCGTGAGATGAGACACAATACAAGCAGGCATTGTTACCATTATTCATGTACACGAACTCACCATTGTGCGCTCAGTCATTCCGGAGAAAAACTGAACATAAAGCAGAAACTGTTCTATTAACTCAAGAAAGCACCTGTCACCTACTGAACATCCAGTCATTTTATAAATGTTGATCAGTGTTGGCTCTTAACATATTGCAGGTTTACACTTTGGGAGATCTGATGCTGACGAACAGTTTACCCATGACCTCTTGGAATTCGTTTCTGAATCTCTGTCCGTCAAGCAGTATAAATAAAAATTCAAAGAGAAATTGAAATAAGCAATACAGATGAAAAGATTCTGCAGAAAGAAGTCATAAGCCAGCTCGTTGACATCCTTCACATCATTGCTGTAAAAAACAGTGAAGTCTATCATATTCTTCAGGGCGAGCGGTAAGGTGAAGACAATGAAGGACACTGACACAACCAAAGTCGTGAGAGTGATGGAGTTCACTTTTCTTTCTCTCTCACTCTGTTGTTCGTGTGTGGTCACAAACTGGTCACCAGCTTCCTTCACGGACGTTCTTAACTTCACCACCAGCACAACATTACTTACCATCAGACAGATGAAAGGTAAAACCGAATACAGCAAGATATCGATATAGAGAAAGACTTCAATCAGAAATTTTAGGTAGTCTTTTTTCAATACACACTCTTTACCTGAAACTTCAATTCCATAAAAGCAGTGAGAGTAAGCCAGGCTGAAAAAGATGATGATGCTCACGATGATGCCCCAAGACCTCCTTGACGTACACACCACGTTGACACGATGAGGCCACACCACGGACATAGCCCTGTGGGACACCATCACCACCACAAACCAAGCGGAACAAGCAACGGCCGTATTCTTGATAAAGAAGCCAGTCTTACAGATAGCGTCATGAAGACCAAACGGACAGAAGACTATCACTGTTATGATCCAATCGCGAAGAGGTCCCGTGATGTTGACGCAGAGATCGGTCACAGCCAGACACAGGAAGTAGCGATCCAAGGCTGAACGGTTAGTCTGGAACCTACGAATGATGACGATAATCATGACGTTGCCGAACATACCCAGAGCGAACAGAATGGGCAGACATATGGCCCAGATCCAGTCCACTATCTTTACTAAAGGCAACGATTTAAAATCATCGTTTGCAGCGGTGACAGAAACCACTGTTGTGGCATTGGACGTAGTCATCGTCTTGTAATTTTCATTTCCCTGAACATTAAACCAACAGTTTGGTCTTTCTATAAGCAGCACTTCGGAAACACTTTAGAAAGCAGTGGACAACACTTTCTGATTTTGGAAGAAAAAGGTGTGTGCTGATGCACACACACAGATACACACAGACACACAGACACAGACACACATAGACACACACAGACACACACACAGACACACACACAGACACACACACACACACACACACACACACACACACACACACACACACACACACACACACACACACACACACACACACACACACAACCTCCAGAAACTCAGTAATAACTCTTTCTGATTTTGAAAAAAAAATGAAATAGGCTGATACACACCAACAACTTTCTGTCTTCGTGGCTAATTTATCACATCCCACACCCTTCATGTGGTTTTGTAACAGACTAAGAGAGCACAGAAATAGCGTATGTCAAAGGTCTTTAACTATGACAATCATGCTAGAATAAAGTACTGGATAGCACTGTCGACAGCTGGTAAATAGCATTGTATGGTAATGATAAGCCATGGGTCACCCCCACAGCAGAAAAAAAAACAAAACCGGGCAGCTTTCAGAGAAAAGAATGAGAAACAGAAGAAGGCAACACAGAAGAAGATCCACCAGCAGACCATCATCATCACCATCAAGTGCCCTGCCACTTGGCGATGGAGATCATGGCCCTCCAAATGCACCTCTCCCTTGTTGCCGCAAGCACACCTTCCAACCTCTCTGGACTCAGCCACTCTGAAGTCCGTCCAATAATTTTTACCTGGTGCTCTCTTTCCCTCCAGCTTTCCTGTTCTGACCACGTGCTCTAATTTCCCTTTCCTCATAAAATGGCCATAAATGCTTCCTGTCTTTTCCTAATCCTCCTTATCAATGATCTTCATGTCTGCCTCCATCAAGACTGTCTCGTTTGTTTTCTTTTCTTTCTTCTCGGCTACCTCAATCTTATTCTGGCTTTGCTTGTTGACTGTCCATGCTTCACACCCGTATAACATTATCGGTTCTATATAACATTCAAGAACTCTCTTCCTGATGTTAATTGATTGGTATTTGTTGGCTAGAATGCTTTTCATCTTATTGAATTCTGTTTTGGTTTTGCCGATTCTGCTGGCTATTTCTGACGTGCATCTGCCTTCTGGTGAGATGTCCATTCCCAGATCTTTAAACTTATCAACCTGTCTCAAGGTTGTGCCGTTTGCTATTATTTTGCCTGAGGGGATTTCATGTTTTTTATTGATTAACATGACTTCAGTTTTCTTGCTATTTAGCTACATAGATAAAAACGGGCCTTAAACACCTAAAATTGCTTCCACATATCTCATTTCTCTAGAGCCAAGAAAGCACTTAGTACATGTACCCAATTGTCAATCCTAAGAAAAAGTACATAAGACTTTATCGAATACACCAGCAAGGCCGAAAATGATAGGAAAAAACGACACAGCAAAGGAACAAGGCAGAAACAAAGAGAGTGAAAGAAAAGAGGAAATTTTTAACTCGAATTTCCAGAAGGTGAGGGTATTATACATATTGACAGAGCACCCAGCATCCCCAGTTGGGACCCACACACAGTAAATAACTACAGGCCCGTCGCTCTCATGTCCATTTTTTCCTTCAGACGTGCCAAGCAATTTATTCAGCACCAACTGAAGGTGGAAACAGCACAAAAGTTAGGTTATTCAAAGAATAAAAGCATTGATGAAGCCTCACTGACCGTCCTCCACAACTTATGTCAAGATGTGGACCAACCAAAGCCTGCTTGCTTCTCTGGTCACATGCCTCCAGAGTAATCAGAATTCCGAGTCCCATCTTGCTCTTTGTGAAAAGAGGTTTGATCAGGTCATTCATTTTTTCACTTTTTCCACACGTTGTCTATTATTCAAAGAATTTCATACAAAATTAATACATTAAGCTACAGTTGTATTAATGATACCGACATTGCTTGTCTTTGTGACCATCTCTGAATGCACTCCCCTACCCGAATTATTTGTTTGGTTTCTGAAACTGCCTGTTTGCTATAATCTTCGACTTAAATTTCCGCATTCGGTCGCATCGAGTATGGGGCTTCCCTCGTCTCTTTAATGGTCACATAATGTATCTTCCTTCAAGTCTAAATTGAAGACTTTTTTTTTTCTAGCAGTGATTTCCCCGTCTACGTGTCCACCCCTCTGTCCACTTGCCTTCTGTCCTGCCCCTTCTATTATGCATGTGTGTTGTTCCCTTGTATTTGTCATTGTGATTGAATGATGTAGTAAATGACGAGACTGCATGCTTTGATTTGTTTTGTATGTCAAAAATTCTTCTTCTTCTTCTTCTTCTTTTCTTCTTCTTCTTCTTCTTCTTCTTCTTCTTCTTCTTCTTCTTCTTCTTCTTCTTCTTCTTTTCTTCTTCTTCTTCTTCTTCTTCTTCTTCTTCTTTCTTCTTCTTCTTCTTCTTCTTCTTCTTCTTCTTCTTCTTCTTCTTCTTCTTCTTTTCTTCTCATTATCATCATTGTTATTATTATTATTATTATTAGAATTATTGTTATTACTATTATTATTGTTGTTGTTGTTTTTGTTATCATCATTTTGTTATTGTTGCTTTTGCTGCTATTGCTCGTATTGTTGTTATCATAATCATCACCATTATTATCAGCATTATCACAAATGAGATTGTTACCAGTGAATGAAGCATCTTAGACTAATACAGTTGTTATCGATGAATGGAGACTCACATTAGAATAAGGCTGTTATTAATCTTAGGCAAATAAGCTAGTTACCAGTCAATGATCATACCCAAATGGATTTGTCATCAATGAATGAAGTATCATATCAAACCAAACCAGATGTATACCAATGAATGAATTACTATTCTTATATTATGTACTTACCAATAAATGAAGTATCATGTCAAATCAAACCAGATATACACCAGTGAATAAACTATTATACTCACATAATGTTCTTACCAATACGTGAAATATCAAAATCCAATACATTTATTACCAGTGAATGAAGTGACAAAGTCAAACAAGGTTTATGCCAAGCAGTAAAAGCTGTTACGCAAATAGGGTACTTACCAACAAATGAACCATTACGTTAAACTAGGTATATACCAATGAAATAGTAAACTAAAATGAAGTTGTTACATATTGAATGAAGTTTCATAATCGAACAAAGTTTATAAGAACCATAAAAAAAAGTACGAAGATAGAATCAGAATGCGTATTATGTATGTACAACCAGACAAGACATGCGCATATTTTTGGTCAACTGGCGTTTGTCAAGCGTAAACGTAAGACCAAAAAGGAATAAACACCACATACAAAAACTAGGAGTAAAAGACTAAAACTTCCGTGCTGCTTGGTCCAGTTTGGAGAAAAGGACTAACTTTATACCATGGATGAAAACCCATACTAAAATAAGGCTTTCATCAACACATAAACTATCATGTTCAATCACTGAAATAACACGTTGATAAATTAAACCAAAAAAACTATCATTCTCAAACAAGACTGTTAAAATAACCAAACAGTAATTCTCGAATAAGGTTGTTATAAATAATGAAAAATATCATGCTCAACTGAGACTGTTATCAATGAATGAAATACCATGTTCATATAAGGTTGTTAACAATAAAAGAAATATAATCAATTTAAGTTGTTATCAATAAAGGATATTTCACACAACATAAGCTTATTATCAATGAATGAAAAACTACACATATGGAATTGTTTCCAATAAATTATGTATCATATTGAAACGAAGTCATACTTATGAATGAGCTATCATACCCAAATGAAGTTGTTGTTAGTGAATGAAGTATTCAACACTTATAAGTATATTGCATGCTCTCTCCAAGCTTCTCAATATTTCATTAACAAATCAAGCCATCAGAACTACAGGTTTGAATGTAATTGCTGTATATACCCACTCAGTGTTATTTTAAACATTTTCTATCTTCGATTTTTTCCAATTGCAAGTTTCCATTCAAATCAACAACGTCATTAATCTGTGCATTATAGATGATTTTTGTGACATATTTTTTTTTGTCTTATTGAGAAGCTAAAGGTTACCCATGTTTCGTCAGGACAAAAATGTTTTTATAAGGTAATTGTCTCAGGTCTTGAATCGATTACTGACATAACAAGGCATTGTTTGTATGGGCAGTTAATGGCGCAGAGGGTGATGATGCAAAACCTAACTTAACGCGTACATGCGCGCGTGTGCATTTGTGCGCCCACGTAAGTTCGCGAGCAGGCACACACACACACACACACACACACACACACACACACACACACACACACACACACACACACACACACACACACACACACACACACACACACACACACACACACACACTCACAAAACACAAACACCAATACACTTTTACATATACTCTCTCACCATCTCTGTCTGTCTGTCTGTCTGTCTCTCTCTCTCTCTCTCTCTCTCTCTCTCTCTCCACACACACACACACACTCTCTCTCTCTCTCTATGTCTCTATGTCTCTCAGTTAGTCAGTCAGTCAGTCAGTCGGTCTGTCTGTCTGTCTGTCTGTCTCTCTCAGTGTGTGTGTGTGTGTGTGTGTGTGGTGTGTGTGTGTGTGGTGTGTGTGTGTGTGTGTTGTGCGTGTACGTCTCTGTCTCTGTCTCTGTCTCTGTATATATCTCTCTGTCTGTCTGGCTATCTGTCTGGCTATCTGTCTGTCTGTCTGTCTGTCTCTCTGTCTCTCTGTCTCTCTCTATTTCTCCTCTGTGCACGCGCGCGCGCGCGCGCGTGTGTGTGTGAGTGCGTGCGTGCGCGCGTGCGTGCGTGCGTGCGGGCGGGCGGGCGCACGCGCATATCCCTGCACGCGCGAGTGTTCATGCGCGAGTGTGAAGATATGGTTACTGCGTATCACACAACTAAAACTTATACTTAAGAATTGTTCCTTGGTTTCTTTGCTGTTTATGTCAGTATAGATTTAATGATGCAACTTATAGAACTAAAGGGGAGAGCAGGCGAGTTGTTGGCGGGGGAGAGGAGATACGAGTTGGGGTGGGGAAAAGCAAATTTTAAGACCAGACACTCAACCGCTATATTATAAATAACTGCTCAAAACAATGTGAACTTGTCGTATGTTGGAACGGAGAGAGTGGTGATCACTGGTGCCAGAAAATGTCACCTCTAGTGCAACAGACTACCAACTGGAAGGTTGTGGGTTCAAACCCCGTCAATCTTGTCATAGAAACTTCAGTGGGTTTTTTTTTCAGATGTAACAGGCTCATACCCAGACTTGAGCATACTGTGAGCTTGTTTGGAAGACTGGAACCACAGTGTGGAATCTCATCCACTTCACGGATGTATCATTAGGATGTCGTTTTAGTGATCTATTGACCTACTCTGCAGGTTTTTGTATCTCTCGGGGCAGGTTGACAATGGGATATGCTATGAAAGGGAGTGAAAGCTCTGTCCCTGTCACGCAGTCTTTATCCAGAGTGGAACTCCGTAGCCTCAGGATTATCGTCTCCATCATGATGAATCGTTATATCGTTGTGAAACCGTCCATCACATATTGTGATCGTTTAGAGTATCATCATCATCATCAAGTGCCTTGCCACATTGTGTTGGCATCATGGCCCTCCATATGTTTCTATACCTTGTTGCCGCAAGCACAGTTTCCACCCTCTCTGTCTTCAGCCACTCTGCAAGTCCGTCCAATATTTTCCCCTACGTCTACCTGGTGCTCTCTTTCCCTCCACCTTTCATGTTGTGATCAGATGCTCCTATTCCCCTTTCCTCATAAAATGGCCTATAAATGTTGCCTGTTGTTTTTTTTCCTAATCTTCCTTATGAATGATCTTCTTGTATCTACCTCCATCTAGACTGTCTCGTTTGTTGTTTTTTTTTGCTGTCCATGGAACTCTCAACATTGTTCTTAGAAACCACATCTCAGCTGCCACAATCTTGTTCTGGCTTTGCTTGTCGACTGTCCACGCCTCACAACCGTATAACACTATCGGTTCTATATAAGATTCAAGAACTCTCTTCCTGATAATTGATAGGCATTTGTTAGTAAGAATGCTTGCCACCTTCTTGAACGCTGTTTTGGCTTAGCCGATTCTGCTGGCTATTTCTGATGTGCATCTGCCGTCTGGTGAAATAATCGTTCCCAGATATTCAAACTTATCAACCTGTCTCAAGGTTGTGCTATTTGATGCATTTTGCATGGGGGATTTCATTTTTTTTTTACTGATCAACGTGACTTCAGTCTTCTTGCTGTTTAGTTCAAACCCCTTACCTTTGCATTCTATTTCTTGTATATTCACAAGGTTTTGTAGGTCCCTTTCATTTTCTGCAATTAGCACGGTGTCATCTGCGTATCGAATGTTTTTTTTTTATCATTTTTCCTCCAACCTTTAATCCAGGGTATTCTTCTAGGTTTTTCATGATGTTTTTGCTGTAAAGTGAAAACAGATCTGGTGACAAAACACAGCCTTGTCTGACTTTTCTTTTGATATTTTTAGAAAGAGCTTATATCGTTTTCTATTCTCATTGCAGATGTTTGTTCCCAATATATATTTCTAATTATTCGTAGATCTTTTCCATCAATATTGTTGGTTGATCTATTTTTCATGTCTTACCCGATCGAAAACCTTGGTATAATCAACAAAGCATAAATATAACTCCTCATTCATCTCAATTGACCCCTTTATGATAGTTTTTAGGATGTATTTGGCATTAATTTAATTAATAGTTCCTTTCCCTTCTACAAATCCACACTGTTCTTCTGCTATTTCTCTTTTGATTCTTTTCTTTGTCCCCATCATGATTATTCTTAAAAGGATGTTTTTTACATGACTCATCAAACTGATCCTGCGATGGAGTTTAGAGAATGGGACAAACAAGCAAACAAACAAACCAACCAACAAACCAACAAACCAAACAACCAACTAACCAACCAACAAACCAACAAACTAACCAACCAACCAACAAACCAACTAACCAACTAAGCAATCAAGGAACTAACCAACGAAATAACCAACTAACTAACCAACTAACCAACAAACCAACTAACCAACTAACCAAATAAGTAAGTAAGTAAGTAAGTAACTAACTAACAAAAACAAAAAAAGAAAAAAAACACACCTAAAACGTGTCGTCTGTGTGAGAGTGCGGTTTTGATTTTCACCAGGGCTTATTATTTCAACAGACGTCATCTAGGATCTCTGCTGTTTAGTTTCTGAAACAGTTTGTGTGCGTGTGTGTTTATCAGTTAATACATTTATTTGTTTATTTATTTATTTATTTATCATTATTTATTTACTTATTTATTTATTTACTTATTTATTTTTCAGCAGTATATCAGTCATCAATCGTCAATAACCTATATTTAAGCAAATTAGAGGTGGAATCTTTGCTTTGGGTTAAATTTGATTAGATTCATTGTTTGTCATAACAGATTTTTGGTTTCATTGTGTAATCAGGACGGTCTTCCTCGGGAAGCATGTCACCATCTTGCGGCGCCACCCATTTTTTTTCAATGTACTGCACATATCCATGGAAAAGAATCAGAACGTGTATTTAATACAACCAGACAAGATAGGCGCAAATTTTCGGCCAACTGGCCTTTGTCAAGCATAGACCTAAGGTCACAAACCAACAAACACCAAATATACTATACCTCTTGATTACATTTTTTTTTTCATTCTGTCGATCATATGTTTGTATTTTCTCTTATGCCTTATCTAAAAGTGAGATACTTTACATTCCAAAAAGTACTCTTACTAATGCATCATGGCTTTTTGTTTCAGCCCTGGACCCTCTTCAGGATAAAAGAAAATAATGTGGCATGACCACTTTTCAAGTTGCAGGTCTCATCTCACTTCCCCTCTGAGATCATGTTTCATCATAAACACATAATGGTGTCATTTTAGTCCTTTTCTCCCACTGGACGAAGCAGCGGGGAAGTTTCAGTCTTTTCTCCCTTAATTTTTTGTATTTGGTGTTTATTCGTTTGTAATCTCTCGTCCACGTTTGACAAAGGCCAGTTGGCGGAAAATGTGCGCCTGTCTTGTCTTATTGTATTACATATGCGTTCGGATTCTTTATTCGTGCTTTTTTTCTGGTTCCTGTTTGTTTGAACCCGGGCAGTCACACTTGGTTTGAACATGTGCATGTACATTCACACGCGCCAGCAGGTTCTGCACAAAACTTCCCCAAGGCTTTTTTTATTTCTCCGTGACATCTCCCATGTTCACTGAGCGCATGCAGCACGTCAGATCCCGGACTGCTATCCCATCCAAATGACCAGCAACTTGACCATTACCCGGAGTCCAGCAAAGAGAACGCGGATTGAGGGACAGGGGGACAGACAACTCCCCTCTCTTACCTGTCACCAGATGCAAGCTACTGGTGTATTTGTCATCAAGTTATGCTTTTTTGTGTACTTTGGCAACAGCTTCCTCTGCTTTAAAGTCGCTACTTGCAAGACAGGGGGGGGGGGGAGGAGGGGTCGGGTGGGAGAGGTGTTTGGTGGGGGTGAGAACCAAACAGAAAAAGAACAGACAGAGAAAGAATAGAAAGACACGAGAAAGAAAATTCACAGTCCAATCACATATGACAGTTTAGCTATTCTATGTTTTGTTTTCTGAGCGTTCTGATGAAACATCAGAACGCTCAGAAAACAAAACATAGAATAGCTAAACTGTCAGCTGCCCGTATGGACGTTGTCATGCCCACATCAGACAGGCAGTATCAGTATGTTGATGCACACTCTGCTTATTCTCAATCTCTTGCATTCAATAAAATTCCAACATAAAAGACGATATACCTGTAACTGGATCGTTTACTAGAGCTGAACATTTTTAACTT
>JAPXFY010000015.1:60906734-60924234 GCA_030674185.1 Monoplex corrugatus
TGTTTGTGTTTGTGGTGTGTGTGTGTGTGTGTGTGTGTGTGTGTGTGTGTGTGTGTGTGTGGTGTGTACGTGTGTGTGTATATGTGTATGTGTATGTGTGTATGTGGTTCTTCTTGCATCTGTGTGTGATACTGTTTAAACACCAAAACCTTAGCAACAACAGTAACAGCAGCAGCAGCAGCATTTGAGTCTGTGTATGCTCTCTGTCTCTCTGTGTGTCAGTCTCTGTCTCTGTCTCTGTCTCTGTGTGTGTGTGTGTGTGTGTTTGTGTGTGTGTGTGTGTGTGTGTGTGTGTGTGTGTGTGTGTGTGTGTGTGTGTGTGTGCTTGCATCTCTGTGTGTGATACCGTTTAAACACACAAAACACACACACACACACACACACACACACACACACACACACACGCACACACACATACACACACACACAAAAGAGCAACAACGGTAGCTACAGAAGCATTTGAGTGTGTGTGTGTGCGTGCGTGCGGTGTGTGTGTGTGTGTGTTGTGTGTGTGTTGTGTGTTTTGTGTGATGTGTGTGTGTGTGCATTGTGATGTGTGTGTGTGTGTGTGTGTGTGTGTGTGTGTGTGTGTGTTGTGTGTGTTGTGTGTGTCTGTGTGTGTCTGTGTGTGTCTGTGTGTGTCTGTGTGTGTCTGTGTGTGTCTGTGTGTGTCTGTGTGTGTCTGTGTGTGTCTGTGTGTGTCTGTGTGTGTCGTGTGTGTGTGTGTGTGTGTGTGTGTGTGTGTGTGTTGTGTGTGTTCTGTGTGTGTCTGTGTGTGTCTGTGTGTGTCTGTGTGTGTCTGTGTGTGTCTGTGTGTGTCTGTGTGTGCATGTGTGTGTTTTCCTGTGTGTTTTGTATGTATGTATATATATACAAGAAAGCTGTTTGAACAACCAAAATCAGGGACTCTCACAGTGGGCAAGAAACCCTAGAGCAGCATCTCAGGGAAACATATTCCGATTCTCAGCGCGAGGCACCACTTGAAATCCAGAATCTGGTTTGGCCTGCAGCGCCAGAAGGAAAATTCAATAACAAACCACCAACACTGGATAAGTAAAGAACGTAGTAAAGAAAGCCAGAGCCAAGTCAGCACCTGGACCAAACGGAATACCAAACCTGCTCTACAAGAAATGCCCAAAAGTGCTCGAGTGGCTCCACAAGATGATTCGATCAGCATGGAGGAACCAGAAGATCAGCGACCAATGGATGAGAGCTGAAGGAGTGTACATTCCGAAGGAGCAGAACTCCAGCAGCATCAACCAGTTCAGGCCAATATCACTTCTGAACGTCGAGGGGAAAATCTTCTTCTCTGTTATGGCAGCAAGATTGACAAAATACCTGACTGAAAACAAGTATCTGGATATGTCAGTCCAAAAGGGAGGCATACCAGGAATGCCTGGATGCTTGGAACATGCCACGTTGATTTGGGATACCATCCAAAAAGCAAGAACAGAGAAGAGAGACATTGACGTAGTTTGGCTTGATCTGGCGAATGCATATGGATCAGTTCCACACGATATGATCCAGCTGGCTCTTGAAATGTATCACATCCCAGAAAACATCCGAACAATGCTGAGGAAGTATTTCCAAGGGTTCTCAATGCGGTTCTCTGCCAAAGAATACACCACGGACTGGATAGACCTAGAGGTGGGCATTGCAATGGGCTGTGCAATCTCTCCCATACTGTTCGTGTTGGCAATGGAAGTCATCTTGAAAGCTGCAATGAAGAGTTCAGGTCCAGTGAATCTGGGAGATGGATACCAGATGCCTCCTCTGAAAGCTTTCATGGATGACACAACAGTCTTGTCCACGGATGAGGAAGAGACACATCAAATCTTAAAGCAGCTGGATGAGCTGGTGGCCTCTTCAAGAATGAGGTTCAAACCAAAGAAATCCCGAAGTCTCTCACTGCGAAAAGGAAAAGTGGCAGATTCAGTCAAATTCATGGTAGCCAACCATGCCATCCCCACTGTCACAGAAGAGCCAGTAAAAAGTCTCGGAAGATGGTATGATGACTCCCTGAAAGACACACAAAGGGGATGTGAAACCAAGCAAACAGCAGAAGAAGGCCTGAAGAAAATAGATAACTGCGGACTGCCAGGCAAATACAAAGTCTGGTGTCTACAGTTCATGCTGATACCAAAGCTGCTGTGGCCACTGCTAATCTATGACATTTGCACCAGCACAGTGGAAGCAATGGAAGCCAAAATCAACAAATACAAAAGAAAATGGCTCGGTGTCCCGCCTGGTCTCACTGATGTTGCATTCTACTGTCGTCAAGCAATGCTGAAGCTACCTCTCAAATCCATAGTGGAGGAATACAAAGTTGGAAAAGCAAGACTGTTGAGCATGCTGGAGAAATCGGAAGACAATATCGTGAGATCAGTTCAGCCAAAGCTGAGAACTGGCAAAAAATGGAAAGTCCAAGAGGCTGTAAACAATGCATCAAAGAAATAATTGGACACACGCAAACCAACAGACAGGGACTGGGAGCAACAAAAATGCAGTGGTGGTCCAAAGCCAAAGGGAAGGAAAAAAGAGACATACAGGAGTTGAAGAAAGAAGAAGATGTCAAAAGAGTGCAGAAGGCAGTTCAGCAAGGTCAACAGGGGCAATGGACAACATGGGACAGTGCACTCCAAAGAAGTCTCAGCTGGAACGATATGTGGCACATGGCTCCTCTAAGGATAAGCTTCCTCCTCAGATCTGTATATGACCTGCTCCCCTCGAATGCAAACTTAGTGAAATGGGGGAAATCAGATGACCTAGCATGTCCGCTATGTCAGAAGAAACAAACAGTGGAACATGTCCTAAGCTCTTGCAAAGTAGCGCTAGCCCAAGGAAGGTATACATGGAGGCACAACCAAGTTCTGAAAGTGATCACAGACGTGGTTAGCGAAAAAACCATGACCCCAAACGCACCAATGGCTATGACAACGTTCTACAAAGCAGGAGGGAAACAGATCTGGCCCGAAATTGCTATGACAACCAGCACATTGCCAAAGGGTCTTCTGGATGGAGCAGTCGACTGGGAATGTACAGCAGACCTCCCAGAGTGGAGAAATTACCCAGATGTCATCAGCAAGACAGGCATGAGACCAGACATCGCTCTCCACTCTGAAACAAGTGATTCTGATAGAACTCACTGTGCCATACGAAAGCAGAATGGAAGAAGCACATATCTACAAGACCGAAAAATACGCCGGTCTTGCCAGCACCCTGAAGAAAGCAGGTCTGCGGGTCAAAATCTTCGCCATAGAGGTCGGGGCAAGAGGGTTTGTGGGCACCTCCGCTTATGATCTCATGAAACAACTCGCCATTTCTGGGAAGAAGAGGACTAGAGCCCTTAAAACGATGGTAGAGGCAGCAGAAAGGAGCTCAAGCTGGATCTGGGCAAGGAGGAACCAAAAGTGAACTTCATAAGGATTAAATTCCCTACAGATGATGTATGCCCCTTTAGCACATTGGTAAAACCGCGTACCGCAGTTCTGAAGCGCAGAATCGCCCAGGTTCGCTCCCCGGCGTGGGAAAAAAAAAAAAAATAGACAACAGCAGAAGGGCATCCAGGAGTCATGACCTGGATGTGGCCCGGCCCCCCGAGAGTGTAAGGAGTTCAGGGCCGAAACACTTGTCTAAAGGGGGTTACTTTTCTGAAGACCTTCTGTTGTCTAGCTCTCCCTAGAGTTTCTTTCTACCTATATATATGTTAGTCATCATTGAAAGTAATAATTGGGCGATAGTACGTCTAATCGATTTCGTACTTTTGTGCAGTCATTCTCAACTTTTGAATACATAGTTCAATGTCATATATCCGTTTAATTTTTTTTTCTTTATTTTTTTCCAAAAGGTGAGTAGATTTGGCATCAGTTTTCACTTTTATATTGGTAAATGAAATACTTTGCGAAAAGCAAAATAAAATTAAAAAAACAGCTATTACTTTTAAATGTTTTATCAAATCCCAAAATAAGCATTTCTTTTGACAGTATTGAATTGTTAACATTTGTGCAATTTGTCTGTACAAACGTTTCAAATTCATTCCAAAATAGCTGTATATACTGACAGTCCCAAAGGCAGTGTCGTATATCATGTCGTGCTCGACTGCAGAAATTACGCAAATTGCTTTGTACTAGGCCCATTTCTTTGAGTACAACGTTAGTAGTCCATATTCGATGGATGACTCTTGTAAAGCATCATGTCCAAATAATTTCTTCTCCAAATGTTAAATCATATTTATTGCAACAATTTGGACGATTTTCGTAGTTGGAAAGTTCATACAATAGTTTCGTACCTTTTGTTTGTGATTTAGTTGCTTCGACAAAACATGAAACCAGCTGCGTTTTATTATTAATATCTGGGATATAAATTTTCTTTATATAATCTTTGATTGATTTTACGCAACTGAAGTAATTTAAGAATTTCACATTTATCTTGCATTTTTCAGTGAATTCTTCGTATGGATATTAATGACCCGTATCATCGAAGAGGTGTCTCATTTGATAAATACCTGTGTTAATCCAATCAGTATATCTTACACTATTTGTCACAAGTTTGATAATATCATTAAAGAGCACAGGTTCTGAGGGAACATTTTCTGAACATTTGGGCTGCATTCTGTATCCAAATATTGCATATTTTTAAAAGCATCTTCCCAAAAATCGTTCGTATGATGATGTCTTGAGTATATACTTGGACAATATTGGTTAATATGTACCATTTTTAGATACAGATGATAAAAAACATAGTTCCATTTGTGCTCTGTTTTGTGAAGTCTGTTAAGCCATGTTAACTTTAATCCGATTAAAAATTTGTTGATATTTGTAACACATAGTCTTCCATTCAACATGTTTAACTGCAGTAGTTATTTTTATCGTGTCACGTTTCTTGTTCCATATAAACCTGTAAACCATTTTCTGCAATCGATCAATAATGTAGTCAGGTGGATTAGGCAGCAAGAGCCAGACATGAACCAGTTTTGATAACACCAGATATTTCAAAACAGAAACTCTGCCTAGGGGTGTTATTAACAGTCTTAGCCATATTGCAAACAAAGCTTTTATTTCATTAAACTATTCGTCGAAATTTAACTGTTCACATCCCTTTAAATCACTGGTAAACCAAATGCCGAGTATCAGGATTCCATACACATTTGAGGTGTGGCATGAATCTAACGTCTCTATTTAGCATACTTCCTACCCATGCCACAATAAGATGTAGATATAGATAGATGTACTTTTGTATACATATTTGCGCACAGCATGCATTATAATCAAATATTTTGTCTAAACGTAGGATATTACTGAGAAGATAGAAGGCGAGAAAGAGAGAGACAAGGAACTAGAGAGAGACAGAGACAGAGAGATATAGAGAGACAGAGAGATGAAAATAAATAACCAAAACGGAAAGCAGAAACAGAACGGTCTTCGAAATATAAAGTTCAATTGTGAAATGCACGATGTCGGTGAGATTTATATCCGTGTAGATCGCACACGATACGCTGCATAAGCTTTGAGTATAATGAATAACTATATTTTGAAACTTTATCGGTTTTCTCTCGTTGCCGACCGATTGACATATGGATGTAGAAATTTTATTATGAACTATTTCTCTGCTTCGTTGATATTGTGTCCTATAGTTTGTCTGTTTTTCTCTAGATAGGGGCCGATGCGTGTTTGCTTATTAACGTATGTCTTGCGTATAACCATGCTTCTATAAAGCAAGTGGGTCACTCGTGAGATGAGGCACTATACAAGCAGGCATTGTTACCATTATTCACGTACACGAACTGATCGCCGTGAGCTCAGTCATTCCGGTAAAAAACTGAATATAAAAAAGAAACTGTTCTATTAACTCAAGAAAGCACCTGTCACCTACTGAATATCCAGTCATTTTATAAATGTTAACCATTGTTGGCTCTTAACATATTGCAGGTTTATAATTTGGGAGATCTGATGCAGACGAACAGTTTACCTATGACCTCTTGAAATTCGTTTCTGAATCTCTGTCCTGTCAAGCAGTATAAATAAAAATTCAAGGAGAAATTGAAATAAGCAATACAGATGAAAAGATTCTGCAGAAAGAAGTCATAAGCCAGCTCGTGGACATCCTTCACATGACTGCTGTGAACAAAAGTAAAGTCTATCATATTCTTCAGGGCGAGCGGTAAGGTGAAGACAATAAAGAACACTGACACAACCAGAGCCGTGAGAGTGATGGAGTTCACTTTTCTTTCTCTCTCACTCTGCTTTTCGTCTGTGGTCGCAAACTGGTCACCAGCTTCCTTCACGGACGTTCTTAACTTCACCACAAGCACAACATTACTGACCACCAGACAGATGAAAGGCAAAATCGAATACAGCAAGATATCGAAATAGAGAAAGATTTCAGTCAGAAATTTTAGGTAGTCTTCTTTCATCATACATTCTTTACCTGAAACTTCTAGTCCGTAAAAGCAGTGAGAGTAAGCCAGGCTGAAAAAGATGATGATGCTCACGATGATGCCCCAAGACCTCTTTGACGTACACACCACGTTGACACGATGAGGCCACACCACGGACATAGCCCTATGGGACACCATCACCACCAAAAACCAAGCGGAGCAGGCAGTGGTCGTGTTGTAGATAAATAAGCCAGTCTTACAGATAGCGTCATGAAGACCAAAGGGACGGAACATTGTCACTGTTATGATCCAAGTGCGAAGAGGTCCCGTGATGTTGACGCAGAGATCGGTCACAGCCAGACACAGGAAATAGCGATCCAAGGCTGAACGGTTAGTCTGGAACCTATGAATGATGACGAATGTCAAGACGTTGCCGAACATACCCAGAGCGAACAGAATGGGCATGCAGATGACACAGATCCAGTCCACTATCTTTACTAAAGGCAGCGACGTAAAATCAACATAGTTTGCAGCGGTGACATAAACCACTGTTGTGGCATTGGACGTAGTCATCGTCTTGTAATTTTCATTTCCCTCGTCCATGTTTTCTGAACATTAAACCAACAGTTTGATCTTTCTATAGGCAGCACTTCGGAAACACTTTAGAAACCAGTGGACAACACTTTCTGATTTTGGAAGAAAAAAGGTGTGTGCTGATGCACACACACACACAGATACATACAGACACACACAGACACACAGACACACAGATACATACACACACACACACACACACACACAATCACACACACACACACACACACAGACACACACACACACACACACACACACACACACACACACACACAACCTCCAGAAATGAAATAGGCTGACACACACCAACAAAGTTATGTCTTCATGGCTAATTTATTACATCCCACACCCTTCATATGGTTTTGTAACAAACTAAGAGATCACAGAAATAGCGTATGTCAAAGGTCTTTAACTATGACAATCATGCTAGAATAAAGTACTGGATAGCATTGTCGACAGCTGGTAAATAGCATTGTATGGTAATGATAAGCCATGGGTCACCCCCACAGCAGAAAAAAAACCGGGCAGCTTTCAGAGAAAAGAATGAGAAACAGAAGAAGGCAACACAGAAAAAGATCCACCAGCAGACCATCATCATCACCATCAAGTGCCCTGCCACTTGGCGATGGAGATCATGACCCTCCATATGCACCTTTCCCTTGTTGCCGCAAGCACACCTTCCAAACTCTCTGGACTCAGCCACTCTGAAGTACGTCCAATATTTTTTCCCTGGGTCTACCTGATGCTCTCTTTCACTCCAGCTTTCCTGTTCTGACCACGTGCTCTAATTTCCCTTTCCTCATAAAATGGCCATAAATGCTTCCTTTTTTTGCTGTTCATGGAACTATCAACACATCTCGGCTACCTCAATCTTATTCTGGCTTTGCTTGTTGACTGTCCACGCCTCACACCCGTATAACATTGTCGGTTCTATATAACATTCAAGAACTATCTTCCTGATGTTAATTGATAGGCATTTGTTGGCTAGAATGCTTTTCATCTTATTGAATGATGTTTTGGTTTTGCCGATTCTGCTGGCTATTTCTGACGTGCATCTGCGGTCTGGTGAGATGTCCATTCCCAGATCTTGAAACGTATCTCAAGGTTGTGCCGTTTGCCCCCCTTTTTCCCTTTTTTTTTCTTTCCCTTTCCTTTCTTCTTTCCTTTCCTCTTTTTTTCTTCTTCCCCTCCTTTCTTTCTTCTATACTCTTCTTTTTTTTTTCACTTTTTTCTTTCTTTTCCCCTTTTCTTCTTTCTTCCTATTTTCCTTTTTCCCTTTCCTTTTCTTTTTCTTTTCTTCCCCTTCTCTCCTTCTTTTTTCTTTCTTTTCTTTCCTTCTTCCTTCCTTTTCTTTCTTCCTTTTTTCCTTTCTTATTTTCTTTCTTTTCTTTCTCTTCTTCCTTTTTCTTTTCTTTTTTCTTCTTTTCTTTTCTCCTTTTCGCCCCTTCTTTTTCCCCTTCTTTTTCTTTCTCCTTTTCTTCTTTTCTTTTTCTTTTCTTCTCTCTTTCTTTGCTTTCTCTTCTTCCTTCTCTTTCCTTTCTTCTTCTCTTTCTTTTCTTTCTTTTCTTTCTTCCCGCCCTTTTTCATTTTCTTCTTTTTTTTCCCTTTTCCTTTTCTTCTTCATTCTTGTTTTCTTCTTTTTCTTCTCTTCTCTTCTTTTTTCTTTCCTTCTTTCTCTTTTCCTTTCTTTCTTCTTCTTCTTTTTCTTCTTCCCTTTTTTTCTTCTTTTTTTTCTTTTCCCCTTTTTTTTCTCTCTTCTTTTCCCCTTTCTTTCCTTCTTCTCTTCTTTTCTCCCTTTTTTCTTTCTTTCTTTTCTTTTTTTTTTTCTTTTCTTTTTTTCTTTTCTTCTCTTTTTCCCTTCTTCTCTTTTCTTCTTCTTTTTCTTCTTTTCTTTCTTCTTTTTTTCTTTTCTCCCTTTCTTCCCCTTCTTCCCTTTTCTTCCTTCCTTTCTTTCGTTCTTTCTTTCTTTTCTTCTTTCCTCTCTTTTCTTTTTTTCTTCTTCCTTCTTTTTTTCTTTCTTCTTTCCTTTTCTTTCTTTTTCTCTTCTTCTTCTTCTTTTTCCTTCTTCTTCTTCTTTCCTTTTCTCTTTTTTCCTTTCTTCTTTTCTTCTTCTTCTTTCTTTCTTTTTCTTCTGCTTTTCTTTCTTCCTTTCTTCTTTTCCCTTTTCTCTTCTACTTCTTCTTCTTTCTTTTCTCTTCCTTTTTTTTTCTTCTTCTTTCTCCTTCTTCTTTTCTTTCTTCTTTTCCTTCTTCTTTTTCTTCTTCTTTTCTTCTTCTTTTTTTTCCTTTCTTCTTCTTTTTCTTTTTCTTTTCCCTTTTCTTTTCTCTTCTTCGCTTCTTTCTTCTTCTTTCTTTTTCTTCTTTTTTTCCCTTTTTCTTTTCTTTTTTTTTCTTCTTTTTTCCCTCTTTTTCCCTTTTTCTCTTTTCTTCTTCTTTCCTTTTCTTCTTTTCTTTTTCTTCGTTCTTCTTTCTTCTTTTTTTTTTCTTTTCTTTTTTCCCTTTTTCTTCTTTTTCTCTTTTTTTTTTTTTTCTTCTTCTTTTTCTTCTTTTCTTTTTTCTTCCTTTTTATTTCTTTCTTTCTTTCTTTCTTTCCTTCTTCTTTTTTTTTCTTTCTTTTCTTCTCTTCTTTTCCCTTTTCTTTTCTTTTCTTTTTCCCCCTTTCTCTCCCTTCTTTCTTCTTCTCTTCTTTTTTTTCTTCTTTCTCTCTTTCTCTTTTCTTCTTCCTTCTTCTTTTTTCTTCTTCTCTTCTTCTCTTCTTCTCTCTTTCTTTTCTTCTTCTTTTCCCTTTCTTTTCTTCTTCTTCTTTCTTCTTTTTCTTCTTTCTTTTTTCTTTCTTCTCTTTCTTTCTTCTTTTCCTTTTTCTTCGCTTCTTCTTCCTTCTTCTTCCTTTTCTTTTTGTCTTTCTTCTTCTTCTTTTTTCTTCTTCTTCCTTCTTTTCTTTTTTTTCCTTTTCTTTTCTTTTCTTCTCTCTTCTTCTTCTCTCTTTTCTTCTTCTTTTCCTTTCTTCTTTCTTTCTTCTTCTTTCTTCTTCCTCTCTCTTCCTTTTCTTTTCTTCTTCTTTTTCCTTTTCTTCTTTTCTTCTTCTTTTTTCTTCCTTTTTTTCTTTTTCTCCTTCTTTTCCTTTCCTTCCTTTCCTTTTTTCTTCCTTCTTCTTTCTTCTTCTTCTTTTCTTCTTCTTCCCTTCTTTTCTTCTCTTTTCTTCTTCTTCTTTTTTTTTTTTTCTTTTCTTTCTTTCCTTCTCTTTCTTTTCTTTTTCTTCTTTTCTTCTTCTTCTTCTCTTTTTCTTCTTTTTCTTCTTTTCCTTTTTTTTCTTTTTTTCTCTTCTTTCTTTTCTTCTTCTTTTTTTTTCTTTTTTTTCTTTTCTTTCTCATTCTTCCTTTTCTTCTTTTTTCTTTCTTTTCTTCTTTCTTCTTCTTTTTTTTCCTTCTTTTTCTTCTTTCTCTCCTTTCTTTCTTCTTCTTCTTCTTTTCTTTCTTTTTCCCTTTTCTTCTTTTTTTTTTCTTTCTTTTTTTTTTCTTCTTTTTCTCTCTTCTTTCTTCTCTTCTTCTTCTTATTTTCTTTTCTCTTCTTCTTTTTCTTTTCTTCTTTTCTCTTCTTCTTTTCTTTTCTCTTCTTCTTTTTCTTTTCTTTTTTTCTTTTTTCCTTTCTTTCTTCTTTTCTTTTCTTCTTTCTTCTTTTTCCTCTTCTCTTCTTCTTCTTCTTCTTCTTTTCTTCTTTCTTCTTTCTTCTTCTCTTCTTCTTCTCTTCTTCTCTTTCTTCTTCTTCTTCTTCATCTCTCTTCCATTTCTTCTTCCTATTCTTCTTCTTCTTCTTCTTCTTCTTCTTCTTCTTTTTTCTCTTTCCTTCTTTTCTTTTTTTCTCTCTTTTCTTCTTTTCTTCTTTTTCTTCTTCCTTTTCTTTTCTTCTCTTCTTCTTCTTCCTTCTTCTTTCTTTTCTTCTTTTCTTTTTCCTTTTCTTCCCTTTTTTTCCCTCTTTTCCTTCTTTCCCTTTTTTTTTTCTTTTCTTTTCCCATTCTTCTTCTTCTTCTTCCTTTTTTCTTTTTTTCTTCCTTCTTTTCTTTTTTTTCCTTCTTTTCCCTTTTTTTCTTCCTTCTTTTCCCTTTTTTTCTTTTTCCCTTCCCTTCTTTTCTTTTTTTTCTTCGCTTTTCCTTTTTTTTTTTTCTTTTTTTTTTTTTTTTTTTTTTTTTTTTTTTTTTTTTTTTTTTTTTCTTTTTTTTTTTTTCTTTTTTTTTTTTTTTTTTTTTTTTCTTTTTTTTTTTCCTTTTTTTTTCTTTTTTTTCTTTTTTTTTTCTTTTTTTTTTTTTTTTTTTTTTTTTTTTTTTTCTTTCTTTCTTCTTTCTTTCTTTTTTTCCTTTCTTTTCTTCTTCTTTTCTTTCCCTTTTCTTTTTCTTCTTCTCTTCTTTCCCTTCTCTTTCCTTCTTTTCTTCCTTCTTTCTTCCTTCTATCTTTCTTCTTTTTTCTTTTTCTCTTCCTTTTCCTTTCCTTCTTTTTCCTTATTCCTCCCTTTTCTTTTTCTTTTTTTTCTTTTTCTTCTTTTTCTTTTCCTTCTCTTTCTTCTCTTTTTTTTTTACCTTTTCTTCTTCTTCTTTCTTTTTTTCCTTCTTTCTCTTTTCCTTCCTTTTTTTCGTTCTTTCTTTTCCTTTCTTTTTCTTTTCTTCTTTTTCTTTCTTTTTCTTTTCCCCCCCTTCTCTCTTTCTCTTCTTCTCCTCTTTTTTTTCTTTTTTCCTTCTCTTTTCTTCTTCTTCCTCTTTTCCTTTTCTTCTTTTCCTTCTTCCCTTTCATCTTCCCCCTCTTCTCTCTTTTTTCTTTTTCCTTCCTTTTCTTCTTTTTCTTTCTTTTTCTTTTCTTCTTCTTTTTCTTCTCTTTTTCTTTTCTTTTCTTCTTCTTTCTCTTTTCCTTCTCTTCTTCTTTTTCTTTCTTTCTTTCTTTTCTTCTTCTTTTTTTTTCTCTTCTTCTTTCTTTTCTTTCCTTTTTTCTTCTTCTTCTTTCTTCTTTTTTTTCCCTTCTTCTTCTTTCTCTTCTTTTTCTTTCCTTCTTTTTTCCTTCCTTTCCGCTTCTTTTCTTCTTTCCTTTTCCTTCTTCCTCTCTTTCCTCTTTTTTTTTTCTTTCATCTTTCTTCTTTTATTTTCCTTTTTTTTCTTTTCCCTTATCCTTTATTCTTCATCTTTCTTTCGCTTTTCTTCTTCTTTTCTTCTTTCATTTTTGTCTTCTTTTGATTTTCTTTTCTCTTCTTCTTTCTTCCCTTCTTTTCTTTCTTTTTCTTCCTTCTTCTTTTCTTCCTTCTCCTTCTTTTTCTTCCTCTTCCTTCTTCTTTCTTCTTTCCTTCTTTCTTCTTTCCCTTTTTCTTCTTTTCTTTTTTCTTCTTCTTTCTTCTTCTCTTCTTTTTCTTCTTTCTTTTTCCTTTTTTCCTTTTTTTCTTCTTCTTCTTCATTTTCTTCTTCTTTTTCTTTTTTTTTCTTCTTTTTTTCTTCTTCTTCTTCTCTTCTTTTCTTTTCTTCTCTCTTTTTTCTTTCCTTCTTTTTTCTTCTTTCTTTCTTCTTTTCTCCTTTTTTCTCTTTTTTTCTTCTTTTCTTCTTTCTTCTCTTTTTTCTTTCTTCTTTTCTTTTCTTTTTCCCTTTTCTTTTCTTTCTTCTTCTTCTTCTTCTTCTTTTCTGCTTTCTTCTTCTTTTTCTTCTTTTCTTTCTTCTTCCTTCCTTCTTCTTTTTTCTTTTTCTTTTCTTTCTTCTTCTTCTCTTCTTCTTCTTTTCTTCCTTCTTTTTCTTTCTTCTTCTTCTTTTCTCTTTCTTCTCTTTCCTTCTTTCTTCTTCCTTTTCTATCTTTTTCTTCTTTTTTTTCCTTCTTTTCTTCCTTCTTCTTTCTTCTTCTTTCTTCGCTTCTTTTTCTTTTTTTCTTTTCTTCTTCTCTTTCTTTTTCTTTTCTTTTATCTTTCTTCTTCTTTTCTTTTCTTCTTCTTTTTTTTCTTCTTTTTCCTTCTTTCCTTCTTCTCTTTTTTCCTTCTTCTTCTTCTTCCATCTTTCTTTTTTTCCTTTTCTTTCTTCTTCTTCTTTTCTTCTTTTTTCTTCTTCTTCTTCTTCTTCTTTTTTCTTCTTCTTTCTTTCTTTTCTTTTCTTCTTCTTTCTTTTTCCTTTTCTTCTTCTTTCTTCTTCTTCTTCTTTTTCTCTTCTTCTTTTTTCTTTTCTTCTTCTTTCTTTTCTTTTCTTTTTTCCTTTCCTTCTTCTTCTTCTTCTTTCTTTCTTTTCTCTTTTCTTTTCTTCTTCTTTTCTTTTTCTTCATCCTTCTTTTTCTTCTTTCTTTCTTTCTTCTCTTTTTCTTCTTTTCTTCTTTCTTCTTCTTTTCTTCTTCTCTTCCATTCTTCTTCTTTTTTCTCTTTTTCCTTTTTCTTCTTCTTCTTTCTTTCTTCTTTTCTTTTCTTCTTCTTCTTTTCCTTTCTTTCTTCATTCTTCTTCTTTCTTCTTCTTCCTTCTTCTTTCTCTTCTTCTTTTTTCTTCTTCTCTCCTTTCTTCTTCTTCTTCTTCTTTTCTTCTTTTTTTCTTTTCTTCTTCTTTCCTTTTTTCTTCTTTCTTTTCTTCTTTTTCTTCTTTCTTCGCTTTTCTTCTTCTTCCTTCTTTTTTCTTCTTTTCTTTTTTCTTTTTTCTTCTTCTCCTTTTCTTTTCCCTTTTCTCTCTTCTTCTTTTTTTTTTTTTCTTTTCTTCTTTTTTCTTTTCTTTTCTTTTTTCTTCTTCTTCTTCTTCTTTCTTCTCTTCTTCTTCTTCTTTTTTTCTTCTTCTTCTTTCTTTCTTCTTTTCCTTCTTCTTCTCTTCTTCTTTCTTCTTCTTCTTCTTCTTCTTCTTCTTTCTTTCCTTCTTTTTTTCTTCTCTTCTTCTTGCATTCTCTTTCTTCTTTTCTTTTCCTTTTCTTCTTTTTCTTGCATTCTTTTTCTTTTCTTCTTCTTCTTTTCTTCTTCTTTTTTTTTCTTCTTCTTTTTTTCATTTCTTCTTCTTTTCTTCCTTCTTCTTCTTCTTCTTCTTCTTCTTTTTCCCTTTCTTCTTTTTCTTCTTCACTTCCTTCTTCTTCTTCTTCTTCATTCTTTCTTTTTTTTCTTCTTTTTTTCTTTTTTTTTTTTTTTTTCTTTTTTTTTTTTTTTTTTTTTTTTTTTCTTTTTTTTTTTTTTTTTCTTTTTCTTTTTTCTCTTTTTTTTTTTTTTTTGTTTTTTTTTTTTTTTTTTTCTTTTTTTTTTTTTCTTCGCATTCTTCTTCTTCTCTTTTTTTCGCATTCTTCTTCCATTCTTTTCTTCTTCTTCTTCTTTCTTCTTCTTCTTTCCCTTCGCATTCTCTTCTCTCTTCTTCTTCTTCTTCTTCATTCTTCTTTCTTTCTTCTTCATTTTTTTTTTCTCTTCTTCTTCTTTTTTTTCTTCTTCTTCTCTTCTTCTCCTTCTTTTTCCCTTCTTCTTCTTTCTTCTTCTTCTTCTTCTTCTTCTTCCTTCTTCTTCTTCTTCTTCTTCTTCTTCTTCCTTTCTTCTTCTTCGCATTCTTCTTCTTTCTTCTTCTTTCTTCTTTTTCTTCGCATTCTTCTTCTTCTTCGCTTCTTCTTCATTCTTCTTCTTCTTCTTCTTTTTCCCATTCTTCTTCGATCTTCTTCTCTTCTTTCTTCTTCGCATTCTTCTTCTCTTCTTCTTCTTTTCTTCTCGCATTCTTCTTCTTCTTCTTCTTCTTCTTCTTTGCATTTTCTTCTTCTTCGCATTCTTCTTCTTTTCTTTTCTTTTCTTCTTCTTCTTCTTCTTTCTTTCTTCTTCTTCTTCTTCTTCTTCTTCTTCTTCTTCTTTTCTTCTTCTTCTCTTCTCTTCTTCTTCTTCTTCTTCTTCTCTTCTTCTTCTTTCTTCTTCTTCTTCTTCGCATTCTTCTTCGCATCTTCTTCTTTCTTCCTAATCTTCTTTCCTTCTTTTCTTCTTCTTCTTCTTCTTCGATTCTTCTCTCTTTTCTTCTTTCTTCTTCTTCTTCTCTTCTTCTTCTTTTCTTCTTCTTCTTCTTCTTTTCTTCCTTTCTTCTTCTTCTTCTTCTTTCTTCTTCTTCTTCTTCTTCTTCTTCTTCTTTTCTTCTTCTTCTTCTATCTTCTTCTTCTCATTTCTTCTTCTTCATTCTGCATTCTTCTCTTCTTTTCTTCTTCTCTTCTTCTTCTTCTTCTTCTTCTTCTTCTTCTTCTTCTTTTCTTCTTCTTTTCTTCTTCTTCTTTCTTCTTCCTTCTTCTTCTTCTTCGCATTCTTTTCTTCTTCTTCTTCTTCTTCTTCTTCGCATTCTTCTTCTTCGCATTCTTCTTCTCTTCTTCTTCGCATTCTTCTTCTTCTTCGCATTCTTCTTCGCTTCTTCTTCTTCTTCGCATTCTCTTCTTCTTCGCATTCTTCTTCTTCTTCGCATTCTTCTTCTTCGCATTCTTCTTCGCATTCTTCTTCTTCTTCGCATTCTTCTTCTTCGCATTCTTCTTCGCATTCTTCTTCTTCTTGCTTCTTCTTCTTCTTCTTCTTCGCATTCTTCTTTTCTCTCTTCTTCTTCTTCTTCTTCTTCTTCTTCTTCTTCTTCTTCTTCTTCTTCTTCTTCTTCTTCTTCACACACACACACACACACACACACACACACACACACACACCACACACACACACTGAGAGAGACAGACAGACAGAGTTTAGAGAATGGGACAAACAAGCAAACAAACAAACCAACCAACAAACCAACAACCAACAAACCAAACAACCAACTAACCAACCAACAAACCAACAAACTAACCAACCAACCAACAAACCAACTAACCAACTAAGCAATCAAGGAACTAACAACGAAATAACCAACTAACTAACCAACTAACCAACAAACCAACTAACCAACTAACCAAATAAGTAAGTAAGTAAGTAAGTAACTAACTAACAAAAACAAAAAAAGAAAAAAAACACACCTAAAACGTGTCGTCTGTGTGAGAGTGCGGTTTTGATTTTCACCAGGGCTTATTATTTCAACAGACGTCATCTAGGATCTCTGCTGTTTAGTTTCTGAAACAGTTTGTGTGCGTGTGTGTTTATCAGTTAATACATTTATTTGTTTATTTATTTATTTATTTTATCATTATTTATTTACTTATTTATTTATTTACTTATTTATTTTTCAGCAGTATATCAGTCATCAATCGTCAATAACCTATATTTAAGCAAATTAGAGGTGGAATCTTTGCTTTGGGTTAAATTTGATTAGATTCATTGTTTGTCATAACAGATTTTTTGTTTCATTGTGTAATCAGGACGGTCTTCCTGGGGAAGCATGTCACCATCTTGCGGCGCCACCCATTTTTTTTCAATGTACTGCACATATCCATGGAAAAGAATCAGAACGTGTATTTAATACAACCAGACAAGATAGGCGCAAATTTTCGGCCAACTGGCCTTTGTCAAGCATAGACCTAAGGTCACAAACCAACAAACACCAAATATACCATACCTCTTGATTACATTTTTTTTTTCATTCTGTCGATCATATGCTTGTATTTTCTCTTATGCCTTATCTAAAAGTGAGATACTTTACATTCCAAAAAGTACTCTTACTAATGCATCATGGCTTTTTGTTTCAGCCCTGGACCTCTTCAGGATAAAAGAAAATAATGTGGCATGACCACTTTTCAAGTTGCAGGTCTCATCTCACTTCCCCTCTGAGATCATGTTTTCATCATAAACACATAATGGTGTCATTTTAGTCCTTTTCTCCCACTGGACGAAGCAGCGGGGAAGTTTCAGTCTTTTCTCCCTTAATTTTTTGTATTTGGTGTTTATTCGTTTGTAATCTCTCGTCCACGTTTGACAAAGGCCAGTTGGCGGAAAATGTGCGCCTGTCTTGTCTTATTGTATTACATATGCGTTCGGATTCTTTATTCGTGCTTTTTTTCTGGTTCCTGTTTGTTTGAACCCGGGCAGTCACACTTGGTTTGAACATGTGCATGTACATTCACACGCGCCAGCAGGTTCTGCACAAAACTTCCCCAAGGCTTTTTTTATTTTTCCGTGACATCTCCCATGTTCACTGAGCGCATGCAGCACGTCAGATCCCGGACTGCTACCCCAAATCCAAATGAACCAGTAACTTGACCATTACCCGGAGTCCAGCAAAGAGAAACGCGGATTGAGGGACAGGGGGACAGACAACTCCCCTCTCTTACCTGTCACCAGATGCAAGCTATGGTGTATTTGTCATCAAGTTATGCTTTTTTGTGTACTTTGGCAACAGCTTCCTCTGCTTAAAGTCGCTACTTGCAAGACAGGGGGGGGGGGGAGGGGGTCGGGGGGAGAGTGTTTGGTGGGGGTGAGAACCAAACAGAAAAAGAACAGACAGAGAAAAAATAGAAAGACACGAGAAAGAAAATTCACAGTCCAATCAAATATGACAGTTTAGCTATTCTATGTTTTGTTTTCTGAGCGTTCTGATGAAACATCAGAACGCTCAAAAAAACAAAACATAGAATACTAAACTGTCAGCTGCCCGTATGGACGTTGTCATGCCCACATCAGACAGGCAGTATCA
>JAPXFY010000015.1:60927034-60929534 GCA_030674185.1 Monoplex corrugatus
GGCGAGCAAGGTGTTTGGTTGTAGGTAATGAAAACCGTCAGCTGGTCCCATCAGGGACCTACGTCTCGCCGCTCGGTTCTACTACCCACCCTGGTGTAGTGTAGGTGGATACGTGGATAAGACGTCAAACTCCTAATCAGAAGGTCTGATGTTCGAATATGCTGCTATGCATTCCCCCTGATGGGTGAAGGGTCAAGATTCCTTCCCCCACCCCCCCACCCCCGATCTCCCGGGTCAACATTTGTGCAACTTTGTCATGTGCTTAAAAGCCCTGCGTGTGTGTATCCTCCTCCTCCTCCTCCTCATCATCAGCAGCAGCAGCAGCATCGTCGTCGTCGTCATCATCATTATCATCATCATCGTCGTCGTCGTCGTTGTCGTCGTTGTCGTCATCATACATCATCATCATCATCATCATCGTCAGCATCATCATCGTCATGTACCCTGCTGCGTGGCGTTGGCGATCATGTCCCTCCGCACGAATCTATCCCTTGTCGCTGCAAGTACATCTCCCACCCTCTCTGTCCTCAGCTACCCTGCAAGTCTCTCCGATATTTTCTTCCTGGGTCTACCCGGTGTTTTCTTTCCCCCAGCTTTCCTGTTGTGACCAGGTGCTCCATTTTTTTTCTCATAAAATATTCTGTAAATGTTGCTTGTCTTTTCCTAATCTTCTTCATAACTGAAAGTGCTCTCACGCACGCATTGTTACACTGACAATGATACATCCGTGGATGCATGTTACATACTTATTACATATGCCTTCATCCAATGAACTATTTATCCAGCAGTCTATACACACACACGCGTGCGCGCATGCGCGCACACACACACACACACTCATGCACACACATACATACACACATACACACACATGCGCACACACACACACGCACACACGCACACATACATACACACACATGCACACATACACACACACACATACACACACACACACGCACACACGCACACACGCACACATACATACACACACATGCACACACACGCAGGCAACAAACATTCCGACTATCTCTCTGTCTCTTTTTCTGTGTCCCTCTCTTCTCTGTCCCTCTCCTTCTCCGTTCTGTGTGTGTGTGTGTGTGTGTGTGTGTGTGTGTGTGTGCGTGTGTGTGTGTGTGTGTGTGTGTGTGTGTGTGTGTGTGTGCGTGTGCGTGTGCGTGCGTGTAAGTGTGTGTGTGTGTGGGTGTGTGTATGTGTGAGTGTGTGTGGTTGTGTGTGTATGTGTGTGTGTGCGTTTCTCTCTTTGTCTGTCTCTTTCTTTCTTTCTGTCTCTCTGTCTGTCTGTCTGTCTGTTTCTATCTATGTCTCTCTGTCTCTTTCTTTCTCTCTCTAAGTTTCTCCCCCCTCTCTCTCCTCTCTTTCCGTCTTTCTCTCCATCTCTCTCTGTCTCTTTCTTTCTTTCTGTCTCTTTCTCCCCTCCCTCACTCTCCCTCTCTTTCCGTCTTCTCTATCTATTTCAATCTCTCTCTCTCTATCTCTGTCTGTCTCTGTCTCTCTGTGTCTCTCTGTATCTCTCTGTCTCTCTCTGTCTCTCTTTCTCCGTCTGTCTGTCTGTCTGCCTGTCTGTCTGTCTGTCTGTCTGTCTCTCTCGTTCTGTTTTCACCATCATCAATCTCCAGCCAATTTATGTAGTTATCTCTGTATGTGAGAAAGTCCGGATAATGAAAGGAGAATCAGTGAGAGGCATTCAGAACGGCCAGTCACCCACAGACAGACAGTCAAGAGAAACAGAAGACTTTATGTGTGTGTGTGTGTGTAGGGGGGGGGGATGTATGGGGAGAATGGAGAAAGGGGTGTGTGTGGGGGGGGGGGGGGTCTCATTGTAACACACGCTCTTCAGACGTTTCGAAGACTGCCACAATACTGAAGAGTTTGGCAATCACGACCTGAAGGAGTGAGAGAGAGAGGGGGGAGGAGAGAGAGAGAGAGAGAGAGAGAGAGAGAGAGAGAGAGGTGGGGAAGGAGAGAAGGAAGGAGAGAGACAAAAGAGAGAAAGTGAGTGAGACAGAGAGACGTATAGAGATAGAGAGACAGAAATAGACACACACACACACACACACACACACACACACACACACACACACACGCACGCACACACACACACACACACACACACACACATACACACACACACACACACACACACACACACACGCACACACACACACACATACATATATATATATACATACATATATATATTTCTGTGTGTGTATCTCTCTCTCTCTCTCTCTCTCTCTCTCTCTCTCTCTCTATATATATATATATATATATATTATATATACATACATATATAGGGGGGTTGCAAAAGTAGGTATACAGTCATGAAAAAAGAAAACACGTACAATACTCATTGCATTTATTATACAAACAAATGAATATTGCATATGCACGTAATAACAAGCACAGCCTTAATCCCTCAGATACTCAAACTGCTTGCCGTCGGTTTTCACACACTCCTCTAATCGAAAGCGGAATTAAG
>JAPXFY010000015.1:60934534-60937034 GCA_030674185.1 Monoplex corrugatus
CCGAAATCTGCCAGCAGTTTCTAGTACCCTCACTAAACCTGAGTAAAAACCCATGGCTATGGCAAGGTCTTGAAATGGGGGAAAGGAGAAATGGAACTATGAAACACTAAGCCCACATCACCAGAATGATGGAAGCATACAGACTTTGAATGACGAGACTAGCGTTTAATATTGCAGGCATCAGAGACTTTGTGTACTGTTTGGGGGACTTTCTGTGATGTCATACCTGGTGCCTAGTGGTCTTTTGATTCAGTCCTTTAACCTTTTCACTCTCACACCCTAACCATCAACTCCAAAAGCTTAACCCTTTGACTCCCTCACCCTATCCACCAGCTTCCTGCAGGAAGCTGGTGGGTAGAGTCAGGGAATCAAAAGGTTAAGATTTTGCTTTGCTAACATAGTTGACAATGCAGGGTGCTGGTTGACAGGATGCGGTAGTCAAAGGGTCAATTATTCATAATTGTTATTTATTTATTCTTTTCTTCTGAAGATAGCATACACAGATACTTTGATGCAACCCAGATAGAGTGATACAGTACTAGTATAGGTAAAAATAAAAACTTTGATTATTCATATATCTTATTCTTTTCTACGAAGATAACATACACAGATATTTCACTGCAACCAAGATTTTTTTTAAACAAAAGGCTGATACAATACTAGCATAAGATAAAGGTTTAAAAAAATGATAAAACAACAAAAAAAGGCTAGGTAGGACTTCAGAACATGGCCAAACTCCTGGATTTAATATGCCAGCTTAAGGCTTGTGCCCTGATCATGCTGGGTCTTCTCCGGCACATGGTACCTATGACCGTTAGTGCATCTTGAGAAACTGTCAACGAAACTGTCGTGGGCTAGTATTTGGACTGGAGAGATAAGATTTTGAGTTCACAGCTCTGTCAGCCACACCGCAAAAGATGTAGGACATGGCTCATTCATTTTACCACCTTGCCCATTTTTGTGTGCCCTCAAGTAAAATGTCAGGCATACTTAATCCTCTTGTAGACATATAGGAAACGTCAGATTACCGTCTGCCATCTGAAGCCTTTTATTAAAGTACCTGTAGAAATTAATCTGATTACTCTGTTTGTTCTGGTCGTGAACGAGTCTTTGCAAGTTTTAATTACGTAGCTTTGAAGACTAGACAGTCAGAGGGTAGGGTTTCAGCGTTGTTATCTACTATGGTGGATCTGATTCCCTTTTAGATATATCAGCACACACGTACGCGTGTCCATACATTCATTTACGCACGTGAACATTCCATTCACTAAGATTTCATTCTGTAGGCGTTTTAGTTTTACTTCCTCCACCACCCCTGTTTCTGTTAGAAAATAAAGCCGATCATAAATTAGTTTTCAACCCGATAGTAAGTAGGCGAACTCTCCTCTAAATGAAATTATATTTTGATAATTTCGAAGAGGGAGAACCCTACATTGTCTTTAATCCTTTGACCTCCGCACCCCATCCACCAAGCGCAAAAACGTAACCTTCAACTCCATCATCCTATCCATCAGCTTCCTGCAGGAAGCTGGCGGACTGGGTGAGGGAGTCAAAGGGTAAAGTTTTTGCTTTGCTAACATGGTTGAAAATACAGAATGCTGCTGGACAAGGTGAAGGAGTGAAATGGTTAATGTCCAGGATTTTCAAATGGCTAGGATGGCCCTTGTGTTTAAGTGTGAAACTATATCAATACGTACTTTCAATGTAATATATTTAGTGAAGTACTTTCTGTTTTGATCCTTGCCTTTCATATGATCAAAGGAAAAAAAAAACACTGATTTTAATGCACACTGTGCTTGTGTTAAATTTTGATAACTGCATTCTGTTCTGAACTTTGCTCTTTGGTGACATCCTATAAAATAAAGTGTTTAAAGCGGGGATAGGTGAGCTGAACAGTCATATTTCCGATGCGAAGAAAACTTGGGTTGAAAAGTTTACGTTTGCTGTTAGTAAATGTAAACTTTTGCCGCACCATTTTCATCTCGATTATCTATCCCACGACATGGCTGTTCCTTATAACTCTGGCCGCAAGGTTTCGTTGATAAATTTGATACACAAAGCCTTTAAATTAACATGTTGAGGACTAGTGGCATGTTGTTACTGTAACTAATCCTTTTATTTTATTTTTTTTTTATATGTATATATATTAAGATCATCACACTTAGATGGATTTTCTTTCTGCTCACTTGTTTGTCCCATTTTCTACGCCACCTTAAAAGCTACAAAAGCTGGCGCAGTTTTTACAGTGCGATGATGATGATGACAGTGAGGATGATATCCATGATGCTATGAAGTTCCATCTTGGATTGAGACTGCGTAACAAGGCTGCACTCTATCATGATATATCCTGGCGTTAAAAATGTCCAAGAGCTACAGACACCTGTGGTGTTGGTCAGAAATTTTGAGAAACACCCTCAAAGACGCGTCCACGAAATAGATGAGATGGATTGAGACTGCGTAACAAGGCTGCACTCTATCATGATATATCCTGGCGTTAAAA
>JAPXFY010000015.1:60949534-60952034 GCA_030674185.1 Monoplex corrugatus
TTTATGAGGAAAGGGGAACTGGAGCACCTGATCACAACAGGAAAGGTGGAGGGAAAGAGAGCACCAGGAAGACCCAGGCAGAAGATACTGGAGAGACTTGCAGAGTGGCTGAAGACAAAGAGGGTGGAAAAGGTGCTTGAGGCAACAAGGGATATAAACAGATGGAAGGCCATGATCGCCAACGCCATGTGACAAAGCACTTGATGATGACAATGAAACCACTGGATACAGACATGACTTAACGATTTTTATGAGCAAGTTCGATATTCTGTATGCACATAAACACGTAGAGGGTTCAGCCACTGGCATGCTGCACGCATGTTGACCTTGGAGATCCCCCCCCCTATCCCCTTTTACACACGGCGACATTACAACAACATTGTTAATGTTATTTTTGTTTAATGCCCAGCCGACTCCATAGAGCCACATCAAGGCTAGAACAGTTTCAAAACATTCACAATATAGTTCAACAAGGGAAAAAAAGGAAAAGAAAATTAAGAACACATATCAATGCATTTACGCACATAATCTAAGGTGATGCTTCTGTCATAGACCACTCCGTCCAATTTATCATGCAAGGGATTTAAAACAAAAACAAGCCTGAATACGAATCTTTAATGTGACTAAGTACACTAAAAGACATACAGAAAAAGGTCTAAGTTACCTAAATTCCTTCCGTAACAACAACAGGAACAACAACAACAACAAAGCAATGACGATGTTACTGCTACTACTACCGCTACTACTACTGCTACTACTACCACCACTACTGCTACTGTTGCTGCTGCTACTACTACTACAACTACTACGTGCGTACGTCTATGTGCATGTGTGTGCGTACGTGCCTGCCTGTATATGTCTTTACGTGTGTACATATACGTGATTTGACATTATCTTGCCTCGCTTCTATCTAGGAAGAAAATATTGATCGAGTCTCTTTGGAAGCTGAGTGAAAGATTGTGACTTTTCAGCAAAGTTTGGACAGAAAAAGAAGGACACAAACAAAGTCTTCTTCGTGTATGCAGTATGCTAATATGTATGTATACATATACACATACATATATATGTATTTATTTATTCATTTATTTACTTGTCTATTTCCTCTTATCTTTCCTCGGAAGTGGATGGCAGACTGGCGGAGCTAAGGTTTTAGGAAATATTGTTTTCATCTTGTTGATAGAAAGCGGAAGCTTTGTGCATTGATTGTGTTCGGGGGAGGGGGGGGGGGTCTTCCTTTGACATGAGACAAGTTTATACTGGGTGGCTAATTGTGTCGTGATTCAGATCTTTCATGTTTAGTATTTACCTGTTATTTTCTTCGAAGATAAGATACACAGATCACATGTCATTTACATGTACCAAGATTGTACCAGTGATAGTCTCATACAATACTAGTAAAATAAATATAGACTAGATAAAACATAGGTTAGGTAGGACCTCAGGACCTGGCCAGCTCATAGGTTTTATGTGCAGGCTTAAGGCTTGTGCCATGATCACAATCACATGGCACCTTTAACGTTAGTGCATATGGAAATCATTCCTAGGCAGAGACGTCAACTTGACGAAATGAAACTGAAACTAACTGCAGCATGAAAACAATGTTAGACGTTCAGCTTCAATTTGTTGAATATGGTGTGAAAGCACTCGCGTGGCTATTCTTAGCACAGCGATAGTGCCACCTGAATGGTGCTCCAAAACAGTCGTGGCATAAAAATCTGTTGATTTAAATGTAACAAACGTTTTTGGGGAGATTAATTAAGATTGTGCAGACAAATGTCAACAGTTATAATCCTATGCGTATGCAATGTGTGCCAACATTCCCTTCTTTTTTGTCTTTTTTTTTAAGGATCACTGCACGCAGGGAGGTTACCTTTGTGCTCACCTTTTCTTTTTTTTTTTGCTCCATTTCCAACACCACTTTAATGGCCACAGAAGCTGAGGCAGTTTTTATTTCTTTTTACAATGCAATGGTGATGATGTCGATGAGGATGATAATCATGATGCTATGGAGTTTCATCTAGGACTGAGACTGCTTACTATCATAATGTATCCTGGCATCAACCAGGCCCGAGAGATACAGCTACCTGCGGTGCTGGTCAGAAAATTTGAGCAACACCCTTAATGACGCATCCGTGAAGTGGCCGAGAATAGACTGTGTGGTCCCAGTTATTTCAATGAGCCCATAGCACACCCAACTCTGAGTAGGAGCCGGTTAGAGCCGAAAAATCCCACAATGACTTTGAAGGAACTGATGGGGATTCGAACCCACAACCTTCCAGTCGGTAGTCCGTAACGTTAACCACTACACTACGGCGACTGGTGCCAACATTCTTTGCTTATGGGTTGACGTGATGTGTGTCTTTAGAGAAGGTTAATTCGTTGAATATTTCTTTTAACAAAGATTGAGATAGATGCTTTCATCAAAATAAGCAGAAGATGGAGAAAGGCCTATTTATACAAGACTAAAAAATATGTTGGACTAGCCGCAATTTCATAAAAT
>JAPXFY010000015.1:60972034-60974534 GCA_030674185.1 Monoplex corrugatus
GCATCTAGGGGGATGTCCTTTGTGCTTGTAGCATATTGATAGATCTGGAGTGACAGTTTGAATTCGAAAATGAAAAAAAAAAAAAAAAAAAAGAAAAAGAACATGTCTTTGTTCTAGTATTTATTTCTTTAAAGAAAATCTGATTTCATACATTGTGTACACCGTTTTGTGTCACAACAGAGGCGTACTAATCCATTCACCAACTGATGTTACTAACATTCCAAACATTAATAAACCAAATCCTCCACAGCCATGAAATTATGCTCACACTGAATTGGCTTACTATGCATACATATGTTTCAAACCACATTGTTCATAACTGCACATATCTTACATAACCAGTATGCAACAGAAATGTTTCGCTTTCATCTGTTTCTTTCGTGTGTATTTCACCTCTGTTGTGTCAATAATGCCGTGGGTGGATTTGATGATAATAACAAAACATGTCTTAGTTTCAGTTCTGAGTCTGAAGTCTGATCCTATGCACATACCTGTACTGTAACAGAATTTCTAATAGTGTCCTCATGATGTACATATTCTAATCACCACACCTGTACTGTTACAGAATGTCTAATAGTATCCTCATGATGTACATATTCTAATCACCACACCTGTACTGTTACAGAATTTCTAATAGTGTCCTCATGATGTACATATTCTAATCACCACACCTGTACTGTTACATAATTTCTAATAGTATCCTCATGATGTACATATTCTAATCACCACACCTGTACTGTTACATAATTTCTAATAGTATCCTCATGATGTACACATTCTAATCACCACACTGTACTGTTACATAATTTCTAATAGTATCCTCATGATGTACACATTCTAATCACCACACCTGTACTGTTACAGAATTTCTAATAGTATCCTCATGATGTACACATTCTAATCACCACACTGTACTGTTACAGAATTTCTAATAGTGTCCTCATGATGTACACATTCTAATCACCACAGATACACAGTCACACTAGTTAATGTTCATTTTCTTGGTCTGGCATGAGCTAGCTCGGAATAAATTCCACATGCACTGACGCTACAGATGACACGTGATGGAGAAGATCTCTAATGATCATATAACCGTAAACCCACGATTAAGCCCTACACGTTGACAATGCTGTGAGGTTTCTACCGTGTCTTGTCAGTTATGCAGTTATTTATGTCTGAAATATGCGTACAAGAACACATTTATATCCGAAAGATGGTTAGAACAACCCTGTCAAACCACCACATCACACAACAGAGGATTAATGTTGTTTCGCCACTCAACCGGTCAACGTTTCGAGCTTACAACACCAGACAACATTCGATACGCAGATAACGCCGTGCTAATTGCAGAAAATGAAAGGGATCTACAAACCCTTGTGAATACAATAGAAATAGCAAACAAAGGTAAGGGGTTGGAGCTAAACAGCAAGAAGACTGAAGTCATGGTAATCATATATGCTCTCTATAATTTTCCATTGCTTTTATTTCTTTCTCCCCATTTATAGCCGTGGGTGTGTGTGTGTGTGTGTGTGTGTGTGTGTTGTGTGTGTGTGTGTGTGTGTCGTGGTGCGTGTGGTGTGTGTGTGTGTTTCGCGCTTAGATTTGATGTTATCAAGATTTTGCGCTATATAAATATTGTAATTATTATTATTATTATAAACAGTAAAATCCATGAAATCCCCTCATGCAAAATAACAGCAAACGGCACAACCTTGAGACAGGTTGAACAGTTTAAATACCTGGGAACGATCATTTCACCAGAACGGCAGATGCATATCAGAAATAGCCAGCAGAATCGGCCAAGCCAGAACAGCATTCAAGAAGATGAAAAGCATTTTTACAAACAAATGCCTATCAATTAGCATCAAGAGGAGAGTTCTTGAATGTTATATAGAACCAATACTATTATACGGTTGTGAGGCGTGGACAAAAAGTCAACAAGCAAAGCCAGAACAAGATTGAGGCAGGCGGAATGTGGTTTCTCAGAAGAATGTTGAGAGTTCCATGGACAGCAAAGAAAACAAACGAGACAGTCTTGATGGAGGCAGACAGAAGAAGATCATTCATGAGGAAAATTAGGTAAAGACAGGCAACATTTATAGGTTATTTTATGAGGAAAGGGGAATTGGAGCACCTGGTCACAACAGGAAAGCTGGAGGGAAAGAGAGCACCAGGTAGACCCAGGGAGAAGATATTGTACGGACATGCAGAGTGGCTGGAGACAGAGAGGGTGGAAGATATGCTTGAGGCAGCAAGGGACAGATGCATATGGAGGGTCATGATATCGCCAACACCATGTGGCAAGGCGCTTGATGACGATGATGAACACCAGATACTGATTCGGCTACAGAGTTAGAAGACCACGTCGGTACTGGATATATAGATGGAATGGCAGACACACACAGCAACTATTACATAGTTCTGCGTCAGAAACTGCAGACCTCTCTATCTTCATCTCTCCCATACAAGACTTGGTGAACACGAGAAAAGAACAGTAACC
>JAPXFY010000015.1:60991537-60996537 GCA_030674185.1 Monoplex corrugatus
AACTAATGGAGAAAATAATCTTAAAGAGACTGATGCACTATTGTGAAAAGAATAAAATAATACCAGTAAATCAGGCAGGATTTCGAAAAGGCAGGTCACCAGTAGAAATCCTAACAAAGCTAACTACTAACATAAAACAACAATTTGCAAGACGTCAATGTGTTTTAGCTACATTTTTTGATATAACGAAAGCATACGATCAAGTGTGGCACTCCAGATTGTTATTTAAATTTAAAAGTATTGGGCTGACAGGTCACATTTTTGACTATGTTAAGTGTTTCTTAGAAAACAGAGTATTTCAAACGAGGATTGAAAATGTATATTCCACGAAACGAATTCTTCAAATGGGTATCCCTCAGGGATCCGTTATAGCTCCCCTTCTTTTCATGATATTAATGCACGACTTACCCAGTAAAGTATCTAAGCATGTAGTTTTAGCTCAATATGCTGACGATTTATGCATGTGGATGCAGGTAAATATGAAAAGGAAAACTCCTTTGCGCTGTATTAATTATACACGCAAATGCTACCAATTAGAACTTGATAAAATAGCACGATACATGGTAGAAAATGGGTTACATCTATCCCTGGAAAAATCGAAAATAGTTTTATTTAATAATGGAGCTAACCCAGTAAATATTCCCACTTTCAAACTGGGAGATACTCTTCTTCAGTTTAATGAGTCAATTAAATTCTTAGGAGTTTTTCTTACGGCAAAATTATCTTGGAATCAGCATATTGAATACTTATTAACCAAAGCTCAAAAAAGTTTAAATTTCTTAAAAATAGTTCGCAAACAGGCATGGGGTCAAGATTCATCAACACTTGTTCATCTTTGTAAATCGCTTGTTAGATCTAAATTAACCTATGCCCAAGAAATCTTCTTCAGTGCACCGAAACACTTACTGAAAAAACTGCAGAGCATAGATTGTAAAGGTTTCAAACTTGCACTGGGTCTTCCAATGCATGCTTCCTGTCTTCGCACATATAATGAAATCAAACTGTTGCCAGTAGATGAGCAAAGGAAAGTCGCTTCTACTAAATTTTTGTTAAGACACACCACTGTAGAAAACATCTCTGAAACAGAAATTAAACTGAGATCAGATACCGACTTTCCAAAAAGAGCTAAATCAATATCTTCACAGGTCACTCTTGCAACATACACATCTGACGTCATGAAAGGTTCAGGAATTGATCTACACGTAGATCCTGTATCTATGAGACCTTCCTTTTCGCCAGTACCCAGTTGGGAACTCCAAAGAGCACAATTTGACGTACATCACACTAACTTAAAAAAAGGAGACAATGTAAACTTACTGGCAAGTCAGGTTAAATGTCATATTGACGACTTATATTCCGATCATTTGAAAATTTACACTGATGGATCAGTAATTGAAAGAAAAGCAGGCTCAGCGTTTTTAATACCTGCTCTCAAAATTGAAAAATCTTTCTACATAGGACTTGATAAATCTGTCTTTACAGCTGAACTTTTTGCAATATTAATGGCTTTAAACTTTATGATAAGTCTTCCTAGGACAATTTTTCAAACACTTTTTTGCGTTGATTCAAAATCAGTACTTCAGGCTCTTGAATTATCAAAATTACAAACAAGATCAGAAATGATTCTGGAAATTAGTCACTTGATTCATAATTTATCTTTAAGAGGCACTGATATTACTTTCTGCTGGATACCTTCTCATAGTTCTTTTCGTTATAATGATAAAGTTGACAGGGCTGCCAAACGGGGAGCTAATAACTCACCAGATTCAAACAATATCCAGCTTTCTCTCTCGTTGCACGAGAATTACACTTTAGTAGACAACTACGTCTGGAAGCAGTTCCAATTAAAACAGAAAAAGTATGATAACTGTCACATGAACTTTGAAGTTAGCAAAATACTTAAGCAGCTTCATGCCAGCAGAATTATACAATCCCTTATGTATAGATGGAAACTTGATGCATTCAAAACAAAATACACCAAGAACATAGTATGTCTGTGTGGAAAGAAGATAACACATAGTCATATTCTTTCTTGCGTTAAGGTAAAACGACATATTCCAACACTATCTATGAGTACAGTTTCTGATATATTTGCCTCATCATCATTACTGTATGAATTTTTTGTTAGCCTGTCAAAAAGTCCTATAGCGAATTACCTTTAAAATGTTATTTCACTTGTTCACTGTTATGGTTAGTCAATTATTAGTTTTATTTTTTTCTTCGTTTCTTCCAGATATTTTTCAATTTTGTTTGTTAGTTTGTTTGTTTAAATCGTTAATTATGATAACATTATGCTACCAATTTTGAAGAACAAGGTCTCCCAACAGTGTAAAAATCGCTACTCACAGTTCCGTAGCTTTCGATGGCGTTCTCGCCATCTTCGTCAGCGCTCTAATGCTGTCTGCGTGAATCTCTACTCAGATCTCGCGAACATGGGATGAACCCAGTTCACGAGATCGAATCAGAGAATGGTACACCGGGGCAGGGTGTAACGGCCCCGGTCCCTGTTGAGCGGGGGGTTGGTGGCTCCGATGTAGATGGCCTCCTTGACTCCTCGCTGGAACCACTTATTTTCTCTGTCCAGGATGTTGACATTGTCCGCACTGAATTGATGTTTTTCGGCGTGTAGGTGAGCTCCTACTGGAGAAGAGTCCCTCTTGTGTTCTGTTAGTCTCTTCTGAAGGGGGCGTTCAGTTTCACCGACATAATGTTGGTTACAGTCCTGGCAGTCTATTCTGTATATAATAACATTATTTGTTAGTTTTACCTTCCCCTCTTCAAAACAGTTGTTTTCTGGATCATCTTTTCTCAAGTTCAAAATTGACCATTTTCAAATATTCTCTTCACTCCTCTTATCATCCCCCCCCCCCCCCCATTTTTTTTTTTTTTTTTTTGTTGGTCTAAAATCACTTTAGTGAATAGACATTAAATCAAAGACCACCACCACCCACACACACGCACCACACGCATACAGACAAACAGACAGGCAGACACAGAAACACACACACATACACAGACACACACACACACACACACACACACACAAACACCCCCCTCCAGTCAATAAAAAATAGTCTCCGTTAAAAAAAATGTAAACAAAGGGAACAACAACAAACAAAAAAACCTGGGGAAATTGAAAAAATAAGAGGAAGAAGAGGAGTGTGACGAAAAGAACAAAAAACAGCAGAGATATTCATAGAATTTAATTGATAACAAAGAAGCCACTATGTACATATTGCAAAGTATGTAAATTATATATATACATACACATATATATATATATATATAAACACAAACACACACACACACACACACAACACACACACACACACACACACACACACACACACACTCACACACACACACACACACACACACACACACACACACACACACACACACACACACACACACACACACAGAATCACAATTGCATTCCACATTTAAGCGTCTGGGCATCGAACACGATACATTTAAAAAAAAAAAAACAGCGTGTTACACGAAAACGTTTAAAGAAAAATAAAACAGCTTGCATAGACTGATTTTCTAAGGGATCAAAAGATGGCTTGTAAACCCAGGAAGTTAAAGTACAATGATGTTAAACCAGGGGTTGAAGTTTGATCCTCCAGTTGGCCCGACTTTTTTGGTGGGCTAGCAGTCTTTTTTGTTTCGTTGTTTGTTTGTTTGTTTTTAAAAGAGCTATTGACTCAAGATCTGATATTTTCAATACAATCATTGACTGCAATATAAAACCTGACCTGTTACCTGCCCATCATAGTTTTCCAATTATTTTAGTAGTTTCATTTTCATTTTCAGTATCTCCAGATGTCGCACTCAGAGTGAATTCCATATGCATAATGTCATAGGTGCCATGCGATCAAAATGGAGATGCTGGAGAGCGAACTCTTTCACATAAAAAAGCGAATGCTCTACCACTGAGCTGTGTCCCCATATTATTTATGTTCGTAGTGTCAGTCTGCTGTATCATAGGTCGTGCTTCAATCACCGCCGGCCCTATCTTTTCCATTTCTAGACTTTCCCAGAGCATAGGATTTTTGCACAAGCTGAAGAAACCTGGCTAATAACAGATGGCAGATTTGTTGGAGCGCCTATGGATCTGTTCGAATACCATAATCTCTTTGGAATAAATTCTACGATATAAACTTTACATAACTAAATTTTAAGTGTGTGTGTTTTGTGTTTTTTGATTGTTTGTTTGTTTCTGTTTTTGTTTTGTGTTTGTTTCTTTGATTGTTTGTGTCTCTGTTTGTGTTTTGTGTTTGTTTCTTTGATTGTTTGTGTCTTTGTTTGTGTTTTGTGTTTGTTTCTTTGATTGTTTGTGTCTCTGTTTGTGTTTTGTGTTTGTTTCTTTGATTGTTTGTGTCTCTGTTTGTGTTTTGTGTTTGTTTCTTTGATTGTTTTTGTCTCTGTTTGTGTTTTGTGTTTGTTTCTTTGATTGTTTGTGTCTTTGTTTGTGTTTTGTGTTTGTTTCTTTGATTGTTTGTGTCTTTGTTTGTGTTTTGTGTTTGTTTCTTTTGATTGTTTGTGTCTTTGTTTGTGTTTTGTGTTTGTTTCTTTGATTGTTTGTGTCTTTGTTTGTGTTTTGTGTTTGTTTCTTTGATTGTTTGTGTCTCTGTTTGTGTTTTGTGTTTGTTTCTTTGATTGTTTGTGTCTCTGTTTGTGTTTTGTGTTTGTTTCTTTGATTGTTTGTGTCTTTGTTTGTGTTTTGTGTTTGTTTCTTTGATTGTTTGTGTCTTTGTTTGTGTTTTGTGTTTGTTTCTTTGATTGTTTGTGTCTTTGTTTGTGTTTTGTGTTTGTTTCTTTGATTGTTTGTGTCTTTGTTTGTGTTTTGTGTTTGTTTCTTTGATTGTTTGTGTCTTTGTTTGTGTTTTGTGTTTGTTTCTTTGATTGTTTGTGTCTTTGTTTGTGTTTTGTGTTTGTTTCTTTGATTGTTTGTGTCTTTGTTTGTGTTTTGTGTTTGTTTCTTTGATTGTTTGTGT
>JAPXFY010000015.1:61004037-61024037 GCA_030674185.1 Monoplex corrugatus
ACTGTATTGTCTGAGTCAGTTAACAGTGTCCAGACTTCATACCTGTTGAAGAAAATAGAGACAACAGAATATGCAACAGTCGAATAGACGGGGAAAGATCGTTCCAGTTGTATGGACCAGACACAGGAAAAAAGCAGCAACCAATTGTGGAACATATGTATCAAGGAATATGTAAACGAGTAGTATCAGAAGCAGAATGGAGAGGTCAGACAGAGGTGTACATTCGGATGTGGTCACAAAGATAAACAGGTGCAGTACTATTGATACTCTTGTAGCATAGTGTGCTGATATTGAATAAAATTCTTTGAGAAACGAAAATCAGCGGAGAAAGTGAAGCAAGGGAGTAACATGACCATGCCTCTTTCAACGATGGACAAGACGGGCCACAGAATTCTGAATACACTTAGGTTCGGGAGTCAAAGGGTTAAAACAAGCTGACCACGTGATACTATGCTGTTGCACAGTCTGCATGTCTTGTGGGCTGTTCGTGCTGTTTTCAGGTTTCCACAGGCCAGCCATTGACATGACTTACATTACTCTTCTCCCACTGGACGAAGCAACATGGAAGTTTTAGTCTTTTTCTTTTTAATTGTTGTGCTTGTTATTTGTTCTTTTGTGATCTTAAGTTTACGCTTGACAAAGATCAGTTGGCCGAAATTTTGTGTGTGTGTGTGTGTGATGGACAGGGCGAGACAGAGAGAAAGAGATGGGGGGGGGGGGAAGGAGAGAACGAGAGAGAAAAAAGAGAGATAATGTGTGCGTGTATTTGTGTATGTGTGTGTTTGTGTGTGTGTGTGTGTGTGTGTTTGTGCAGGCGCGTGCGTGTGCATGTGTATTTGTGTGTATGTATATGTGTGTGTGCCTACGAATGAGTGTGTGATGTCTGTCTGTCTGTCTGTGTCTGTCTGTCTGTCTGTGTATATTAGAAATTTAAAAACCAACAGAAAAATGGAAGATAAAGACAAGAAAAGGGATATACAAAATAACATTATAATATATACATGATTCACACTAAACCTTCAAATACCTCGAAAACAACGAAACTACAAAACAACAGCTTACACTTGAACTACGTGGATTCCTCTTCTGAAGGATCAACCCTGTGGCTAAGCTGGGCTCTCAACCAAAATTGCCTGGGACAGGAAAGGAGGAGCAATCAGGATGCTGGAATGAGACCAGTCACCGTGGTGTAGTGGTTAACGCAACGGACTACATGCTGGGAGGTTGTAGGTTCGAATCCCCATCAGTCCCTTTTGTTTGTTTGTTTTTTGTGTGTGTTTTTTGTTGGGTTTTTTTGTTGTTTTTTTGTTTGCTCTAAGCAGCTCCTACCCAAACGTTGGGTGTGTTATGGGCTCATTGGGAAGACTGGGACCACACAGCAGGTCTAATTCATTTCACGGATGTGTCATTGAGAGTGTTGCTCAAATCTTCTGACCAGCACCGCAATATGACTGTATCTCTCGGACGTGGTTGACGCCAGGATATATTATGATAGTAAGCATAGGGCACAGCTTTGTCACACAGTCTCAATCCTAGATGGAATTCCATGGCATCATGACTTATCATCCTCATCGATATCATCATTGCAATGCAAGAAAAGAAATAAAAACTGTGCCACTTGTGTAGACACGAAGGTGGCACAAATAGTGGGACGGAAAAAAAAAAAAGATGAGCACAAAGGTAACCTCCAAGAGTGCGATGATCCTGAGAAAAAAGAAGATGCTGGAATGAAGACGAACATTTATTAGAGCAGGCAAAGAAGAACAGAGGAGGGTACTGACCTGGGTCGAGAGTATTTTGACCCAGGATAAGGCTTGATGGGACAGTTTAGAACGATGCTTTGTTAGGCACAGAGATAGACAGACAGACAGACAGAGAGAGAGAGAGAGAGAGAGAGAGAGATAGAGAGAGAGACAGATAGAGACAGACAGAGAGCTTGACAGAAACAGTTATAGAGACAAAGACAGAGAGATGGAGACACAGAGAGACAGAGACAGAGAGGCAGACATAGAGAGACAGAGACAGAGAGAGAGAGACAGAAAGAGACAGAGAAAGAAAGAGAGACAGACAGACAGACAGACAGACAGACAGAAAGACAGAGAGGCAGACACACAGAGAGAAGAAAAGAGATTAATTATATTGAACCAGTATTCCTCCTACGCTCTTACGGTAATTCCATACACTTACAGATAATGAAGATGAGCACTCTTCTGGCTGATTCTGACAATTTCTCGGCCACGCAAAATTCCATGTCTGGACCACAACTGAAAACAATTGCTTTTCGTGGCTTCAACCCTCCGCTTTACTTGCCGCCGGGTCTACAGGAGAAGGTTGGACTTTGTCACTCAAGAATTTCAGGGATAAACAACTCTTTGGATTTACCTGCAAATCAAAACATGCCTTTTTCATTCGAAATTGCAGCAATGCGGTTTTTTCCAAACACTCATCTAGAACTTGGCGAAATCTTCATGTTGAACTTAGTACTGGAATTGCAGCAATGCGATTTTTTTCCAAACACTCATCCAGCACTTGGCGAAATCTTCATGTTGAACTTAGCACTGGAGACATTGCAAATCTGAGCAATTATTCAGACGATCATTCTGTTGACAATTCCAACCAAAGATGTTTTGGAAAGTAGTGACAATGGTGCATCGAATGACGGTGACGATGATGATCGTTCACTGTTTAATAATTGTAACCACCATTAGACACAATGATCACATTATTCGTGGTGCCATTAAGGGTCTCTATGTCATTGTGATTAGATCAACTATTGAAACATTGTTCTCGTTTTGTCATAGACAATTGTAAACCTATCAAGTAATTGTTGTTACACAGTTTCATATCTGTTCAACATGTAGGGAGGATTTTAAGCGATGGAAACTGTAACCTTGACTGCTAGTCAAGATTACTTGGTCCAAGGACAGCGAACTCAACAGTCTTTCATGCTCAAAAATTATGTTACAACATTTTCGTGTCTCCTTTGAGCTAATCAGTGTACACTTTTTTTTTATATTTGCGTACGAAAATTAGACTAGAACAAGTCAGAACAAATACAAAGCTGGTCTGAATTCGTCTCAGTATTCATGATATACATATGCCACACATTATGATGAAACGTCAGTGGCATCTATTTGCTAGAGGCAAATGAGAAGATAAAAGGAAATCGACTATTGCTAGTGATTTGGTGATTTTTTTTTAAGTCAACATCATCTACTTATAAACCATATATGATTTGTTTAAGAGAAATGTTATTTTTACAATGATAGGTTTATCTGTGTGTTACTTAAAGAGAAAAAGCAAAAGAAAGAAGGAAATAAACGAATGAAACAATATGAATAACATAAGGAGATGGAAAGAATAAGCATTTTGAAAAAAAACAACGATTTATTTGACTTGGGTATCTACATTCTTTATCGCAGCTTCTCATATAATCAAGACCATCAGACTAAGAACAACGGAGGATTGTGGCGCATACTATCTGTTGATCTCTGCTTTACTTCCCTTAACTTTAAACAGGATCATTTTGCTCTCACAAAAGAATTTTGTTTTCTTTTGTCTTTTGCTTTTGTGCTGGAGAAACTTGCTGATTTGTACGTTACCAGTTTCCCTTACTCCGCTTGGATAAGTACGACAATTTTCTAATGAAACTATGTCTAGAAATCGAAACAACAACGGCATAAGTAATATTTTGAACTTGTCCAGTGCATTAAAACTAACGATGAGTGTACAAATGGCAGCAAAACTTTTCTATGAAAAAAAAAAACACCAAAAAACTCTGATGATACTGAACCAAACTCGTGCTTTAAGAGGTCAGACAAACTCAGTGATAATGTTGCATGGAAAAAAGACATTTCCTAAATTCATAAATTAAATGATGTTTAACTCAAATAGTTGCGACTAAGAATCGGTCATTAGATCAGTGTAACATAAGTCAACAATATAAAAGACTATAGTACATTTCCTGTGGAACAATTGCCCTGGTCAGGTAGGTAGGCCTCCCTCGGTCATGGCTGACCATGGACAAAGCACACCCGTTCTAATGTCTAGATGGGCTGTCTGCTTGGTCCATGCAGCATTGCCTGTGACTGTACAGACCAATGCGAGAGAGGCAGTCTCTATCGCAGCGGTCGCATGTGTATGCTGATGCTGGTCTGTTGGCTGTCATCCCTTTTCTGCGAACTCGCTTTTCTGCTGCAGCAGCTGACAGTTTGTCCTCACCAATCCGCAGCTGTTTCTTGAGTGTGGTTCTCCAGCTGTTGCGGTCGTCTGCGAGGTCCTCCCAGGACTCAGTGTTGATCTCCAGCTCCTTCATGTCACGTTTGCAAACGTCTCTGTATCTCAGCTGTGGGCGGCCAATGTTTCTCTGCCCTGTGGCAAGCTCACCATAAGGGATGTCTTTTGGGATGCGACCATCTTCCATGCGGCGAACGTGGCCCAACCAGCACAGCCGACGCTGTCTCAGCATGGTATGCATGGTTGGGAGGCTAGCGCGGGTCAGGACTTCGGTGTTGGTCACCTTGTCTTGCCAGGAAGACAATCTCTTTTGGAAATTAACCCTTTGACTCCCACACCCTGTCCACCAGCGTCCCGCAATGCAAACCATGCTAGCAAGGCAAGAAACTTAACCCTTTTTTTCCTTACTCTGTCCACCAACCTGCCGCAGGAAGCTGGTCGACAGGTTGAGTGAATCACAGGGTAATTTTTTTAGCAGTTGGTGGACAGGGTGCGGGAGTCAAAAAGTTAATAAAACAACTATCCAATGAAAATGCGATAACATCTTTAATTAACATCAAAATCTCCCCAAAGCTTGTATTGTTCGATATTGATCAAAGTGTGAAAACAGAAAGAATATTTGATCTGATGATAATGCTTGTAAAACCATTTATCTATACTTGCAAAAGTGGTAGATGTGTTCTGAATCTACTTCTATATATCATAAAGAAAATAATAAATGATTAAAAGAGTGTCAAGAAAAGAAAACACGTAACCTTTCGTCTTGACCATAGTCACAGAAAAAAAAACCCGTAACCTTTCGTCTTGACCATAGTCACGCACTTTCTTCTTCTTCTTCTCGTCCCAATGCCCTAATTCCTGCGTCCAAGGTTCCCTCCACTCTTCTCTGACAATGACGGTATCATCGTCTCCCTCATTGTCCCTGCTTTCCATCATCGTACTTACAGTCTCCGCCTTCCCTCAATAATCAATTGGCTTTGTATCAGTGTCATCCTGGCACCACGCTGTTACTGTTTTCATTCTTTGATTGGGTCCAGCTCTTACTGACATCCTCCTGTCTTCTCCTTGACCGTGTGGCCACAGAGATAGGGGTCAGTGAGAGTGAAAGAGGAAAGGATAGAGGGATCGAGAGGGAGGGTAAGAGAGAGAGAAAGCGAGAGAGACAGAGACAGAGACAGAGAGACAGAGAAAGAGACAGGCAGACAGAGAGACAGAGATGGAGAGACAGAAACATAGATATACAGACAGACAGATAGAGACTGAGACAGAGATAGAGGGATTGAAAAAGAGGATAAGATAGAGAGAGAGAGACAGATACAGAGAGACAGACAGACGGACAGATAGAGATAGATAGATAGAGACAGAAACACAGATATACAGACAGACAAACAGACAGAAAGTGAGCTTACAGTTTTGAATTGTTCCTTGCCTATTCTCATTCCCAAACTCTTGTCTTCCTCTGACACTTGAATGTTCGATCAAAATCCCTCGATACAGGCGCAAGATTCATGTTTTCCAGTCTTTTTTCACATTTTGGACATTTTCTGTAGAATAATCTTCCCTTTGATCCGATAAATGTGTATAGCCTTTCCTCCTTTCAGACCTAACTTAAAACTCATCATAATTTTTGTGAATCCTTAATGTTTAAATGACCATTGTTTTATTGTCATTGTCCCATCCTGTTATAGGGCGTTTTTGCAGTGTCTTGGATAAGGATGTTACTGAAAGTGTGTTTAATTTTCTTAGTGTACAAGTGCAAACCTCTAGAACACTTTAGTCACACCATGACTGTAGATTATTATCAGTAGTGGTAGTAGTAATAGTAATAGTAGTTGTATAGTAGTAGTTAATAGTGGTTGTAGTAGAGGTAGTGGAAGTAGTCTGTATGCATATGCGTATGTACATTGTGTATGTATGTATGTATGTATGTATGTATGTATGTATGTATGTATGTATGTATGTATGTATGTATGTATGTATGTATGTATGTACGTACGTATGTATGTATGTATGTATGTATGTATATGTGTGTATGTACGTATGTATGCATGTATGTACGTATATATGTACCTACGTATGCATGTATATATGTATGTATGTATGTATGTATGTATGTATGTGTGTATGTAGTCATGAATGCACGCATGCATACATGTGTGCATGCATGTATGTAGGTATATATGTATGTGTGTATTCATGTATGTATGACATTCGTGTTTGTTTTTCTAGGTGTAGAATTGTAAGTCTTTAGAACACTTTTAGTCACATCATTACTGTACATTAGTAGTAGTAGTAGTAGTAGTAGTAGTAGTAGTAGTAGTATAGTAGTAGTAGTAATAGTAGAAGTAGTAATAGTAGTAGTAGTAGTAGTAGTGGTAGTAGCAATAGTAGTAGTAGTAATAGTAGTAGTAATAGAAATGTTTCTATGCATATGTGTCCGTCTGTCTGTCTGTCTGTCTGTCTGTATGTATGTATGTATGTATGTTTGTTTGTATGTATAATATATATGTATGTATGTGTGTATGTATGTATGTATGTATGTATGTATGTATGTGTGTATGTATGTATGTGTGTGTATGTATGTATGTATGTATGTATGTATGTATGTACCATATTGACACACTTTCGTCCCCTTTATGTCCAGTGCAATGACCCCATCAGTCTCCTGTGGTCAAGGGTACTCCATTCCCTTTCTGCTCTGATAATGATGGTAATTTCCTCTCCCCCATTTTCGTATTTGCCCACCACTATACTAACAGTCCCCTCTTGCCCTACTTATTAATGGGCTTTGTACCAATGCCTTGCTGGCACCACACTGCTGCTTTTGTTCCATCATTGATCAGTCCCAGATCTTGCTACCATCCTCCTTCTCGTTAACTGTATGGTCACGGAGATAAGACTGATTGACGTAGAGAGAGAAGGAGAGGGGGAGAGAGAGACAGAGAGAGGGAGGGAGGGAGGAAGGGAAGGAGGGAGAGAGAAAGAAAGAGAGAGGGAGACAGAGAGAGAGAGATACACGCAGGCACAGAAACAGACACACACACACTGACACACACAGATACACACTCACACACACACAGACACACCCAGACACACCCAGACACACACACACACACACACACACAGAGAGAGAGAGAGAGAGGGAGAGAGAGAGAGAGAGAGAGAGATGGACACACACAGAGACAAAGACAGAGAGAGAGAGAGAGAGAGAGAGAGAGAGAGAGAGAGAGAGAGAGAGAGAGAAGCGCAATAGAGAGGAGGAGGGAGAGAGAGAGAGAGAAAGAAGAGCGAGAGGAGAAGAGAGAGACACACACACCAGAGACAGAGAGACAGAGAGAGAATGGACAAGGAGGTAGAGATGTATGTTTCATCAATGCAAAATTGAAAGGATTCAGCCAAAAACATCCGCTCTTAATACTAATTTCCCGCAAACATGCCACAATGTAAGCTTCAATGCAAACATTCTCTTCACTTTGTACTCTTTTAACATTAAAAATGGATTTCATACTGAACAGTAGGTAAACAGAAATGTTGACACTCCTCTCTGTATCATGTAAAGCACACACACACACACACACACACACACACACACACACACACACACACACACACACACACACACACACACACACACACACACACACACACACACACACACACACACACACACACACATACACAAAACGTCAATGAGCTTGTGACCATTAATAGTAAGTCTATTGTTCAACATCCATACCGCTGTATGTTACCTTTCTTTCAGAATCTTTGTTTGTGATTCTGATTCATGCTTGTTATTACCTATTGATATATTATATATATATATATATATATATATATATATATATATATATATATTAAAATTTTTGTATACCTATTTCTCTATTTATCTGTTCATCCACTTATTCATTTATTTATCTATTTATTTATTTATTTTTTATTCGTGTATATATTTATGTATTATGTATCGATTTGTGTTCATTTTTGTTTATATATTCAAAGTATCCGTTTTATTGTATTTTATTCATTCTGACTTGCAGAAGAGATGGGTCCAGTGTGTGTGTGTGTGTGTGTGTGTGTGTGTGTGTGTGTGTGTGTGTGTGTGTGTGGTGTAGAGAGAGAGAAAGAGAGAGAGAGAGAGAGCGAGAGAGAGAGAGAGGAGAGCGTGTGTGTGTGTGTGTTTGTGTCCGTGTGTATCTGTGTCTGTGTCTGTGTCTGTGTGTATATGTGTGTGTGTTTGTGTGTGTGTGTTTCTGTGTGTGTGTGTGTGTGTGTGTGTGTGTGTGTGTGTGTGTGTGTGTGTGAGTGTATGTGGTGTGTGTGTGTATATCTGTCTGTGCGCACGCGCGAGTGTATATATATATATATATATATATATATATATATATATATATATATGTATATATATATATATATATATATATAATATATGCATGTATTCATATATGTATGTGTGCGTGTGTGTGTGTCTGTGCACGTGCGTGTGTGTATGTGTGTGTGTGTGCGCGCGTGCGTGCTTGTGTGCACGTGCGCGTGTGTGTAGTGTGTGTGCGTGCGTGCGCGCGTATGTGTATGTGTGTGTGTGTGTGTGTGTATGTGTGTGTGTGTGTGTGTGTGTGTGTGTGTGTGTGTGTGTGTGTGTGTGTGTGCGCGCGCGTGTATATGCGTGATACCAGTCCTGACTCTGCCCACGTTGCAAAAGTCAGTATTGCTTTGTTATAGGCTGAGACTGAGATTATGGCATGCACTTCTACAGAACAACAGCTGCTGATACAGACAAACCCTTTGATACGTGATACACGTTGTTTATTATTATTGCTACTTCAGAAGGTTGCGCTAGGCTGGTCTATCTGCTTGTCCTCGTTAATAGACATGCTGTGTTTGTGTAGAAAACATTAGCATCCTGTTTGCATACAAAACACAAGTGTTGTATAAAAAAAAAAATTAAAAAAAACAGCACATCTATGGAAATGAAAATGGAGAACCTTTTTGTGTGCTTCGTTATCTTCATCACTATCACCGTCATCTTCTTCTTCATCATCATCAACTATTAATGTAACAAGCATGAGGGTTGTGGGTGAAATGAATGGGATGCTAATGGGATTGTGGCAGGAGACCGTATCTTTTACGCTGTTATTCTGGTTATAAATCGTTTTTTTGTGTAGAGGTGGGGGTTTTTTTGTTTGTTTTTTTTGTTCATCTGGGCTCACCGCGCGTTACGCGTAATCAAATTGTTAACCCTTTGACTATCGCACCCTATCCACCGACTGCAAAAACCAAAAATAAATAGCCCTTTGATTGCCTCACCCTATCCACCAGTTTCCAACAGGAAGCTGGTGCATAAGGTGACAGAATTAAGAGAGTTAAGTTTTTTTTTCTTGCTTTGTTAGCATTGTTGACAGTGCAGGATGCTGGTGGCAAGGTGCCAGAGCCAAAGTGTTAATTAAAACAAGCTGAACACGTTCTGCTATAATGTTGCACAGTGTGCATGTCTTGCATGCGGGGCGTGCTGTTTTCAGGTTTCCACAGGCCAGCCACTGACATGACTTACATTCTTGTTCTCCCACTGGACGAAGCAACATGGAAGTTTTTAGTCTTTTTCTTCTAATTGTTGCCCTTGTTATTTTTTGTTTTTATTTATTTATTTACTGTGTGTGTGTGTGTGTGTGTGTGTGTGTGTGTGTGTGTGTGTGTGTGTGTGTGTGTGTGTGTGTGTGTGTGTGTGTGTGTGTGTGTGTGTGTGTGTGTGTGTGTGTGTGTGATCTTACGTTTACGTTTGACTCAGGTCAGTTGGCCGAAAATTTGCGCGTGTTTTGTCTGGTTGTATCAAATACGCGTTCTGATTCAATTTTTTGTCTTTTTAGGATTTTTTTTGTTCGCTTTGTTTTGTTTGTTTGTTTGTTTGTTTGTTTGTTTGTTTTGTTTTGTTTTATTCTTGTTTTTGATATTGTTTGTTTGTTTTTTTTCTTTTTTGTTTTTTGTTTGTTTTCTGGTTCTTGTTTCATGGAACGAGGGCGGTCGCACTTATTTTGGACTTCTTACAGAATTTTTGCGTGTATATTTGAGATCCTGCGTTCGTGTACACATGGGTGAGTGTTTAAGCACTGGTAAGTCTGCACAGAGAGGGTAGGAGATGTACCTCCAGCAACAAAAGGAAAATTCGTATGGAAGGTCATGATCGCTAACGCCATGCGGCAGGGCACACGATGATGATGATGAAGTCTGTATACGTGTTGACCTGGGAAATAGGACAATTTCCTGCTCTTTTACCCATCAGATGGAAGTAACCAAGCATGTGGGAAAGTGATCACTACAGTAATTGGCTCTCTGACCTGTAGCTGCTTGATTCTGCATCCGTCGTGGAGGGTGATGTAAATCTAATCAAGCAAAGCCTGTGCCAGTTCTCCGTTTGCACATGTAGTTCGCGTATGCCCAGCAATATGTTGGTCCTCTTTCATGTGTAGGAATTTTGCTATTATGTTGTAAAGGATATCATTAACCACTCAGCCACTAGGTCTCAGAGGTGTGAACTGTCTTGTCTGAGTCAGTTAACAGTGTCCAGACTTCATACCTGTTGAAGAAAATAGAGACAACAGAATATGCAACAGTCGAATAGACGGGGAAAGATCGTTCCAGTGGTATGGACCAGACACAGGAAAAGAGCAGCAACCAATTGTGGAACATATGCATCAAGGAATATGTAAACGAGTAGTATCAGAAGCAGAATGGAGAGGTCAGACAGAGGTGTACATTCGGACATGGTCACACAGATAAACAGCTGCAGTACTATTGATACTCTTGTAGCATAGTGTATCGATATTGAATAAAATTCTTTGAGAAACGAAAATCAGCGGAGAAAGTGAAGCAAGGGAGTGATATGACCATGCCTCTTTCAACGATGGACAAGACGGGCCACAGAATTCTGAATACACTAGGTGCGGGAGTCAAAGGGTTAAAGCAAGCTGACCACGTGATACTGTTGGTGTTGCACATTCTGCATCTTTGGCGGGCGTTCGTGCTATGTTCAGGTTTCCACAGGCCAGCCATTGACATGACTTACAGTCCTTTTCTCCCACTGGACGAAGCAACAGTGAAGTTTTAGTCTTTTTGTCCTATTTTTTTTTGTATTTGTTGTTGGTTCTTTTGTGGTCTTACGTTTACGCTTGACAGAATTCTGTTGGCCGAAAATTTGCGCCATTTTTGTCTGGTTGTACCAAATACGCATTCTGATTCTATTTTCTTGTTTTGTTTTGTTTTGTTTTGTTTGTTTTGTTTGTTATGTTTTGTTCTGTTTTGTTTTGTTTTATTCGTTTTGTTCTGTTTGTTTTGTGTTGTTTTGTTTTGTTTGTTCTGTTTTGTTTTGTTTTGTTTTGGTTTGGTTTGTTTGTTTTGTTTTGTTTTGTTTTTTTGTTTTGTTTTTTTGTTTTGTTTTGTTTTGTTTTATTCGTTTTGTTCTGTTTTGTTTTGTTTTGCTTTGTTGTTTGTTTGTTTGTTATTTGGGGGGTGGGGGGTTGTTTCTGTTGTTTGTTTTCTGGTTCTTGTTTCATGGAACGTGGGCAGTCGCACTTGTTTGGACCTCTTACATAATCTGTACGTGCATATTTGAGATTCTGTGTTCGTGTAGACACGGGTGAGGGTGTAAGCACTGGTAAGACTGCACATATAGGGTGGGAGATGTACTTGCAGCAACAAGGGATAGATTCGCATGGAAGGCCATGATCGCTAACGCCATGCGGCAGGGCACATGATGATGATGATGATGATGAAGTCTGCATACGTGTTGACCTGGGAGATGGGAACATTTCCCGCTCTTTTGCCCATCAGATGGAAGTAACCAAGCATGTGGGAAAGTGATCACAGCAATAATTGGCAGTCTGACGTTTAGCTGCTTGATTCCGCATCCGTCGTGGAGGGTGACGTAAATCTAATCAAGCAAAGCCTGAGCCAATTCTCCGTCGGCAGATGTAGTTCGCGTATGCCCAGCAAATGTTGGTCCTTCTGTCATGTATACGAATTGGCTATTATGTTGTAAAGGATAGAAATTAACCACTCAGCCACTAGGTCTCAGAGGCGTGGACTGTCTTGTCTGTGTCTGTGAGCAGTGTCCAAGTTTCATACCTGTTGAAGAAAATGGGGACAATATGTCATTTGATTTTTTTTTTTCCACGGGAGTTTGATATTATTATTGTTATTGTTGTTTAAGCCCAGCTGATTGCGTAGAGCCATGTTAGAGCAACAACCAATCCGAAACATACATAATACTTCAACAGGAAACATAAAGGAAAAGACAATTAAGTACACATACCAATGCCTTCGCGCGCACATGATTTTAGGAGATGCTCCTAGCGTTGACCATTCCGTCCATTTTATCGCACAAGGGATTTCAAAACATACCTGCATACAAAAATTCTAACATAACTAAGGACACTGCAACATGTATCAAAATGGGCCTAAATTACCTAAAATTGCTTCCGCATATCTCATATCCCTAGAGCCAAATATGCTGAACCCAATTATAATAACAATAATAATAATAATTACAATATTTATATAGCGCAAAATCTTGATAAAATCAAATCTAAGCGCTGAAACAGACACACACGCACGCACGCACACACACACACACACACACACACACACACACACACACACACACACACACACACACACACACACACACACACACACACACACGCATGCCTATAAATGGGGAGAAAGAATAAAAGCAATGGAAAATTATAGAGAGCATATTATCAATCCTAACAGAAAGTACGTAAGACTTCATCGAACACATACAGTTGAATGGACCGGCAAGGCAGAAAATGATAGGAAGTAAAGAAAAAAAATGCACAGGAGGAAAAAAAGAAACACAGAGAGTGACAGAAAAGAGGAAATTAACAGTACAGACTTTCCAGAAGGTGGGGATATTATTTATACTGAAAGAGCCCCCGGCACCCCCACAGGGAGAGTCCACGGGCCCGTGATAGTAAAGCTGATGATGATGCTAGAACTACCAGAACCTAACCAGTCAAACCATTGCTGTTATTTCTGGTGTAATTTTGCTGCACATTTCTGCTGTACAGCTTTCATCATTGGGCTGGAGAGTTCCCAGATACTGAAAAAAAAACAACCTTGTGTGTGTGTGTATGTGTGCGCGTGTGAGTGTGTGTGTGTGTGTGTGTGTGTGTGTGTGAGTGTGTCTGTGTGATGGGCAGGGAGAGATGGAGAGAGAGAGGGGGGATGAGAGAGAAAGAGAGAGAGGAAAGAGGGAGAGAGGAAAGAGGGAGAGAGGAAAGAGGGAGAGATATACTGTGCGTGTGTGTGTGTGTTTGTGAGTGTGTGGTATGTGTGTACACATGTGTGTGTGTGTGTGTGTGTGTGTGTGTGTGTGTGTGTGTGTGTGTGTGAGTGTGTGTGTGTGAGTGTGTGCATGTATATGTGTGTGTACCTACGAGTGAGTGTGTGATGTTTGTCTGTCTGTCTGTGTCTGTCTGTCTCTATCTGTCTGTATGTCTGTCTATCTGTCTGTCTGTCTGTGTATATTGAAAACTTAAAAACCAAGAGAAAAATGGAAGATAAAGACAAGAAAAGGGATATACAAACTAACATTACAACATATACATGATTCACACTAAGCCTTCAAATACCTCGAAAACAACGAAACTACAAAACAACAGCTTACACTTGAACTACGTGGATTCCTCTTCTGAAGGATCAACCCTGTGGCTAAGCTGGGCTCTCAACCAAAATTGCCTGGGACAGGAAAGGAGGAGCAATCAGGATGCTGGAATGAGACCAGTCACCGTGGTGTAGTGGTTAACGCAACGGACTACATGCTGGAAGGTTGTAGGTTCGAATCCCCATCAGTCCCTTTTGTTTGTTTGTTTTTTGTGTGTGTTTTTTGTTGTTGTTTTTGTTGTTTTTTTGTTTGCTCTGAGCAGCTCCAACCCAAACGTTGGGTGTGTTATGGGCTCATTGGGAAGACTGGGACCACACAGCATGTCTAATCCATTTCACTGATGTGTCATTGAGGGTGTTGCTCAAATCTTCTGACCAGCACAGCATATGTCTGTACCTCTTGGGCGTGGTTGACGCCAGGATATATTAGCATAGTAAGCATAGAGTACAGCTTTGTCACACAGTCTCAATCCTAGATGGAATTCCATGGCATCATGACTATCATCCTCATCGATATCATCATTGCAATGCAAGAAAAGAAATAAAAACGGTGCCACTTGTGTAGACACGAAGGTGGCACAAATAGTGTGACGGAAAAAAAAAAGATGAGCACAAAGGTAACCTCCAAGAGTGCGATGATCCTGAGAAAAAAAGAAGATGCTGGAATGAGGACGAACATTTATTAGAGCAGGCAAAGAAGAACAGAGGAGGGTACTGACCTGGGTCGAGAGTATTTTAACTCAGGACAAGGCTTGTTGGACAGTTTAGAACGATGCTTTGTGAGGACTTACTGCTTCAGTTTGTGTCTACTATTGCATGTATTCCTGTGAAGGTTGTTGGTGGTAATAAAATTGGCTCCCAAATGAAATCAATTTTTATAAGCATCACAAATTAAGATTTCTTCTCTGCTTCCGTTTTCTTTTTAGTTGATAGGGAATGTTCAAACATCATATTGATGGTGGTAATAAAATTGGCTCCCAAATGATATCAATTTTTATAAGCATCACAAATTAAGATTTCTTCTCTGCTTTCGTTTTCTTTTTAGTTGATAGGGAATGTTCAAACATCATATATTTAATCCTCTGACTTCTGCACCCTATCCAGCAACTTAAAAAAAACTAACCCTTTGAGTCCCTTACCCAATCCGCCAGCTTCCTAACTGGCAATGCCGGATGCTGTTGGACAGAGTGCAGTAGTTAAAGGATTAACTGATGGTACATAATATTGTCGATTTAAAGTTTACAGCAAGGTTTTTTATTTTTTCATATATATACTTCATTGGTAGAATGAGTAATGTTCTTATTGGGAATAACATTAGGAGAGAGCACAGAGAGACAGACAGACATACAGATAGACAGACAGACAGACAGTCAGATAGAAAGATGGAGAGACAGAGAGAGAGAGAGAGAGAGAGAGAGAGAGAGAGAGAAGGAGCGAGGGAAAATGAATTGGATATAATGCAAAAATGAGAGAGAGATACAGAGACAGACAGACAGACATAAAGACAGGCAGACAGACAGACATAAAGACAGGCAAACAGACAGACTAACAGACAGGCAGAAACAGAAAGAGACAGGAAACTATTTATCTGTAATTTACACGACTTTGCATGATTCGAACTCTTCTTTCCTGACACCTTTGTTGTGACCATAGCAACAGATTTTCCTCCATCTTTATGTCTAGTGTCATGACCCCTGCAGTCTCACGTGCTCAAGGTTTCCCCTCAGTCTGCACTGACAATGACGGTAATTTCCACTCCCTCGTTTTCCCCTCTTCCCATCATCCGTTCTTCTAGTCTCTCCTTTTTTCTTGTTAATTAATCGGCTTGGTACCAATGCATTGCTGGCACCACGCTGCTGCTTTGTTCCCTCGTCGATCACGTCCTCTTCTTATTGTTGTCATCTTTATTACTTCTCCTTTATTACAATACAGCCACCGAGGAAGAGGGCCAGTGATTGAAATATTGACAAATGGGCAAATAAAGGGAGACAGAGTTAAGCACAGAGAGACAGAGAGAGAGAGAGAGAGAGAGAGACAGAGAGAGACAGAGATAGACAGAGAGAGACAGAGAGAGACAAAGACAGAGAGCCTGACAGAAACAAAGATAGAGACAAAGACAGAGAGACAGAGGCAGACATAGAGAGAAAGAGAGAGACAGAGACAGAGAGAGAGACAGAGAGACTGATAGAAAGAGACAGAGAGAGACAGAGAAAGAAAGAGTGAGAGACAGACAGACAGACAGAGAGGCAGACACAGAGAGAGACAGAGAAAGAAAGAGTGAGAGACAGACAGACATACAGACAGACAGAGAGGCAGACACACAGAGAGAAGAAAAGAGATGAATTATATTGAACCAGTATTCCTCCTACGCTCTTACGGTAATTCCATACACTTACAGATAATGAAGATGAGCACTCTTCTGGCTGATTCTGACAATTTCTCGGCCACGCAAAATTCCATGTCTGGACCACAACTGAAAACAATTGCTTTTCGTGGCTACAACCCTCCGCTTTACTTGCTGCCGGGTCTACAGAAGAAGGTTGGACTTTTGTCACTCAAGAATTTCAGGGATAAACAACTCTTTGGATTTCCTGTAAATCAAAACACGCCTTTTTCATTCGAAATTGCAGCAATGCGATTTTTTCCTAAACTCTCATCTAGCACTTGGCGAAATCTTCATTTTGAACTTAGCGCTGGAGACATTGCAAATCTGAGCGATTATTCAAACGATCATTCTAAAAGTAGTGACAATGGTGCATCGAATGGCGGTGACGATGATGATCGTTCACTGTTTAATGTTTGTAACTACCATTAGACACAATGATCACAATATTCGTGGCGCCATTAAGGGCCTCTATGTCATTGTGATTAGATAAACTATTGAAACATTATTCTCGTTTTGCCATAGACAATTGTAAACCTATCAAGTAATTATTTTCACACAGTTTCATATCTGTTCAACATGTAGGAGGATTTTAAGCGATGGAAACTGTAACCTTGACTGCTAGTCAAGATTACTTGGTCCAAGGGCAGCGAACTCAACAGTCTTTCATGCTCAAAAAATATGTTACAACATTTTCGTGTCTCCTTTGAACTAATCAGTGTACTTTTTTATATTTGCGTACGAAAATTAGCCTAGAACAAGTCAGAACAAATCCAAACTGGTCTCAATTCGTCTCAGTATTCATAATATACATATGCCACACATTATGATGAAACGTCAGTGGCATTTATTTGCTAGAGACATAGGAGAAGATAAAAGGAAATCGACTATTGCTAGTGATTTGGTGAATTTTTTTAAAGTCAACATCATCTACTAATAAACCATATATGATTTGTTTAAGAGAAATGTTATTTTTACAATGATAGGTTTATCTATGTGTTACTTAAAGAGAAAAAGCAAAAGAAAGAAGAAGGAAATAAACGAATGAAACAATATGAATAACATAAGGAGATGGAAAGAATAAGCATTTTGAAAAAACAACAACATTTATTTGACTTGGTTATCTACATTCTTTATCTCAGCTTCTCATATAATCAAGACCATCAGACTAAGAACAACAGAGGATTGTGGTGCATACTATCTCTTGATCTCTGCTTTACTTCCTTTAACTTTAAACAGGATCATTTTGCTCTCACAAAAGAAATTTGTTTTCTTTTGTCTTTTTGCTTTTGTGCTGGAGAAACTTGCTGATTTGTACATTACCAGTTTCCCTTACTCCACTTGGATAACTACGACAATTTTCTAATGAAACTATGTCTAGAAGTCGAAACAACAACGGCATAAGTAATATTGTGTGAACTTGTCCGGTGCAGTAAAATTAACGATGAATGTACAGATGGGAGCAAAACTTTTCTATGAAAAAAACAACAAAAACATCTGATGATACTGAACCAAAGTCGTGCTCTAAGAAGTCAGACAAACTAAGTGATAATGTTGCATGAAAAAAAGACATTACCTAAATTCATAAATTAAATAATGTTTAACTCAAATAGTTGCGACTAAGAATCGTTCATTAGATCAGTGTAACATATGTCAACAATATAAAAGACTATAGTACATTTCCTGTGGAACAATTGCCCTGGCCAGGTAGGTAGGCCTCCCTCGGTCATTGCTGACCATGGACAAAGTACATCCGTTCTAATGTCTAGATGGGCTGTCTGCTTGGTCCAAGCAGTGTTGCCTGTGACTGTACAGACCAATGCGAGAGAGGCAGTCTCTGTCGCAGCGGTCGCATGTGTATGCTGATGCTGGTCTGTTGGCTGTCATCCCTTTTCTGCGAACTAGCTTTTCTGCTGCAGCAGCTGACAGTTTGTCCTCACCAATCCGCAGCTGTTTCTTGAGAGTGGTTCTCCAGCTGTTGCGGTCGTCTGCGAGGTCCTCCCAGGACTCAGTGTTGATCTCCGGCGCCTTCATGTCACGCTTGCAAACGTCTTTGTATCTCAGCTGTGGGCGGCCAATGTTTCTCTGCCCTGTGGCAAGCTCACCATAAAGGGTGTCTTTTGGGATGCGACCATCTTCCATGCGGCGAACGTGGCCCAACCAGCGCAGCCGACGCTGTCTCAGCATGGTATGCATGGTTGGGAGGCCAGCGCGGGTCAGGACTTCGGTGTTGGTCACCTTGTCTTTCCAGGAAGACAATCTCTTTTGGAAATTAACCCTTTGACTCCCACACCCTGTCCACCAGCGTCCGGCATTGCAAACCATGCTAGCAAGGCAAAAACTTAACCCTTTTTTTCCTTACTCTGTCCACCAACCTTCCGCAGGAAGCTGGTGGACAAGGTGAGTGAATCACAGGGAAATTTTTTTAGCAGTTGGTGGACAGGTTGCGGGAGTCAAAAAGTTGATAAAACAACTATCCAATGAAAATGCGAAAACATCTTTAATTAACATCAAAATTTTCCCAAAGCTTGTATTGTTCGATTATGATCGAAGTGTGATATCAGAAAGAATATTTGATCTTATGATGATGCTTGTAAAACCATTTATCTATACTTGCAAAAGTGGTATATGTGTTCTGAATTTACTTCTATATATCATAAAGAAAATAAATAATAAATGATTAAAAGAGTGGAAGAAAAAAAAACTGTAACCTTTCTTCTTGACCATAGTCACACAGAAAAAAACCCGTAACCTTTCTTCTTGACGATAGTCACACACTTTCTTCTTCTTCTTCTAGTCCCAATGAACTGATTCCTGCGTCCAAGGTTCTCTCCACTCTTCTCTGACAATGACGGTATCATCGTCTCCCTCATTGTCCCTGCTTTCCATTGTCGTACTTACAGTCTCCATCTTCCCTCAATAATCAATTGGCTTTGTATCAGTGTCATCATGGCACCACGCTGTTACTGTTTTCAGTCTTTGATTAGGTCCAGCTCTTACTGGCATCCTCCTGTCTTCTCCTTTACCGAGTGGCCACAGAGATAGGGGTCAGTGAGAGTGAAAGAGGAAAGGATAGAGGAATTGAGTGGGAGGATAAAGTAGAGAGAGAGAGAGAAAGAAAGAGAGAGAGAGAGAGAGAGAGACATAGACAGAGACAGAGAGACAGAGAAATAGACAGGCAGAGAGAGAGACAGAGACGGAGAGACAGAAACATAGATATACAGACAGACAGATAGAGATAGAGGGATTGAAAAAGAGGATAAGATAGAGAGAGAGAGACAGATACAGAGAGACAGACAGACGGACAGATAGAGATAGATAGATAGAGACAGAAACACAGATATACAGACAGACGGACAGATAGAGATAGATAGATAGAGACAGAGAGATAGAGACATAAACACAGATATACAGACAGACAAACAGACAGAAAGTGAGCTTAAAGTTTTGAATTGTTCCTTGCCTATTCTCATTCCCAAACTCTTGTCTTCCTCTGACACTTGAATGTTCGATCAAAATCCCTCGATACAGGCGCAAGATTCATGTTTTCCAGTCTTTTTTTTCACATTTTGGACATTTTCTGTAGAATAATCTTCCTTTTGATCCGAGAAATGTGTATAGCCTTTCCTCCTTTCAGGCCAAACTTAAAGATCACCATTTCTGTGAATCCTTAATGTTTAAATGACCAATGTTTTATTGTCATTGT
>JAPXFY010000015.1:61029037-61034037 GCA_030674185.1 Monoplex corrugatus
TAAGAACTGGATGACGTTCAACAAACTTCAGCTTAATGACGACAAGACAGAAGCTATCCTCATTGGCACCCGTCAGAAATTTTCTCAGCTGCCTCCTCTTTCTCTCCCATTATGTAACACATCAGTCCCAATTTCTGAATCAGCTAAAAACCTTGGTGTCTGCATTGACTCTACCCTCTCCATGAACAACTTTGTTTCTCAAACTGCCAGATCTTGCTACTATCATCTCCATCGTATAAGCCTGATCAGGAAGTATCTCTCTGTCGAAACAACTAGTTCTGCAAAACTCGTTCTCTCCTTCATAATGTCTCACACTGACTATTGCAATTCACTCCTGTCTGGTCTTCCTGCCTCCACCATTCACATCCTACAGCGCATTCAAAACAATGCTGTACGCCTTGTACTCAAAAAGAAAAAAGCTGACCACATATCTCCTCTCCTGGCACAACTTCACTGGCTCCCTGTATCAAAGCGCATACAGTACAAACTAGACACCATGTGCTACAAAAGCCTCAATAACGCAGCCCCCGATTACCTGTCAAACCTACTTGAGATCTATCTTCCCTCACGTACCCTCCGCTCTGCCTCCGATCCTCTGACTTTTCGCTTTCCACGCACTAAGCTCAATACCTATGGTCCACGAGCCTTCTCTGTTTCTGGTCCACTCTCCTGGAACAAACTTCCTCTCTCAGTCCGCCAGCAACCTACTTTTGTCTCCTTCAAAACTCACCTTTTCTCCTCTGCATAAAATCCTAACCTCACTCAACCCCCCTCTGCAGCCTGTCTCCGCTCGGAGGGGAATCACTTTGTTATAATATGTAATTGTATATGATATGCTCTCTATAATTTTCCATTGCTTTTATTCTTGCTTTTATTGCTTTTATTCTTTCTCCCCATTTATAGCCATGCGCGCGCGCGTGTGTGTGTGTGTGTGTGTGTGCGTGCGTGCGTGCGTGCGTGCGTGCGTGCGTGCGTGCGTGTGTGTGTGCCTGTTTCAGTGCTTAGATTTGATTTTGTCAAGATTTTGCGCTATATAAATATTGTAATTATTATTATTATTACCTAAATAATGATCACACGATCATCTGGACTGGCCAAGACCGTCTTGCAGGGAACAGTTCAGGGAGGGAGACGACGAGGCAGACAGAGAAAAAGATGGGAAGACAATATCAGAGAGTGGACTGGCCTTGAATGGAACATCATTCTGTGGAAAGCTGAGGACCGTGAGGAGTGAAGGAAGTTGGTTGCAAAATCTTCAGTGGTGCCCCAACGGTCAACCAGACTACGGGACTGATGATGATGATGATGATGATGATGATGATGATGATGATGATGATGATGATGATGATGATGATGATGATGATGATGATGATGATGATGATGAAGAAATAATCATCTCTTAGCCAAACAGTTGTGCTATCCTTATCAATCAGCTTACCATCATGACTGCCACACCAAAACTGTCATTTACATCACGAATGAGTTGATGCCTGTGATCGAATTTCCCTTTTTATTCTTTTAGATCTTTCTGTTGCCTTTGACGATGTTGAACACATCCTCCTCCTTTCTCGATTGGAGCACACATGTTTTACCCGAGGTATTGCTCTTCTTTGGTTTTTGTCATACCTGTCTGGCCATTTTGAGTCAGCCATGGTGAAATGAGTCTTAAGTTCAAGGCAGTTAAAATTTACACATGGAGTCCCCCAAGGCTCTGTACTTGAAACTGTTCTCTTCACATTTTACATTACCAATAGCCAATGTCATCAGTCAGCACAAGGTGGAATACATGTGTGTGTATATATGTACAGTATACATGTAATGTATATGTATAGATACATATACATTATATGTATATATATATATGTATATATATATATATATATATATACATGCACATATATATATATATATATATATATATATATACATACATATATATATTGATAGACAGACAGACAGATATATATATATATATATATATATATATATATAGATAGATAGATACATGTAGATAGATAGATAGATATATAGATAGATAAATGTGTGTGTATGTGTGTGTGTGTGCGTATATATAGCATTATCATCATCATCATCATCATTGTTATTATATTATTATTATTATTATTATTACTATTATTATTATTATTATTATTATTATTATTATTATTATCATTATTGTTATTATATCATTAAGATTATTATCATTATCGCTGTTGTTGTTGTTCTTGTTGTTATCATCATTATTATTATTATTGTAACGATATATTTTCATTAATGTTGTTGTTGATGTTATTGTTAGTATCATTATCATTAGTACTGTTACCATCATTGCTGTTGTTGTTGTTATTATCATTACTATTTATTCAGGACACATGTGCTTGCATAGAGCTACGAGTGAGATACACATTTGTTGTAATAAAGTGGCATAACAGTCAATGACTTCAACATATATAAATTGCATGTTATTATCATCGTCATCATCATTGTCATCACCACTGTCATCGTCACCATCAGTATAATCATCGCCGCCGTCGTCGTCGTTGTCGTCGTCGTCAATGAGAATGTAAATGTATGAGTGACCAGTTATATGTCGGTTTTCTCTACTGTAAGAAATAAAAGATGCAATCAGCAACAGGTATTTTAAATTTGTATGTGTTAAGTAAGTAACTTACATTTAGCATATTGGATTTATAACAAACGATTGTTGAATGTATATGTTTTTCCTGATTCTTGTGCCTGTGTATAAGTGAAAATGTGTGAGTGTGTGTGTGTGTGTGTGTGTGTGTGTGTGTGTGTGTGTGTGTGTGTGTGTGTGTGTGGTGTGTGTGTGTGTGTGATATGCATGTAAGTGTGTTTGTGTGTAAGTGTGTGTGTGTATGTGTGTGTGTGTGTGTCGTGTGTGTGTGTGTGTGTGTGTGTGTGTGTGTGTGTGTGTGTGTGTGTGTGTGTGTGTGTGTGTGTGTGTGTGTGTGTGTGTGTGTGTGTGTGCATGTGTGTGTGTGTGAGGTGCATGCGAGTTCAAAATGCAAAATGCAAATCTTGTTGTTGTGAAACAGCTTGCAATACATAAGAGAAAATTTATCAGAAATAATTATGCATGTGAAGGGATATTGCCTTCTATTTGTTCAGTTAATAATCATGTTTACAGAATATCGATGGTTGAATACACACAGATGCTAACTTCATTTACCATATAATGCATATCTAAACCATCCCTGCGTGCACTATATGTATGTAAACATGTTTACGTATGTTGCTAGTTTGAAGGGTTTTGCTTTTTGTTTTTTTTATAAAATGTGCCTCAGTGTTATTATGCGCATATTAATGGAGCCATCGTTATTTTGTGAGCATTTCTCAGTGTGTGTGTGTGTGTGTGTGTGTGGGGTGTGTGTGTGTGTGTGTGTGTGTGTGTGTGTGTGTGTGTGTGTGTGTGTGTGTGTGTGTGTGTGTGTTTCTGTTTGTTTGTTTATTTGTTTGTTTGTTTGTTTCTTGTTTTGTTTTTTTAACAAATGTGCGTTATTACTGTCATGACGGATATCATTAAGTAATCCTAAGGAAACATCTAAATAGTTATGAATTGTTTAAGACACTAACAAAGTTGGAAGTCTGTTTCAAAAAAAAAAAAAAAAGAAGGGGGTGGGGTGGAGGGTTGTCGCACTCAGGTAATCCCATATACCTACCACCCAAATCTTCCTTTATTATTATCTGGCAAACTCCTTGAACCGATACGAATTCCCTACGACATGATCTTAACTCTTTGACTCCCGCACCCTATTTACCAACTGCATAAACGTAACCCTTTGAGTCCCTCACCCCACCCACCAGATTTCTGCAGGAAGCTGGTGATATGGAGTCAGGAAAATCAAAGGGTTAAGATTTTTTGCTTTGCCATCATGGAGAATGCTGGTGGACAGGGTGCAGGGATCAAAGGGTTAAAGTCTGGGAGTGGGTGGGGTATATGGAGTGGAGTTTTTAACTTATCTCCTTAACATTGGTTCTACCAGAAGCATTAAGGCGCGTAGTTTTAACCTTTTTCCTACCAAGAAAATAAGTCATTGTACTAACTATTGACCAAGTACTGTTAGGAGAGAGATTTTAGAAACACTCAAATTATGCCCGTTTTTGGCCATTTTTGCCGCTTCAAATGTCGTGTAAACGCAGAAAGGAAATGACAAGAGTATACTCCCTTTGCCGGAAAAAAAAATTCACGTCAGCAATGCGAGAATTTTCTATTTATACACTCGAAACTAAAACTACGGTTTAGGGCACGAAATCCTCGTGACGCGGTCCACGGAGAGAGAAAGCTGAGTGGGAGTATCTCGTGACGCGGTACGTAATGTTTTTTATTGTTGTTGTTGTTGTTTGTTTTTGTTTTGTTTTTAAGTCGCGGTCTGTGCATAAACTTGAGAACCGTACCCTGATCCCATGGCACTGTCAATAGAATCGTCCTGGTCACAGGGCGGCTCGTCTGGGACCTATCTCTTCCAGCACAAGAGAGAACTGATCGCACCGAATCAGTTCCATATATGTTCCATTTAAAAATGTCAGTTAAAATACCTAAAATATCTTGCACTTAATCCAAAAGTAATCATTGAAGCGACTTGTCGAGTTTCAAACTTGTACCCAAGCTAAACTTAAAATCAAAGGGTTAAGTTTTGGCTTCACTAGCAGGGTTGAAAAGCAGGATGTTGGTGGACAGGATGCTAGAGTCAAAGGGTTAAGTTTGTTTTTCCCCCCTCTCATTAGTACCCAAAAGAGGGGGGTAGATTACAGAGCGGCATGTCGAAAGTTCAGATGAGTCAAAACAGTTAGACAATCTCACTTATGACAGTGTTACTCTCTTTATAAATGTAAGTACTAATACATTATTTTGTCAAGAGAAAAAAAAGTGACAGCTTTTTTTGTGGCGTTTTGATTTTGTTTCTCTTCGTTTGCTTGTTTAGTTATTGGTGGGTGAATGTCTGAACCGTTGTGCCACTCTTCTCTATGATGCAACGATC
>JAPXFY010000015.1:61046537-61049037 GCA_030674185.1 Monoplex corrugatus
ATCTGATTTTTGGTTTTATCTCCTGGACTCATCCAAATCCTCTTTCTTCGATTAGGCTGCTCAAACCAGGTGTTTCCTATTATGAACTCATTCATCTGTGCCCATTCTACAAGTTTCTCATCCCTTTCATTTTGCATACCAAGGCCATGACGTCCAACTATATCCTCCACCCTATCCTGTCTCACTTTAGCATTAACATCTCCCATTATTTCAGTAATTTCTTGTGATTTACATTGGGCTTTGGCCATCTCTAATACTTCGTAGAAATTGTCGATGTCTTCCTGAGTACTTGCGGATATTGGTGCATACACCTGAATGATGTTGATATCAAATGGTTTGCCTCCCAACTTGACCAGCAAAACTATGTCGGAGACAGCCCAGTATCCCTTAACTGCTTTTGATTTGTCCTTGTCCATCATGATGCCTACTCCTCTTTCATGTGAGTTACCACCAGAGTATATCATTGCGTATTCTCCTGATGTTATCATGCCTGCCCCCTTCCATCTCACTTCCCCTAATCCTAAAATACCAATGTTAAGCCTTTCCATCTCTGTTTGGATATTTTCTAATTTACCCTTCTTCAACAGTGTTCTTATATTCCATGTTGCAACTTTGATGTTTTTAAATCTGAGTTTAGGGGGTTTGGTCGCAGTAACTTGCTGACGGTCTGGTGTCACCTGTGCCGCATGACGGTCCCTTCCGGACGAAGCTGCTCCACAGGAGCACCTATTCACGTCGATGTCTTTTTCCATTTTTCTGTTTCTGTCCATGGGTAACCTGGGAAAATTACGATGGTGGTTTCCCGTTGCTTTCCATCGGTTTGTGTACGGTCTCTCGGCTAGGCTTACTCTCTCCCGAGATGTCCACAAGGCAGTGGAGCTATTCACCCATAGCTTGGGGATCTGGCTCGTGGGCACCAAGGCATATCCACAGGCCGGTGGGCCTGCGTGCCTCACGTCTGGGGGCCAGACCTTCTCCGAGTCCATGATATCTTATTATTTGCAATTATTCAGTTTGTGGAGCTTCTCTGTTTCCTCATTATATCTGTTTTAGTTCAGGGTTTTTCTTTTTTTTCTTTTTTGCTTGTTTGTTAGCTTTTTGTATAGGTATGTTTTCTCTCCTTCTAATAAAAGGTCCTGTTGTGTGTTACAAAAAAAACAAAAACAAAAACAAGTAGAATTAAATAAAAATAAGAAAGAAGGGAAACGTGAAGTTTAACAGAAAGGAAAAGAAAAATAATGGGAAAACCATATGCCGTCATAGGTGTCATGTTCAGAAATTAAAAGTTGTACTCGCACATCAACATACACAAACAATACAATACAACACACACACACACACACACACACACACACACACACACACACCACACACACACACACACCACGCACGACACACACACACACACACACACAACACACACACACACACACACACACACACACACACACACACACACACACACACACACACACACACACACACACACACACACACACACACACACACACACACACCACACACGTCAACTTGGAAATGTTGAAAACAACTACTTTATCAAAAAGACTCCAGAGAATAATCTTTAATTTTGTCAAAGTGAAAAGATCAAATCAGAATTTGCAAAATTACTTTACAATAAATTCTCAGTAACGATTGTAATACAAAACTTCAAATGAACTTAATTGCAACAAATGTACACATTTATGTGTTCTGGCTCGCACGCGCGTGCGCGCGCGCGCGTTTGTGTGTGTGTGTGTGTGTATGTGTGTGTGTGTGTGTGTGTGTGTGTGTGTGTGTGTGTGTGTGTGTGTATGTGTGTGTGTGTGTGTGTGTGTGTATGTGTGTGTGTGTGTGTGTGTGTGTGTGTGTGTGTGTGTGTGTGTGTGTGTGTGCGTGTGTGCGTGTGTGTGTTTCTCTGTTTCATTCATTCTTTCTTTCTTTCATTTTTTTCTTTTTTATTTCTTTCTTTGTTTCTTTCATTCTTTCATTCGTTCCTTTCTCATTTGCATTCTTCTGTCTTTCCTTCTTTCGTACATTCATTTCTGTCTTCGTTCCGTCTTTCCTATTGTATTTTTTAATTTGTTTCTGCCTTAATCATTCGTCTTCATTCCTTTGTGGCTTATTGATCTCTTTATTTATATTTCTTTCCTTTTTGTCTTTTTTTTTTTCATTTCTTCTTTTCATTTTGTCTTTTCATTTTTCTTTCTATTCTGTTTTTCGTTCCTTCTTTCTTCGTTTCATTCCATTCTTCTATAATTTCGTAACTTTTTTTCTTCTTTCTTCTGTTATTTCATTCCTTCCTGCTTTCTTTCCTTCTGGTTTTTTTCCTTCCTTCTTTCTGTCTTTTTAATTTTTGTTTTTGATTTTCGCTTTCTTTTTGTCGGTTTTTTTTTTCTCTCCCATTCTTTGTTCCAGAATCCTTCTCTTATTTCACTGTTTTCTTTCTCTCTTTTTTTCCCCGATGCTTTCTTCTTTTCTTCCTTCCTTTCTTGCTTTCTTT
>JAPXFY010000015.1:61066537-61069037 GCA_030674185.1 Monoplex corrugatus
CTTCTTGCAATTCTTCTTCTTCTTCTTCGCAATTCTTCTTCTTCGCAATTCTTCTTCGCAATTCTTCTTCTTCTTCTTCTTCGCAATTCTTCTTTCATTCTTCTTCTTCTTCTTCTTCTTCCTTCTTCTTCTTCGCATTCTTCTTATTCTTCTTCTTCGCAATTCTTCTTCTTCGCAATTCTTCTTCTTCGCAATTCTTCTTCTTCGCAATTCTTCTTCTTCGCAATTCTTCTCTTCTACTTCTACTTCTTCTTCTTCATTCTTCTTCTTCTTCTTCGCAATTCTTCTTCGCAATTCTTCTTCGCAATTCTTCTTCTACTTCTTTTTTCGCAATTCTTCTTCTTCGCAATTCTTCTTCTTCGCAATTCTTCTTCTTCGCAATTCTTCTTCGCAATTCTTCTTCGCAATTTTCTTCGCAATTTTCTTCTTCTTCTTCTTCTTCTTCTCTTCTTCTTCTTCTTCTTCTTTTCTTCTCTTCTTCTTCTTCTTCTTCTTCTTCTTCTTCTTCTCTTCTTCTTCTTCTTCTTCTTCTTCTCTTCGCAATTCTTCTTCCTTCTTCGCATTCTTCGCAATTCTTCTTCGCAATTCTTCTCTTCTTCTCGCAATTCTTCTTCGCAATTCTTCGCAATTCTTCTTCTTCTTCTTCTTCTTCGCAATTCTTCTTCTTCGCAATTCTTCTTCTTCGCAATTCTTCTTTTCCTCTACTTCTTCGCAATTCTTCTTCTTCGCAATTCTTCTTCGCAATTCTTCTTTGCAATTCTTCTTCGCAATTCTTCTTCTACTTCTTCTTCGCAATTCTTCTTCTTCGCAATTCTTCTTCTTCGCAATTCTTCTTCGCAATTTTTTCTTCTTCGCAATTCTTCTTCTTGCAATTCTTCTTCTTCGCAATTCTTCTTCGCAATTCTTCTTCGCAATTTTTCTTCTTCTTCTTCTTCGCAATTCTTCTTCTTCTTTGCAATTCTTCTTCTTCTTCTTCGCAATTCTTCTTCTTCTTCTTCGCAATTCTTGTTCTTCGCAATTCTTCTTCGCAATTCTTGTTCTTCGCAATTCTTGTTCTTCTTCTTTGCAATTCTTCTTCGCAATTCTTCTTCTTCTTCTTCGCAGTTCTTCTTCTTCTTCGCAATTCTTCTTCGCAATTTTTCTTCGCAATTCTTCTTCTTCGCAATTCTTCTTCTTCTTCGCAATTCTTCTTCTTCGCAAATCTTCTTCTTCGCAATTCTTCTTCTTCGCAATTCTTCTTCGCATTCTTCTTCTTCGCATTTTTCTTCTTCTCATTCTTCTTCGCATTCTTCGCAATTCTTCTTCTTTGAAATTCTTCTTCTTCTTCTTCGCAATTCTTCGCATTCTTCTTCTTCTTCTTCGCATTCTTCTTCTTCTTCTTCGCAATTCTTCTTCTTCGCAATTCTTCTTCTTCGCAATTCTTCTTCTTCTTCGCAATTCTTCTTCTTCGCAATTCTCCTTCTTCGCAATTCTTCTTCTTCGCAATTCTTCTTCTTCGCAATTCTTCTTCTTCGCAATTCTCCTTCTTCGCAATTCTTCTTCTTCTTCGCAATTCTTCTTCTTCGCAATTCTTCTTCTTCGCAATACTTCTTCTTCGCAATTCGTCTTCTTCGCAATTCTTCTTCTTCTTCTTCGCATTCTTCTTCTTCTTCGCATTCTTCTTCTTATTATTTTTCTTGCAGGTTCTGAAACTGATCTTATTTTGTTTGCACTTCTCAAACTCTTTATCTCTTTCTATTCAATTTTTTTTTCAGGTAAATTTTTCGAGTGCTCGTTTTTTTTTTCTAACAAAGACTAAATTTATCGGGCACCATCACAGACACTCTTCCATACATGTACATGTACCTATACACACAGAAACATAGACACACACACACACACACACACACACACACACACACACACACACACACACACACACACACACACACACGCACACCCATGTACACACAAACACGCATACATATGCACACAAAGAAACATACAGACACACATACATACATGCATGCATGAATACTTACATGCATACATACATACATACATACATACATACATACATACATACATACATATATACATATATACATACATACATACATACATACATACATGCATGCATGAATACTTACATGCATACATACATACATACATACACACACACACACACACACACACAACACACACACACACACACACACACACACACACACACACACACACACGCTGGCACACACACACACACACGCACGCTTAAGCACTCGCACGTACAAGCACACACACATACGAACACACACACACACACACACACACACACACACACACACACACACACACACACACACACACACACACACACACACACACCACACACACACACACACACATGAAATGAATGCTATATTAGAAAAGAAAGTAAAAGCGCAATGTCACTATCGACCCTTCATCGTAAATTACCAGGGTTTTACAAGACTAGAAATAACTTTAGCTTACAGATTATATC
>JAPXFY010000015.1:61084037-61086537 GCA_030674185.1 Monoplex corrugatus
CTCATCAAGATGTTTTATCAAGCTGACTAGCTCTTGCTCTTGCCCAGCTAGTCCGTCAATGTCGTCGGCAAAACGCAAGTTTGTGATTGTTCTACCTCCGATACTGACTGTTCCCTCGTGGTCTTCAAGTGCGTCAGCCATTATTCTCTCTAAGAAGATGTTGAAGAGAGTGGGGGAGAGCAGGCATCCTTGGCGTACTCCAACTGTGGTTCGGAACCATTCGCCTATGTTGTTGTCATGGTAGACTGCACTGGTCGCCTTTTCGTAGAGGCATTCTATGGTTCTGATCAGGTTGGCATTGATGTTGTACAGCCTCATGGTTGCCCACAAGGCTGCGTGCCAAACTCTGTCGAATGCCTTCTTGAAGTCCACGAAGACGTGGTAAAGGCCTTGCTGGTGTTGCAGGTATTTCTCACAGAGCAATCTGAGGTTGAAAATTTGCTCTGTGGTACTTCTTCCTGGTCTGAAACCTGCCTGCTCTTCTTTTATTATCTCCTCAGCTTGTGGCTTCAGTCTACTCAGAAGGATTTTTAGCATGACCTTACTTGGATGGCTGATCAGGCTGATGGTACGGTAGTTTTGGCATAGTTGTAGGTTGCCTTTCTTCGGGAGAGTGATGATCAGGGACTGGGTCCAAGGTGTTGGCCACTCACCTGTCCGCCAGATCTTATTGCAGATGATGAGTAACATATCTATCATGGCCTCTCCTCCTGCCTGGACCAGTTCTGAGGGAATGTTGTCCATTCCTGCCGACTTGCCTTTCTTCAATGATTTTACTGCAGCTTCAACTTCTTCTCGCACGATGGGGTAGCTGTCGTTGTTGGTTGGTGGAGGAACGTCTAGCACCTTGGGATCTCCTGTTGCTGTGTGTGTGTATAATTCGGAGCAGTACTCTGTCCACCTCTGCAGAATCTCTTGATCTTCTGTGAGACATTTCCCTGCTTTGTTCTGTATGGTAGTGGTTCTGCCTTGTTTTGAGCTTGCTAGTTCTTTCACAAGCTGGTAGGCTTTTTTGCTGTTATTTTTCTGCAGGTTTGCTTCGATATCTTGGCATTGTTCTTCAATCCATGTTTCCTTTGCTTTCCTCATGCCTTCTTTAACTTGTTGGTTGGCTTTTCTGTATAGTTTAGCACCTTCATCCGTACTCTTCTTTTGCTTTAGTTCTCTGCGTTTGTCGCTCAGCTTTAGTACTTCTTCCGTGACCCAGGGCATCTTTGTTGGTCGGTGTTTTCCAAGGATGTCGTTGGCTGCTTCGGTCACGGCAGTGTTGAAGTTGTTGATCAGAGTGTCTACTTCGGTGTCCATATTGTCAAGGACGAGGAGAGGAGCAAACTTCCCTCCTATCGTTGCTTGGAAGTTTTCAACTATGTTGGGGTCTTTGAGCTTCTCAAGATTGAACTTAATTCTTATGTTGCCCTGTTTCTTCATCCTCTGGAGGCGGAGTTTGAAGGTCATCATTACAAGCTCATGATCGCTTCCAATGTCGGCTCCTGGAAAGCTCCTGGTCTTTGCGATGTTAACACTTGACTGGAAGCGTCTTTGAACCATGATGTAGTCGATCTGACTGTGGTATTTTTCTCCTGGGCTGTGCCATGTCCAGCGTCTAGATGGTTTGTGTGGACCGAACGTGTTCACCACCCTCAGGTCGTTGTAACTGGCGAATTCTAGGAGCCTTAAACCTCTTTCGTTGGTCTCAGGGTTGCAGTATTGGCCACATATCCCTTTCCAGTTATTGTGTTCATCCTCTCCAATCTTCGCATTCCAGTCGCCCTGTACTATAATGATGTCTTTCTTTGGCGTCTGATCTACGATTTCCTGCAGTTGATCATAGAAATCTTCGACAGCCTCGTCATCATAGTCAGTTGTTGGGGCATAAGCTTGGATGACGGTGATGTTAAAGGTGAAGCCTTAAGCCGAATAGTAATGAGTCTGCTAGAGACTGGTCGGCATCCCATGATGGCATTCACAGTGTCTTTGTGAATGAGGAATCCAACTCCATGTTCATGTTTGTCTTCACTGCCACTGAAGTAGAGTTTGTGGCCCTCTGGGGTAGACGTTTCTCCGAGGTTTTTCCATCGTACTTCACAGAGCCCAAGGACGTTCCATCGGTATCTCTTCATTTCATACGTTAGTTCTGCAACTTTTCCTGCTGCTCTCAGCGATCTCACATTCCAGGTGCCGATAGTAACATTTTTTCTTGTACGTAGGGATTTTGGTCCATCAGTCACATACTTTTCACCTCCGCCCTGATGGCCAGCGACGGAAGGCGCGGTCCTTGTTCCGGGCGACGACCGGGCCGGTATGGATTGAGTTGCGGTTGTAATCTTCATTTAGTGTGTCTTGGGCAATGTCTCATGGCGGAGCCCATCCCTCTCAATGCCAGACCACAGCCGACGTCCTCCATCTAGGTGGTTCGCCTTGGTCTTGAACACATAGCCGTTGAGTTCCTTGCGGAACTTCGTCCGCCTTGGCCGGTAACCTGCATCGTGGAGGTTATTCG
>JAPXFY010000015.1:61091537-61096537 GCA_030674185.1 Monoplex corrugatus
TCTTCTTCTTCTTCTTCTTTTCTTTCTTCTTCTTCTTCTTCTTCTTCTTCTTTCTTCTTAGTCTTCTTTTCTTAGTCTTCTTTCTTCTTAGTCTTTTGTCTTTTATCTTCTTCCTTCTTCCTCTATCTTCTTAGTCTCTTATCTTCTTCTTAGTCTCTGTCTCTCCTTTTCTTTTCCTCTCTCTGTCTCTCTTCTTCTCTTTTCTTATTCTCTTTCTCTCTCTCTCTCTCTCTCTCTCTCTCTCTCTGTCTCTTCTGTCTCTCTCTCTCTCTCTCTCTCTCCCTCTCTCTCTCTCTCTCTTCTGCTCCATTGTCCGATCTCATTCTCTCCCGCATTTTCTGTCTACCCCACCTCCCTAATTGCCTCCCTCCCCCTCCATCTATCTATCTGTCGGTGTAATGTATCTCTGCCTGTGTCTATATGTGAAATGCATTGTCATGGCTTGCTTACCCTGCACATCACAGTACTTGCTGTTGGTGAACCAGCTCATGGCCACACTGAAACCGATGCCATCACCAATCCCGTGGTATAGTGGTTAACGCGACGGACTACCGACTGCAAGGTTGTGGGTTCGAATCCCAATCAGTACCTTCAAAAATCATTGTGGGATTGTTCGGCTCTAAACGGGTCCTACCCAGAGTTGGGCGTGCTATGGGCTTTTTGGGAAGACGATGACCACACAGTCGAGTCTTATCCACTTCGCGGATGCGTCTTTGAAGGTATTGCTAAATCTTCTGATCAACACCGCAGGTGTCTGTATCTCTCGGACCTGGTTGACGCCAGGATATATTATGATAGTAATCGTAGAGTACAAACCCTGTCACGCAGTCTCAATCCTAGATGGAACTCCTGAGCATCATGATTATAATTCACATCGACATCACCACCATTGCGTAATAAAAACTGTTTCATCTTCTGTGGTCATTAAAGTGGCGTAGAAAATGGGGGAAAAAAACAAACAAACAAAAACGGTGAGCACAAAGGTAACCTCCCTGAGTGCAATTATCCTAATTAAAAAATAATAAATAATTAAATAAAAAAAAAAAAAGAAAAGAAACCGATACCATCTATAGAGTCACCAGTGCATGGAATGAGTAGCTTGCCACAACACGTCGGTTGAAATGTATGATATTTAACTCTTTGGCTCCCGCACCCTGTTTAACAGCATCCTACATCGTCAACCATGCCATCAAAGCAAGAACATACCCCCTTTGATTCCCTCACCCTATCCACCAGCTTCCTGGAAGAAGCTGATCGATCGGGTGAGTGAATTGAATGGTTACGGTATTGTGTTGTGTGTGTGTCTGTGTGTGTGTGTGTGTGTGTGTGTGTGTGTGTGTGTGTGTGTGTGTGTGTGTGTGTGTGTGTGTTGTGTGTGTGTGTGTTTCAGTCGGTGGATGGGGGGTAGGAATCAAAAGGTTAAGTAGCTTCTTATATAATACGTCAGTCGAATTATATAAGGAAGCTGGTGGATAAGGTAAGGGAATCGAAGGGTTAATTTTTTTCAGTTGGTGGACAAGGTGTTAGAGTCATAGGGTTAAGTAGCTTACCACAACACGTCAGTCGAAACATATGATATTAACTCTTTCCACCAGCCTCCCGCAGAAGGTGAGGCAGTCGAATGGCTAGGCATTTCTCTGTGTGTGTGTGTGTGTGTGTGTGTGGTGTGTGTGTGTATGTGTGTGTATGTGTATGTGTGTGTTGTGTGTGTGTTGTGTGTGTGTGGTGTGTGTGTGTGTGTGTGTGTGTGTGTGTGTGTGTGTGTGTGTGTGTGTGTGTGTGTGTGTGTGTGTGTGTGTGTGTTCGTTCGTTCGTTCTTTGATTTAACGTCTTTTCACTATGAGTGATATTAGTGTGTGTGTGTGTGTGTGTGTGTGTGTGTGTGTGTGTGTGTGTGTGTGTGTGTGTGTGTGTGTGTGTGTGTGTGCGCGCGCGCGCGTGTGTGTGTGTGTGTGTGTAGTTTTGTGGATAGGGTGAGGGAGTGAAAGGGTTAATAATATTCTTGTCGCCATCTCCTGTATATGTTAAATTATCCATAACCCTCTGTGTCTGGGACAATGACCTGTGTGGGGGGGGGGGGGGGATATGATACGACTACAAGTGGGGAGGGCTGATGACCATGTAATCGATTTGTGTCCCCACTGGTCTGCATGGTATTAAAGTCTTGTTGTAACACTGTACTGCCAAGTATTGTATTGCACCGCGGTGCCTTGTGCTGCACTGTATTATATTACGTTACGTTCATAGCGGTTTCTTTTTTTTTTCTATTTATTAATATAATAATAATATAAATATTACAATATTTTATATAGCGCAAAATCTTGATAAAATCAAATCTAAGCGCTAAAACAGACACACACGCACGTACGCACACCACGCACGCACGCACGCCACACACACACACACACACACACACACACACACACACACACACAACCACACGCACACGCACACGCAACAGTGCACACAGGCTATAAATGGGGAGAAAGAATAAAAGCAATGGAAAATTATAGAGCATTAAATTGTTATTCCTATTGCGTTGTTTTTCTACTGTTTTTGTTAATTTTATTGTTTATGTTTTTAAATTTGCTATTTTGTTGTGTTTGAGATCGTGTTTGTGTTGTGGTTGTGGTTGTGTATGTGTTGCTGTATCGTTGTCGTGTCGTGTCGTGTGTGTCGTGTCGTGTCGTGTCGATGATGCGTTTGCATTGCATTGCATTGGGTTGGTGTTGGGTTCCGTGTTATTGTTGTGGTTGTGTTGTGTCGTGTGTGTGTCCGTGTCGTGGTCGTGTCGCCGTCGCATTGCATTTGCATTGTATTGCGTGGGTTGTTTGGTATTGTATTTGTGTTTGTAGTGTTGTGTGTGTTATTGTTGTGTTTGTGTTTTGTGTTTGTGTTTGTTTGTGGTTTTTGTGGTTGTGATTGTTATGTGGTGTTGTGGTGTGGTTGTTGGTGTGTTTGTGTTTGTTGGTTTGTGTTTGTGTTTGTGTTTGTGTTGTGGTTGTGTGGTTGTGTTGTGTTGTGTTGTGTTGTTGTGGTATCGGTGATGGTTGATTGTTATTGGTATGGTATGGTGGTATGTTGTTGGTTGGTATGGTGGTGGTTGTATGTGGTATGGTTGATTTGGTTATGGTTGTGTGTGTTGTGTTGTGTTGTGTTGTGTGTGTGTGGTATGGTGTGGTTATGGTATGTGTTTGTGTTTGTGTTTGTGTTTGTGTTGTGTTGGTTGTGTTGTGGTTGGTTGGTTGGTTGGTTATGGTATGGTGTGGTTGGTATGTGTATGGTTGTATGGGTATGGTATGGTATGGTATGGTATGGTATGGTATGGTTGGTATGGTATGGTATGGTATGGTATGGTATGGTATGGTATGGTATGGTATGGTATGGTATGGGTATGGTATGGTATGGTTGTGGTGTGTGTGTGTGTGTGTGTGTGTTGTGTTGTGTCGTGTCGTGCCGTGTCGTGTTGTGTTGTGTCGTGTTCTGTTGTGTTGTGTTGTGTTGTGTTGTGTCGTGTCGTGTCTGTGTGTCGTGTCGTGTTGCATTGCATTACATTGCGTTGGGTTGTGTTGTGTTGTGTTGTAGTGTGGTGTGGTGTTTTGTGTTGTGTTGTGTTTGTGTTTGTGTTTGTGTTTGTGTTGTGGCTGTGTTGTGTTTGTGTTGTGTTGTGTTGTGTTGTGTTGTGTTGTGTTGTGTTGTGTTGTGTTGTGTTTGTGTTTGTGGTTGTGGGTTTGGTTGTGGTTGTGTTGTGGTTGTGTTGTGTGGTTGTGGTTGTTTGGTTGTTTGTGTTGTGTTGTGGGTTTTGTTGGTTTGTGGTTGTGTTGTGTTGTGTTGTGTTGTGTTGTGTTGTGTTGTGTTGTGTTGTGTGTGTGTGTGTGTGTGTTGTGTTGTGTTGTGGTATGGTTGGTATGGTATGTGGTGGATGGTATGGTATGGTATGGTATGGTATGGTTGGTATGGTATGGTATGGTATGGTATGGTATGGTATGGTATGGTATGTATGGTATGGTATGGTATGGTATGGTTGGTTTGGTTGGTGGTTGGTTGGTTGGTTGGTGTTGGTTGTTGTGGTGTGTATGGTGTGTTGTGGTATGTGTTGGTTGTTGGTTGTTTGTGTCGTGTCGTGTGTGTGTGTTGTGTTGTGTTGTGTTGTGTTGTGTTGTGGTGTTGTGTTGTGTTGTGTTGTGTTGTGTGTGGTGTTGTGGTTGGGGTATGTGGTTGTGGTTGTGTTTTGTGTATTGTTGGTTGTTGTGTATTGTGTTGGTTGTGTTGTGGTTGTGTTGTGTTGTGTTGTGTTGTGTTGTGTTGTGTGTGTTGTGTGGTTGGTTGTGTTGGTTGGTCGTGTGTGTTGGTGTCGTGTCGGTGTGGTTGGTGGTTGTGTCGTGTGTGTGGTGGGTGTGGGTGTGTGATGTTGTGATGTGGTGCGGCTGTGTGGTGTTTTTGTGTTGTGTGTATGTGTGTGTGTGTACGTGTGTGCTGTGTGTATGCGTCGTGTGTGGTCTGTAAGTGGTGTGTGTGCGTTGCGCTTGCGTTGCGTGCGTGCGTTGCGCGTTGCCTGCTGGCTTGGTTGCTTTGCCTCTGCCTTGCCTTGCCTTCCTTCTTGCTTGCCTTGCCTTGCTTGCCTTGCTTGCCTTGCCTTGCCTTGCCTTGCTTGCCTTGCCTTGCCTTGCCTCGCTTGGCTTGGATTGTCTCGATCGTTCACTTTCACCCACACTTTTCGAACATCTTCCAGAAACGAATTACGACTAACGCATTGAAAAATCAAACAGAAACAATCAGTAGCGGCGGCAGAAAAATCACCAGGCTACCTTTCGCCATCACATTAATGGTATGGGTGTAGATGAAGAAGAACTAGCTAAACCTGGTGCAACGCTAGAACAACACTGCTGCAGTCTAACGCAGTGGAGATCAGTGTTGGGAAGATTCAGCTGATGACTAGACTAGCAACATCACTGCATCGCTGCGTTTTGTCTTATCCATGTAAATTCCTTTACGCTTGT
>JAPXFY010000015.1:61111537-61114037 GCA_030674185.1 Monoplex corrugatus
GAAAACTTGTAGAATGGGCACAGATGGATGAGTTCATAGTAGGAAACACCTGGTTTGAATAGCCTAATATAAGAAAATGGACTGGGATGAGTCCAGAAGATAATACCAAAAATCAGATTGACTACATCCTGATCAACAAAAGATTTAGAAATTCTTTACTGTCAGCAAAAAACTACTAGGCGCAGACTGTAACAGTGACCACAAACCTGTTTAGGCTGAAATTGAGGAAAAGGAAACAGACTAAAAGCAACATCAAACTAAACCTTGGACTCTGAAAGACAGATGAAGTGATACGTAAAAAAAAATAATGTACATGTTCAAAATAGATTCAGTGCTCTGGAAGACGTTGGTGACAGTGAGGAACAATGGACAAAGTTGAGAAATTCGATAAATGAAGCTTGTGAAGAAATCCCTAAGGCAGATAGAAAAGCAAAAAAGAGCTGGATGACTAATGCAATTCTGGGCTTGATAGAGGAAAGGAGGAGTGCAAAGAGAAACGAGGAGATATGCAGGAAGATAAACAAAGAAATCAGGTATAGGTGCAATGAAGCTAAGGAAGCTTGGCTGAACACAAATGCAAAGAGATAGAAAACCGACACAAAATGGATCCTCAGGGTATGTACAGACGAATTGAAGAAATTGTCCACAGGAAAAATACATGCACATCAACTGGTTGCTCAAAATCGAAAGATAGCACGCTTATCATGGAAAAAGACAAAATACTGGACAGATGGGGAGAGTACACTAAAGACCTTTTTGAGGATGACAGAAACGAAGAACATATTATAAAAAAGAACTTTGAAGGACCACCCATAATGAAATATGAAGTTAGAGCAGCACTGAAAAAGATGAAACCAGGAAAAATCCCCAGGACCAGACAACATTACTACAGAGATGATTGAAGCCCTGGAGGAATTTGGCATAGAAAAAATAACAGTCCTCCTAAATGAAATTTATGACACTGGAAAGATCCCCAAAGATATGTTAAAATCAATTTTCATTTGCACTTCCAAAGAAGACAGGGGCTATAGAATGCGAGCTCCAATCACAATCACAATCAGTTTGATGAGTCATGTAACAAAAATCCTGGTAAGAATAATCATGATGAGGACAAGGAATAGAATCAAAAGAGAAATAGCAGAAGAACAGTGTGGATTTGTGGAAGGGAAAGGAACTATTAATGCCATATAATCCTAAGAACTATCATAGAGAGGTCAATTGAGATGAATAAGGATTTGTATCTATGCTTTGTTGACTATAGCAAGGCTTTCGATCGTATTAATGCCATATACATCCTAAGAACTATCATAGAGAGGTCAATTGAGATGAATAAGGATTTGTATCTAAGCTTTGTTGACTATTCCAAGGCCTTCGATCGGGTACGACATGAAGAATTGATCAACCAACTGGAGAGACTCAATGTTGATGGAAAAGATCTACAAATAATCAGGAATATGTACTGGGAACAAACAGCTGCAATGAGAATAGAAAACAATATAAGCTCTTTTCAAAACATCAAAAGAAGAGTCAGACAGGGCTGTGTTTTGTCACCAGATCTGTTTTCACTTTACAGCGAAACATCATGAGATATCTAGAAGGAGACCCTGGATTAAAGGTTGGAGGGAAAATAATGAACAACATTCGATACGCAGATGACACCGTGCTAATTGCAGAAAATGAAAGGGACCTACAAAACCTTGTGAATGTACTAGAAATAGAAAGCAAAGGTAAGGGGTTGAGAGTAAACAGCAGGAAGACTGAAGTCATGGTGATCATAAAAGAAGCATGAAATCCTCTCATGCAAAATAACAGCAAATGGCACAACCTTGACACAGATTAATAAGTTCAAATACCTGGGAACGGTCATTTCATCAGACGGCAGATGCACATCGGAATAGCCAGCAGAATCCGCCAAGCCAAAACAGCATTCAAGAAGATGACAAGCATTCTTACCAACAATTATCAATTAACATCAAGAAGAGAGTTCTTGAATGTTATATAGAACCAATACTGTTGTACGGATGTGAGGCGTGGACAGTCAGCAAACAAAGCCAGAGCAAGATTGAGGCAGCCGAGATGTGGTTTCTAAAAGAATGTTGAGAGTTCCATGGACAGCAAAGAAAACAAACGAGACAGTCTTGATGGAGGCAGACACAACTAGATCACTCATAAGGAAGATTAGGAAAAGACAGGCAACATGTATAGGCCATTTTATGAGGAAGGTGGATTTGGAGCACCTTGTCACAACGGGAAAGCTGGAGGGAAAGAGAGCACCGGGTAGACCCAGAGAGAAAATGCTGGGCGGACTTGCCGAGTGGCTGAAGACGAGGAGGGTGGAGGAGATGTTTGGGTCAGCAAGAGATAGAGACAGATGGAAGTCCATGATCGCCAACGCCATGCGGCAAGGCACCTGATGATGATGATGATGATGATGATGATGATGATGATGATGATGATAATAACGATCTCACCTGTCTCGCCTGTCGGCATCACCGGGTTC
>JAPXFY010000015.1:61119037-61126537 GCA_030674185.1 Monoplex corrugatus
CGCAGCCCCTGATTACCTGTTAAGCCTATTTGAGATCTATGTTCCCTCACGTACCTTCCGCTCTGCCTCCGATCCTCTGACTTTTCGCTTTCCACGCACTAAGCTCAATACCTATGGTTCACCAGCCTTCTCTGTTTCTGGTCCACTCTCCTGGAACAAACTTCCTCTCTCAGTCCGTCAGCAACCTACTTTTGTCTCCTTCAAGTCCGCTCTCAAAACTCACCTTTTCTCCTCTGCATAAAATCCTGACCTCACTCAATCCCCTCTGCAGCCTGTCTCCACTCTCCTCTGCATAAAATCCTGACCTCACTCAATCCCCTCTGCAGCCTGTCTCCACTCGGAGGGGAATCACATTGTAATATATAATTGTATATAATATGCTCTCTATAATTTTCCATTGCTTTTATTCTTTCTCTCCATTTATAGCCATGCGTGTGTGTGTGTGTGTGTGTGTGTGTGTTGTGTGTGTGTGTGTGTGTGTGTGTGTGTGTGTGTGTGTGTATGTGCGTGTGTGCGTGTGTGTGCGTGCGTGCGTGCGTGTGTGTCTGTTTCAGCGCTTAGATTTGATTTTATCAAGATTTTGCGCTATATAAATATTGTAATTATTATTAATTATAGTATTATAATTAATCAATTAATTATTGTTATATACAGTATGCGGCTGCGGGATTTTCTGTCTGGGTTTACTCCCATAGCCTTTCCCCACCCAAGGGGTAACCCACGAGGCCACGGAGACAGGCGCAGATCGTACAGTCTACTGTCATACTGTAACAGAAACTTCGCTCTGACCTGACAGATGAAAAGAGGAGTAAAGAACGTGAAACCAGTTTCATCAAGAACCAATATTTGTCCAACCATATGCAGTCATCATCATCATCATCATCATCAGTCCCGTAGTCTGGTTGACCGTTGGGGCACCACTGAAGATTTTGCAACCAACTTCCTCCACTCCTCACGGTCCTCAGCTTTCCACAGAATGATGTTCCATTCAAGGCCAGTCCACTCTCTGATATTGTCTTCCCATCTTTTTCTCAATATGCAGTCAGATACATTCAAAGACACAGTAGGGGAAATAAGGAGAAAAGAGTGAGTAACAAATTTCATTAAGAACCGATATTTATCAAACCATATATGCACCTTCATACATTCAGAAGCATATTAAAGGAGAAAATAAAACGTTATAGAATGAGAAATAAATTCAACTAAGAGCCGAACCGATCCTTATCAAGCCACATGATAGTCTCCATTAGCATCAAAACGAAAAGGTGTGGTGTAAGTGTGTCGATGGAAATTAGTTTGATGATAATAAAACGTGGCCTTATAAAAAAAAAAATGTATTTTTATCATATTGATCTAGTTTCTCAGATTTCCGATATTCTTGGAATGTGTGTATGCCCGTATTTTTTTTTACTATAATGCGCAGACTGCATTTTTGTTGCACACTCTGCAAACTCCGTCTCTGGTGGGCGTGTGTGTGTGTAGAGTTTTCATGTTTCAATAATAAGCCACCAGACACTGACATGGCTGATGTACAAGCTTTAACCCTTTGAGTCCCGCACCTTGTCCACCAGCATCTTGCATTGTGAATTGTGCTAGCGAAGCAAAAACTTAACCCTTTGACTCCCGCGCCTTGTCCACCAGCATCTTGCATTGTGAACTGTGCTAGCAAAGCAAAAACTTAACCCTTTGACTCCCGCACCTTGTCCACCAGCATCTTGCATTGTGAACTGTGCTATCAAAGCAAAAACTTAACCCTTTGACTCCCGCGCCTTGTCCACCAGTATCTTGCATTGTGAACTGTGCTAGCAAAGCAAAAACTTAACCCTTTGACTCCCGCGCCTTGTCCACCAGCATCTTGCATTGTGAACTGTGCTAGCAAAGCAAAAACTTAACCCTTTGACTCCCGCGCCTTGTCCACCAGTATCTTGCATTGTGAATTATGCTAGCAAAGCAAAAACTTAACCCTTTGACTCCCGCGCCTTGTCCACCAGTATCTTGCATTGTGAACTGTGCTAGCAAAGCAAAAACTTAACCCTTTGACTCCCGCGCCTTGTCCACCAGTATCTTGCATTGTGAACTATGCTAGCAAGCAAAAACTTAACCCTTTGACTCCCGCGCCTTGTCCACCAGCATCTTTCATTGTCAACTTGCAGCAAAGCAAAAACTTAACCTTTGCTTAGACACTGACACAAATTATATAAAGCTTAACCTTTGACTCCCGCACCATGTCCACCAGCAACCTGCATTGTCAATACACAGGGAAAACCAACAACAACAAAATAATTCAACCGTTTGATTCTGTTCTCATCCATTATTTCTCAGGAAGTGGTGGATAGGTGAGAATCAAAGGGTAACGTTTTTTTGCAGTTAGGTGGATAGTGCTGTTGAAACGATTCAAATTATTGGGGTTTTGGTGGGGTTTGCGTGTGAAAACTACGAAAGGTTTATGAACCCTTAGGTTGCCACATGTTGACCTTAGGGGGGGAGGTGGAGTCTGAAAGCTCCATTTTTAATTACCAGCCCGGAGGTAGGCTACGCGCATTTGATCAATCGTATTTCAATTTGAAAGTGGACGTCTCAACTGATGATTATCGCCTTTCAAATATCAATGATAGTGTAGTCAATGTGGCTGTTGACATGTAACAAAAAAAAAAGGGGGGGGGGGCGTAGATAGAGAAGGAGACAGAGATACACAGACAGACATAAAGAGAGAAAGAGCGAGACAGACAGACCAAAACAGAGAGAGAGAGCACAGAGAGAAACGATGGAAGAAGAAAATGAAGAAGAAGAAGAAGAACAAGAACAAGGGGAAGAAGAAATAAAAGAAGAACAATAACAAGAACAAGGAAGAAGAAGAAGAAGAAGAAGAAGAAGAAGAAGAAGAAGAAGAAGAAGAAGAAGAAGAAGAAGAAGAAGAAGAAGAAGAAGAAGAAGAAGAAGAAGAAGAAGAAGAAGAAGAAGAAGAAGAAGAAGAAGAAGAAGAAGAAGAAGAAGAAGAAGAAGAAGAAGAAGAGAGAGAGAAGAGAGAGAGAGAGAGAGAGATTGATTGATTGATTGATTTGATTCAGTTTTACGTCAGCACCCACCTCAGGTGATATGGCCGACGGGGATAACCATCCCAGGAAAATGGGGGCAATGGGGACTTATCTAATCCTATACTGACACCACCAGAACAACAATGATGCTAAGATGGGACAGTGAGAAGGCCAGATTTAATGTAGCGCACCCCGGGATTCGAACCCACAACCATTAGCATGTGAATCCGACGCTCAAACCAACTGAGCTACAGAGGCCCGCTGAGAGAGAGAGAGAGAGAGAGAGAGAGAGAGAGAGAGAGAGAGAGGAGAGAGAGAAGACGGACAGACAGACAGACAGACAAAAAGAAAAAAAGAAAAAAAGAAAAGAGAGAGATAAAGAGAGAAAAAGAGGCAGACAGACAGACAGACAGACAGAAAGATGGACGACAGCCAGAAAAAGAGCGAGACAGGAAGAGACAGACAGACAGACAGAGACAAAGAGACAGAGAGACAGAGAGACAGAGAGACAGAGAGACAGAGAGACAGAGACAGAGATTAAAAGACAGAGACAGAGACAAAAACAAAGACAGTCAGAGAAATGATACAGACAAGAAGACAAAGACAGACAGAGAAATACATGTAATATACAGACAGATACAAGACAGACAGACAGACAGAGACACACAGACAGACAGAATTATTTTCATTTCCAGTGTTCATCTCTTCCGCAAGACATCACAGAGTGCTGACAACGCTTTATGCACGGCACAACATAATCATGCTGTGTTCTGGAAATCCAAAGTAATCACAGCATTAGCAGTAAGCCAGCACTTAAGCCCTATGTGCTTGTGAGATTAGATCTGCAGCGAGCATAAACAATCACTGTTTGTAGGAGATGTCTGGTCTGGAACATCATGACATAGGGAACCGACGTGTGGACCCTTAGAAAGAACCGCATGAATAAAATAAAATAAAATGAAATGAAATACAAAATACAAACTCTTCGTGACAGGCTTGACAGGACACCCTGTCAACCATGCCCACCTGACCTTTCCTTCTCTGGCATACCTCTTACTACTTTTACCCCAGTCTCACAAGAAGAAATTATCAACACAATCAGATCCATGTCGTTCAAAACCTGCGAACTGGATCCTCCTCCAGGTTCTCTCTACTCTGACTGTCTCCCTACTCTCCTCCCATTCATCACTGACATCATCAACACTTCTCTTCAAACTGGAACTTTCCCAGATTCTTTCTAGTCTGCTATTGTTCACCCTCTCCTCAAGAAATACAATTTAGACCCAAATGAACTGAAAAATTACCGGCCTATCTCTAATCTCTCTTTCTTGTCAAAACTCCTCGAAAAAGATGTCCTCAACCAGCTGAACTCTCACCTGTCTGCCAACAATCTCTTCAATCCTTTCCAGTCAGCTTCCCGCCAGTGCCATAGCACTGAAACTGCACGGCTACACATTCTCAACAATCTCCTCCTTGCAACTGATACTGGCAAAGTCTCTCTCCTCACACTCCTTGATCTGTCTGCAGCCTTTGATACCATTGATCATGGTATTCTCCTTTCTAGACTTCACCATACTTTTGGCATCTCTGACATTGCTCTCTCCTGGTTCATTTCATATCTATCAAACAGAAAACAAACTGTTCTCATCAATGGCACTTACTCTCAACCTGCATACCTGACCTGTGGTGTTCCTCAAGGATCTGTCCTTGGCCCTGTTCTTTTCACTCTTTACACCTCACCCCTGTCCACCATCATCAACTCCCACTCTATAAAACAGCACTTCTATGCTGATGACACCCAACTTCAAGACAGTGACTCACCTGACAATATACAGCGCCTCTTGACTCGCACCACTGAGTGTTACTCGGACATTAATAACTGGATGACATACAATAAACTTCAGCTTAACGACGACAAGACAGAAGCTATCCTCATTGGCACCATCAGAAACTTTCTCAGCTGCCTCCTCTTTCTCTCCCATTATGTAACACATCAGTCCCAATTTCTGATTCAGCTAAAAACCTTGGTGTCTGCATTGACTCTACCCTCTCCTGAACAACTTTGTTTCTCAAACTGCCAGATCTTGCTACTATCACCTCCCTCGTATAAGCCTGATCAGGAAGTATCTCGTTGTCGAAACAATTGCAAAACTCCTTTCTCTCCTTCATAATGTCTCGCATTGACTATTGCAATTCACTCCTGTCTGGTCTTCCTGCCTCCACCATTCACACCCTACAGCGCATTCAAAACAATGCTGCACGCCTTGTACTCAAAAAGAAAAAAGCTGACCACATATCTCCTCTCCTGGCACAACTTCACTGGCTTCCTTTATCAAAGCGCATGCAGTACAAAGTAGACACTATGTGCTACAAAAGCCTCAATAACGCAGCCCCCGATTACCTGTCAAGCCTACTTGAGATCTATGTTCCCTCACGTACCCTCCGCTCTGCCTCCGATCATCTGACTTTTCGCTTTCCACGCACTAAGCTCAATACCTATGGTCCACGAGCCTTCTCTGTTTCTGGTCCACTCTCCTGGAACAAACTTCCTCTCTCAGTCCGTCAGCAACCTACTTTTGTCTCCTTCAAGTCCGCTCTCAAAACTCACTTTTCTCCTCTGCATAAAATCTGACTCACTCAATCCCCTCTGCAGCCTGTCTCCACTCGGAGGGGAATCACATTGTAATGTATAATTGTATATTATATGCTCTTATAATTTTCCATTGCTTTTATTCTTTCTCCCCATTTGTAGCCGTGTGCGTGTGTGTCGCTGGCGGTATGTGTGTGTCTGTGTGTGTGTGTGTGTGTGTGTGTGTGTGGTGCGTGCGTGTGTGTGTGTGTGTGTGTGCGTGCGTGTGTGTCTGTTTCAGCGCTTAATTTGATTTTATCAAGATTTTGCGCTATATAAATATTGTAATTATTATTAATTAAATATAATAGAATAAAATGGAATAAAATGAAATTAAAAAAACAAAATAAAATAAAATAGAATTAAATTAATTGACAATAAAATAAAATAAAATAAAAAAATAAATAAAATTAAAATAAAATAAATAAAATAAAGATAATAATAAATGAAATAAAATAGACGTCTGACATCTAATAGGAAGATCTAAGTTCAAGTTCTGTTCTCCTTGAATACCTCCTACCTGATGGGTGAATGGTGGAGGTTTTTTTTCCTTCTCCCCTCTTCTCCATGATCAGTATGTGTGAACCGACGTGTAAGTCCTTGTCGTGTGTATACGCAAACTGCATGTCACATTTGGCGTAAATTTCAAATCAGGTTGATAAATTCAAATACCTGGGAACGATCATTTCATCAGTCGACAGTTGCACGTCAGAAATAGCGGCAGAATCGGCCAAGGCCAAAACAGCATTCGAGAAGATGACAAGCATTCTTACCAACAAATGCCTATCAGTTAACATTAGGAAGAGAGTTCTTGAAAGTTATATAGAACCAATACTGTTGTACGGATGCGAGGCGTGGACAGTCAACAAACAAAGCCAGGACAAGATTGAGGCAGCCGAGATGTGGTTTCTAAGAAGAATGTTGAGAGTTCCATGGACAGCAAAGAAAACAAACGAGACAAGCTTGATGGAGGCAGACACAAGTAGATCACTGATAAGGAAGATTAGGAAAAGACAGGCAACATTTATAGGCCAATTTATGAGGAAGGAGGATTTGGAGCACCAGGTCACAACGGGAAAGCTGGAGGGAAAGAGAACACCAGGTAGACCCAGGGAGAAAATGCTGGACGGACTTGCAGAGTGGCTGGGGACGAGGGGGGTGGAGAGAGATGCTAGGGGCAACGAGAGATAGAGACAGATGGAAGTCCATGATCGCCAAGGCCATGTGGCAGGGCTCCTGATATGATGATGACAGGGTCTTACATCAGGCTATAGATGAGCTGGCCTGAGTTGTATACATGGGGGGGTAGTTGTGAGGGTCGTGGGAGGATTAAAATACATTGTCGGTATGGTGAATGTGGGTGGGGGGGGGGGGAGGGGGTGCATTGTCGAATGACTGTGTATTTTTAATTTTTTTTGTTGTTTTTATTTCAAGCGGTTATATGGCTTTGTTTTACATAATCAATAAAAAACATTCAGTAATTATCACCTCATTAGTGTATTTGCATGTTTCGCCTCTCTGAATCCCTTTCTGCTTTAGAAACTTAATTTACACCATCTCCGAGACTGTTGTGATCCAAGTCGAGACCACAGTTTCTTGCCATCTTTTTTTGTTTTTTTTGTTTGTTTTGTTTTCTTGTTTTTTGTTTGTTTGTTTCTCCCTTTCCTTTTTGATTTTGTTTGTTTGTTTGTTTGGTTTGTTTGTTTATGTGTTTGTCTGTTTTTGTTTGTTTGTTTGTTTGTTTGTTCCTTTTTTTGTTTGTTGTGTTTGTTTTGGTTTGTTTGTTTATGTGTTTGTCTGTTTGTTTGTTTGTTTGTCTGTTTGTTTGTTTGTCTA
>JAPXFY010000015.1:61129037-61131537 GCA_030674185.1 Monoplex corrugatus
TAGAAAGAGACACATAAGAATAGAGAGAGACAAAGAGAGACAGAGAGAGAGACAGAGACACAGAGAGAGACACAGAGAGAGACAGAGAAAAAGAGACAGACAGACAGACAGAGATAGACAGAAAGAGACAGAGAGAACAAGGACAGAAGTATGATCGTAATAATGAACGAACAAAAATGTCTTAATGAACGTCGGCCTTAGGCCATAATTCAAAACAGTCTTGACACGAGAGGGGTAGAGTAGGGTTAGTGTTAGGGTAGGGTAGGGAGGGTAGGGAGGGTAGGGTACGGTAGGGTAGGGTAGGATAGAGTGGGGGTGGGGGGGAGGCGGACAGGCTGACAAAGACAGAGACATCAGGCGGCAGACTGATCAGCCCTTGTGGCTATGTCTGTGGTATAGGTGACAAACTAACCGAAAGATGTGGCGGACTCATTTGCATCCTCGTAGACTGTTCGTCAATAATATTCAATACAGTGCAGCCAATGATTATAGCGCAAGACGTTGACTGAAAGAAGAAGAAGAAAAAAAGAAAGAGAACGAAAGAAAAACAGAAAAAGAAAGAAAGAAAGCAAGACAGAAAGAAGAGAGAGAAAGAGAGAAGAAAGAGAGAAATGAGGAAGAAGAAGACGAGAAGGAAAGAAAGAAAGAGAGGACAGAAAAGAAAAGACACGTAGAGGAAACATTGTAAAGGTAAAAGACAGTACGGAAGAAGAAAGAAAAAGAAGAAGAAGAAAAGAAAGTGCAAGAAAAAAAGGGAAAAGTAAAAAGCAGACTTTTTAAAATAGAAGTGAAGAACGGAAAGAAGGTAAAGATCATATAAAAAAGGAATAATGGAATAACGAAAAAAGAAAGCCAAACGGTTCAAGCACTTTATTCTATTAATAATAACAATATCATTAGAATCAGTGCTTCTAAAATGATTCAACAACTAGTTCATGCTCAACATAGGAGCAACTCCTAGGTGTCTCGATATCTTCTTTGCAAAACAAATGCTAGCGAACGCTAGTCCAGATAACCAGATTTTCAATAAATAGTAATATACAACTCAATGTAACACAATCGGGAGCTGACGCAGGTCTATGGGTTCAGATGTCTTTCTCTCAAAAAGCCAAAGTGTGAACGTGCAAAGCATCCAGAAAATCACATCATAAATATATTCACACATTCATAGGACTCATATTCAAAATTTATTTTGTTCTCAGTGGATTTAAGACGAGAAACTCGGGCTGCTCCCTTTCAAAGCGCGTCGCCGCAATACAGCGCCACCTGTCTTGACAAAAATTCGAAAGGGAAAAAGGGCTAACTGGTCTTCAAGGGAGGGACTAGGAAATCATCCATTTCTCCAACAAGTGTTTTTACAAGGGCAAGCCGGGCAATGCCTTGTCTTCACGATTGTCAACTGCGTGGGATCTTTAGCGTGCGCAAGCCAGACCGTACGTACAGGTTCGAACTCGTTTTCGTCCTGTTCGAAGGGCTAGACGTTTCAGTTTGATTATTGATCAAACTGAGGAACAGCCGATGCCTAAACAGGAACGAATCCTAGAAGCTCGAATTATTACTAGCGGGCGAACATCTGAACTATTCTGTCACTCTTTCACATAATTTGTAAAGCATTAAATCAATGTAAGGAATATCGTAACACCTTACATAAAGAAAGTCCTTGCTGATGACGCATTCTGATGTCACGCCCAGGTAAAATGTCATCACCTGGTTGCCAGAAGGACGGAGCTTTGATGAATGTAAGAACAAAGATGATTGGCTGGAAGACCTGCAAAGCAAACACGATGGCCAATGTAAAAAAAAAAAGGAAACAGCAACCACACGCACACCTACACACACAGCAGGCACGTACGCATACATCGCACACACACCCCACACACACACACACACAACAAACCACACAACGCACACACATGCACACACACACACAAACACACACACACAACAAACACACACAACACAACACGCACACACACACATACACACTACACACGCACATAATCCACACACACACACACACACAACACCACACACACAACACCACACACACACACACACACACACACAGGGATCATGCATATAAATATATATATATATATATATATATGTATAACACACACACACACACACACAACACTAACACACACACACAACATATATATATATAGAGAGAGAGAGAGAGAGAGAGAGAGGGAAGAGAGAGAGAGAGAGAGAGAGAAGAGAAACACACACACATACATACAGACACACACACACACAACACACACACACACACACACACACACACACACACACACACACACACATATATTATAACAATATATATATATATATATATATATATCATGCAGAAATGGTTAATACCAAACAGCTGGGTGCAAGCTGCATTCCCAGCCAACGAATAAAAGATGAGCAAGGCAATGCTTTGAACTCGCGGGCTTCACACGTTGACCTTGGGCTCGTTCTTAGATGCAAGCACCGCTTGAATGGACCTAGCCAG
>JAPXFY010000015.1:61141537-61144037 GCA_030674185.1 Monoplex corrugatus
ACTGGTTGTTGCACCGTCTGCATCCTTGATGGGCGTACGTGTGTGCTAAGTGTTCTCTTGTTTCTGTAAGTCAGCCAGTGATATGACTTCGAGGATCTTTAACATGCATAGTTGTGACATTCATGTTAGTACCTGAACGACACTCGTGCGTATACAATCGGAGAACATCAGATGTGCACGTGAAAAATCATCCAGGTCATCTCGGAGTCCGGTGGTTGACGGAAAAATTCCAATATGCCTGCCCTTCCCAACTACCACCACCACCACCACCACCACTACCACCACCGTCACTAAACCCCCACCCCCACCCCCCCCCCCAAAAAAAAAAAAAAAAAGAAAAGAAAATATACAGACTTTGCAACAATTTGCCACTTGGATCATCAGCGTCATCAAGTGCCTCTGCCACATGGCGTTGGCGATCATGGCCTTCCATCTGTTTCTAGCCCTTGTTGCCTCAAGCACCTCTTCCACCCTCTTTGTCTTCATCATAGTATGGGCAAAAGAACATACATACACGTGTTTTGAGAGAAAACAATCAAAATGCTAAAACACACACACACACACACACACACACACACACACACACACACACACACACACACACACACACACACACAACACACCTCAATACACACAACACAACACAAACGTCTAATACAACTTATAAGAAAGACGTTAAATCAAAGAACGAACGAACACACACACACACACACACACACACACACACACACAAAACACACACACACACACACATACGCACACACACACACACATACACACACACATATGCCACACACACACACACGCACACACACACACACACACACACACACACACACACACACACACACACACACACACACACACACACACACAACAGGTAATTGGCATCGAAGACCAATTTTCCCCATTTATCAAGCAAATGTGACTGGTTCTTGCGAACGGGGTCACAAGTCGCAACGTGTGAACTGAGATACGGGCCTGAAAAGGTGGTGAGGGTCGATCTGGGTGATTTGAGATTTTTGTTCCTACACATTGTCTGACCATTAATCTATCAATTATGGCAAATATTAAAGTGAAATTTGGGCTGAAAGAGTGTTAAAATACCATTTTAAAGTGATAACCCATCGAGAATGTGCAGATTTTTTCCGTGAAAATGCGTGTGTTTGAGCTTTAATTTAGGCCATGAAACCGTACAGGGCCTCAGCATATCGCATACCGTTGGAATCAGCTCGCGAAATAGCTAGTATGTAGTGCAGAACCACTTTATCTATCACTTCACTAAGTTTGAGGAAGATAGAATCTGGTTGCTAAGGAAAAAGCAGAGAATTTTGTTGTCCTTCTTTAACTCTGCTTTTCTCAAAATGGCCGTCCCATCACCCACTCCCTTTAAATTACTGTAACTCGCTCGATTTTCCAGTTAGACAGTTGAATTATACATCATTGGAAAGAGCATGTTTTCTGCTTTCCGGTGATATAAATATCTCTATACCCCAAAATTAAGTTGTGACCCCATTCGTGAGAACAGGTCACAAATAGTCTCTTGAGCATGGTAAAATGTTTGCAACGCTTTCGTCTCTTTACACAATACCACGGTTATCGATATGAAGACCTACGCAAAGCACCGGATATGACGACACACAAGGAAATGAACAAGAACACCGGAAATGAACACTAAGTATACCGGGAACGGCCACGTATATTTAGAATAAGCACTCTTACGGGGAACGAATGCTCTAATTAAGAATCATGGGGGCGTTCATGAATCCTCCTTAGCATTTAGCATTGTTACAACCACGACAACGAAGAATGGTTTATGGCGAAAGTCTGACTAGAAAAGCCTGTTGTCCTCGCAATAAAATACAATTAGACGCCTCGTTTAGCCAGTTATTCACGCTCGCCGCAAGCTGGCGGCTAAGATGTTTGCAGTTCATTTGCTTGTAAAGACAGTTTATGGTGCTGTTTATCTGCAAGGAGAGAAAAAAGAAGACAGACAAAAAAAAAATTAGCGAGAAAGTAACAGAGGGACAGAGAGACACACGCTCAAATTCACCTTTTCACACACAAATACATATACACACACACGCACACACACACACACACACACACACCACACACACACACACACACACATCAACATATATATATATATATATATATATATAATATATATATACAGGAAAGAGAGAGAGAGAGAGAAACAGACAGACAGACAGACAGAGACAGACAGACAGACAAAGAAAATGAGAGAGAGAAGAGAGTAAGAGAGAGAGAGAGAGAGACAGACAGACAGACAAACAAACAGACAGACAGACAGACAACCACAGATACAGACACAGACACAGACAGACATGCAGACAAACAAACAGATAAATGGCAGTCATACAGAGACAGACAAACAGACTCACAGAGGGAGAGAGAGCCAGACAGACAGACAGGACGGAACAGAGAGACAGACAGAGAAAGAAACAGACACAACACACACACACACACACACACA
>JAPXFY010000015.1:61159037-61161537 GCA_030674185.1 Monoplex corrugatus
CTCTCTCTCTCTCTCTCTCTCTCTCTCCCCTCTCTCCTCTCTCTCTCTCTCTCTCTCTCTCTCTCCTCTCCCTCTCTCCCCTCTCTCTCTCTCTGTGATAATTCATACTAAACAACGAAGAAGGCTTCGTGGAGCGCCACCATTCAAACCGTGGCATCATGATAAAATGTGTGATCTGTTTCAGATGTTCCCACGCCTGACAAGCCGCTGACTGACCGAAAGAAGGAAACACGCGACGAGCATCCCACACACACGGAGACAGCATTTACCTGAAACAACACACCAACCCAAGACATCATCGCAAATCATCCAGTGTTGTGTAACCAGTGACCGCTTTTCAAAAACACTTTTACAAAAAAGATAATTTCGGGTCAACTCGTCTGGATCCTGGACACTCACTCATCACAGTGATACGCCTGTCTTAATAAAGATTCCTTCTTCAGCAGAAAGGAAAAAAAAGGGAAAAAAAGACCTCCCACATGTTCTATAACCAGACTACGGAAGAATTATTTATATGGTTTCGCTCTCCCAAGATGTGAAAGTACACGGAGTGATTTACTTCTGCGGATGCGTTCCATATACATAGTAACAGTCTGGTGAGTTGCATGCGGTTTCTGTGATTTCTGAAAGCGACGCCAGATACCCCCAGGGCATTTGTGTGAAACATACGCCGTGGGGGTGGGCAGTAGACCACCTACTGGTTGGAGTGAGATAGTCGTAATGCCTGTCTAAGCTTTTTTGGGAAGGAGCTTTTAGTCAGTTTGTCAGAAATCCGGAAATCCGCTTTTGTTTTTGTGCTGCTAGTTTCAAAAAAAAAAAAAAAAGAAAAGAAAAAAGAAGAGAAAGAGAGAGAGTCAGAGATACAGAGAGACAGAGAAATTCAGACAGAGAGACAGAGAGAGACAGACAGAGTCAGAGAGAAACAGACAGACAGAGACACAGAGAGAGTCAGAGAAAGAAAGAGAACGAGAGAGAGAGGTGGGGAGAGAGATAGAGACAGACAGACAGACAGAAAATCAGGGGAAAAGAGAGAGAGACAGAGACAGACAGACAGAGAGACAGAAACAGACAGAGACAGAAAGAGACAGAAAAAAAGATGACACTGAGGGAAATTGAGGATCAGGCATCGTTTTTATGGTGTTAGTGTTGTGAAGAGGACAGACAGGAATCTACTTGGCATCTGTGTTTTATTGTGTGTTCTTTGAAAGGAATCATATACACTGATGAAAACAGACACAAGGAGAATTCCACCCTGCATGTTCCATACTCCCAGGTTCTCAACTTTCACAAAACTCATGTTGTATATTCGTTTATCCGCATCGTATGTTTCAGCAAGTAAATACAACAAAAACAAGTTGTGTGTTTTCATACGCTAGGCTTTCAATCCTCACAAACTACATCTGCTGTGTATCATTTGTTTTTTGTTTTTTTCTATCCGCATCATAAATACTGTTGAAAGATACAGCAATAACATATTGGTTTTGCATATTTAATGCTCCGGGTTCGCAACTTTTATCAAACAGGCTATCTCTTTTTTTTCTTTTTTTTTTTTTTTTTGCATTCTGTTTTATCTACATCATAAATACTGTTCAAAGAAACAGCACATCACTTAGCTTCTGTGTTTTTTTTTTATATCCGGTGCTCAAGTTTCACGAAATAGTTCTTCTGCGTTGTGATTGATTGTGATTGCTTACGAAAGACGTAACACGACGGTTTGCCTCACACATCTCTGTAACGCTGGAACGAACTGATAAAAGTATCCATCTGGAAGTGGATGAGAGCAAGGACTCCAAGCACACGCTATTGTTTAGAGGGAATGACTGCACACAACGTTTTACAAATACTGATTTGTTATAAAAAAAAAAATTCACAAGACACTGTGTCTGCTAGTGTGTCTGGTTGAAGTTTATTCCACAATAAATATTTGTCAGTCAAATCAACGTTTACAGTGTGTATCTTAATATCTGATAGTGAAAACAGGAAAATCAGTTGAATTTCGCAACGTTCATCAACGTGTTTATAACTGTATTTATTATCAACATTTCAGTGTCCCGTGGTAAGTCAATTTCACGTGTACTTCTTCCTGTTCGACTGCTACATTTTTTCTTCTTCTGTGGGATGTTACATGCTGGTTCCGATGGATTTTTGTTCATTTGATGTTTTACTTCATGGCCCCATATAGGCTTAAATGATTTTATGAATCACTGAACACTGAACATTGATTCCTGTGTTTTGTGTCTGAAATAGACGACAAAGAAACGTCAGACTCACCAAGTATCAACAGAACTTAACACCTTACTCATCCCGGCTTTTACAAATCCCTGTGATTAAACACCCACAGGGGACTGGATTCGTAATATTGTATTCGAGTCAGGCATCAGTATTTACTCTGATTTTGCTGGGACGTCAATGGTTGGACGAAAAAGGCTTTTCCCATGTGTTGTACGTCTGTATAGACCCGAGTAAAACACAGTACCTATTTCATCGTATGGCGTATCCC
>JAPXFY010000015.1:61166537-61169037 GCA_030674185.1 Monoplex corrugatus
TACATATATATATATATATATATATATATATGTATACATACATATATAAATACACATTCTTTTTAAATGAAAGCGTTTCACCAGGAAATCCAGATTCCGCACTTCTTCAGGTCACTGTGACCCCCCCCCCCCCCCCCCATAAATTCATCAGATACAACAATGCATGACATGAAGCGCGTGCAATAACAGTGGGTGGAGACAGTAAAAGCAGAACTGACTTCAGACTCCAGAACACTTTATTACCCAAGTATAGTGGCATAAGGTCCCGTTGGATCTGTCTTTTGCAATTAAGTCTTGCTAGTTTACACACAAAATATGAACATAGAAAAAAAAGGAAAAAAGAAAAAAAAGGAAAAAAAAAGGACCATAGCATATAAAATATGAGGCTTGTAAATAAAACACGTGGTGATAATATATATACTGTTTTTATACATATACATATATATATATCTATCTATCTATCTATCTATCTATCTATCTATCTATCTATCTATCTATCTATCTATCTATCTATCTATCTATCTGTCTATCTATCTATCTGTCTATCTATCTATCTGTCTATCTATCTATCTATCTATCTGTCTATCTATCTATCTATCTATCTACATGTATATATATATATATATATATATGTTTATATAGACGACGCAGCATGTGCAGAGGAAAGATAACAAAACGACGTAAATGTTTCCCAAATATTGGGCGGTACACCCTCCTTCCTCAAGGGGACTTTATTCACTGACTGCGATATGCTAAAACGCATGGACCGTTAAAAAAGAGAACTATTCACCAAATCTGAAAAATTAATAAAGAGTTAATCATCAGATACAAAGCGTGCAAAACACTGTCCTAGCCCAAGCATTACTACTATCCATGTTTACCCACATGCACGCGCGCACACATATTGCCTTTCCCACCTATTCATTCATCCATCCTCAAACATGCGCGCGCGCACACACACACACACACGCATGCACGCACTTAAGCACACACTTGAGCACACGCTTAAGCACACACCTTACATATATGATAAAAAAAATACTCACATATATGTATATATGCCAATGGCGTCAGATAAACATTGACAGACAAAGGTAGACATATGTAAATAAACACGCATCTCAGATCTTGACAATAAGAAGGACGACAACAACAACATAACAATATCGCTAGTAGTTGTTTTAACTTTCTACCGTAAACACAACAAACAACCTTAACCTTTAAAAAAACAGAATATTTGTCAGCTTCTAATACAGCGCTGCTCACACACACACACACACACACACACACACACACACACACACACACACACACACACACACACACACACACACACACACACACACACACACACACACACACACACACACACACACACACATCACATACACACACACACACACACTTTCTTACTAATCAAGTGCTGGTTTGAAAGCATTTCTGTTATGTGACCTTGACCTTGGCACAATGCCATCCGAACGTATGTGTTGGCTACTCGCTGTCGCTCTACCCCTTTGACACAAAACTGGCAAAGGATCTATTCAGAAATCATCATCATCATCATCATCATCATCATTAGCATCATCATCATCATCATCATGTGCCCTGCCGCATGACGTTGGCGATCATGGCCCTCCATACGAATCCATCTTTCGTCGCTGCAAGTATATGTCCCACCCTTTCTGTCTTCATCCACTTCGCAAATCCGTACAATATATTTTCTCCCTTGGTCTACTTGGTGCTCTTTTTCTTTCCTGTTTTTTCTATTCAGAGATAGATGCAAATTTTGCTGAGACATTTTTGTCACGGACGCGAGACAGACTTACAGAGACAACCTCTGTCCTGTTGATTTTAAAAACCCAGTCTCATTTTCCAAGATGATATATATTATTTGAAAAAAAAAAAAAAAAAACGTATTTTTACGGGTTTCCTTGTTTTGCCTAAACCCGACATATTTGCAACATTATCGTTCGGAATGTATAATTTACTCCATATAACTTTTTTTTTTTTCAAATAATTCAAAAGAGCCAAGTCAAACTATGTGGATTATATTAACTTCAGTTGTCTCAAAATAAATAAATAAATAAAAATAAATAAAAAGAATAAAAACCGCAAAAATAAAAATAAAATAAATAGCAAATCGTCCGCGCAAGCCCATGTGCATATACCATTCAACATGCATACACACAGCACACGGGCGCGTGCACACGGACACATACAGACAGACAGACAGACAGACACACACACACACACACACACACACACACACACACACACACACACACACAAACACACACACAGGCACAACACACACAACACAGGCACACACACACACACACACAATACACACACGGGATAACACACACACACACTCAACATACACACACAGAAGACACACACGACGCACACACACAGACACACAGACACACACACGAAAAAACAAGAATAAATAAACACACGCGACAACAAAACACGACGTGTGTGCACTACAAAACACAGC
>JAPXFY010000015.1:61174037-61186537 GCA_030674185.1 Monoplex corrugatus
AACTGTGTTTGACCGGGGGCTCTGTGTGGAAGTGGCCAATACGTCAGACTCCTAATCAGAGGGTATGGAGTTCCATCCCTCCTGGATATCTTCAGCCTGATCCGTAAGGCACGGACATCTGTCTGATTTTCCGGGGTCAACACTTATAGATCTCTTTCTGCCTGAAACTGATTCATGTATATAAAGTAGGTGGAACGTAAAATATGCACGTCAAAGATTCTGAAGGTCATTTCAATGTACCACACATTAAAAAAATCCTGTAAGTCATGCCAGTGCACACACGTTAAAGATCCTGTGAGTCATTTCACTGTACACACGTTAAAGATCCTGTGAGTCATTTCACTGTACACACGTTAAAGATCCTGTGAGTCATTTCACTGTACACACGTTAAAGATCCTGTGAGTCATTTCACTGTACACACGTTAAAGATCCTGTGAGTCATTTCACTGTACACACGTTAAAGATCCTGTGAGTCATTACATTGTACCCACGTTAAAGATCATGTAATTCACGTCAGTGTATACACGTTAAAGATCTTGTAAGTCATGTTAGTGTACTCACGTTAAAGATCATGTAAGTCATGTCAGTGTACTCACGTTAAAGATCCTGTAAGTCATGTCAGTGTACTCACGTTAAAGATCTTGTAAGTCGTGTCAGTGTATACACGTTAAAGATCTTGTAAGTCATGTTAGTGTACTCACGTTAAAGATCATGTAAGTCATGTCAGTGTACTCACGTTAAAGATTCTGTAAGTCGTGTCAGTGTACGCACGCTAAAGATCATGTAAGTCATGTCAGTGTATACTCGTTAAAGATCTTGTAAGTCATGTCAGTGTACTCACGTTAAAGATCATGTAAGTCATGTCAGTGTACTCACGTTAAAGATCATGTAAGTCATGTCAGTGTACGCACGCTAAAGATCTTGTAAGTCATGTCAGTGTACTCACGTTAAAGATTATGTAATTCACGTCAGTGTATACACGTTAAAGATCTTGTAAGTCATGTCAGTGTACGCACGTTAAAGATCTTGTAAGTCATGTCAGTGTACGCACGTTAAAGATCTTGTAAGTCATGTCAGTGTACGCACGCTTAAGATCTTGTAAGTCATGTCAGTGTACGCACGTTAAAGATCTTGTAAGTCATGCCAGTGTACTCACGTTAAAGATCATGTAAGTCATGCCAGTGTACTCACGTTAAAGATCATGTAAGTAGTTTCACTGTACACTCGTTAAAGATCATGTAAGTCATGTCAGTGTACACTCGTTAAATATCATGTAATTCACGTCAGTGTATACACGTTAAAGATCTTGTAGGTAGTTTCACTGTACACTCGTTAAATATCATGTAATTCACATTAGTGTACGCACGTTAGAGATCCTGGAAGTAGTTTCACTGTACACTCGTTAAAATTCATGTAATTCATGTCAGTGTACTCACGTTAAAAATCCTGTAAGTAGTTTCACTGTACACTCGTTAAATATCATGTAATTCATGTCAGTGTACGTACGTTAAAGATCCTGTAAATAGTTTCACTGTACACTCGTTAAATATCATGTAATTCATGTCAGTGTACGTACGTTAAAGATCCTGTAAGTAGTTTCACTGTACACTCGTTAAAATTTATGTAAGTCATGTCAGTGTACGTACGTTAAAGATCATGTAAGTAGTTTCACTGTACACTCGTTAAAATTCTTGTATGTCATGTCAGTGTACTCACGTTAAAGATCCTGTAAGTAGTTTCACTGTACACTCGTTAAAATTCTTGTTAAGTCATGTCAGTGTACGTACGTTAAAGATCATGTAAGTAGTTTCACTGTACACTCGTTAAAATTATTGTTAAGTCATGTCAGTGTACGTACGTTTAAGATCCTGTAAGTAGTTTCACTGTGCACTCGTTAAAGATCCTGTAAGTCATGTCAGTGTACGCACGTTAAAGATCATGTAATTCATGCCGTCGTTCACCTGTTCACCTGTCGGCGACATCATTCTTGATGGTAGCCGCTGATGCATGCCCCGTCAGCTGTCTCCATCCCCTCCTGTCCACAGTCCTGTAGATTTCATCTTTTGGCAACCTTGTCCACTTGGATATGTTCTCTACATAGGAAGTCGGCGGTCTTCCTTGTCGTCTCTTGCCCTCCATTTTGCCCTGGGCCACAGTCTTCATTACATGGCAGCTATGATGTCTCATAGCATGTCCAAAGTATTTCATTTTCATTTTCCTATCCAGGCCTAAAAGTTCAGGTTGTTTGTTCAGTTTTTCATCGTATACACAAGATAAAGATCCTGTAAGCCATGTCAGTGTACGCACGTTAAAGATATTGTAAGTCACGTCAGTCTCCGATGGCTCTTGGAAACACGAAAGCATGCAGGATGTGCGGCCACTAGAGACGGAGTATGCAGACTGTGCAGAGACATACTGCCTGCACAATGTGAGTAAAACAACGTTCATGCAAGCTTCCGAGAAAAATCGGCATCGTTTCATATATATATATATATATATATATATATATATATATATATATATATATATATATATACATAATTATATATATGTATTATGCAGCCCAGGCAAACAGACCAGCGTCAGACTTCATCTGTGCCCTCTCCCACAGGGACTGTCATTCCCGCATCGGACTGGCCAGCCACACCCGACGCTGCACCAGAATTAACACCAAGAGCGCAACTCCATAGTCTTCCGAGACTGAAGGATGCCTATATATATATATATATATATATATATATATATATATACATATATATATATATATATATGTGTGTGTGTGTGTGTGTGTGTGTGTGTGTGTGTATGTGTGTGTGTGTGTGTGTGTGTGTGTGTGTGTGTGTGTGTGTGTGTGTGTGTGTATCTGAGGATCATCGTACTCAGCGAGGTTACCTTTGTGCTCACTTTTTTTTTTTTTTTTTTTTTTTTTTTTGGGGGGGGTCCATTTTCTTTGCCACCTTAATGGCTACAAAAGCTAGAACAGTTTTCATAATGCGATGATGATGATGTCGATGAGGATAATAATCGCGATGCTATGAAGTTCCGTCTAGGACTGAGACTGCGTGACAAGGGCTGTGCTCTACGCTTACTATCATGAAATATCCAGCCGTCCACCAGACCCTAGAGATACAGACACCTGCGGTACTGGTCAGAAGATTTGAGCAACATCCTCACTGACGCATCCGTGAAGTGGATGAGACTCGACTGTGTGGTCCCTGTCCAGTCTTCCCAGTGAGCCCATAGTACGCCCAACTCCGGGTAGGAGCCGGTTAGAACCGAAAAATCCCACAATGATTAAATATGTTGTTGTTTGCCACTTAACTCTATAAAAAATGTACGTCTTTTCAACATCGCGAGCATCAGAACTTACATTTATACCGGTTTCTTGGAGAATTACGATTAGTCTACTGAAAGTTTTAAGTTTCCAGACACCGTGATTTTTTTTAATTTGCAAAGGCAATATATTGGAAGTGTTGCCGAGACATGTTTTGTTCCTTGTAAATAGAGAAGGTGGAATTGTATTAATGTGTTCATTTTCTTTTAATTCTAGAAATGTAAACATCGTTCATTTCATTTGGTGACTTTAATTTTCTGCCCAGGTAAACAAAAAGTAAAATAAAACATTTCGCTCTTGAAGATTTAAATGTCTGCAGCTGTATTTCTTGTAGAAGGAGAAGAAACTTGACACTGAGTGAAGCTATTTTTTCCTGCCAAAAGGACTTAAAAACTGTTTCATTTATTGATCCTATTTCTTTCCAACTTTTAGAAAACATATTTATTGCGTCTGGTGATCTTATATTTTTTTTCCTACCATGATAAGAACAAAATTAATCCATTTGTTTGAAGTACGTGGTGCAGCGAGAAAAACAATATCGACAAGTTACACTGATATTCGACCCTTTTACGACATTGAGTTGGTTTTGGTATTATTCTGCACCTAGACACTCCCATACGCGCTTCATCCAAATCTACCATTATCGATTCAGGTGACTCCTCTGGCACTGACGAAGTGCTGGAATGCAGGCGGAGAGGGCGGGAGTGGAACAGACTTTGTGAAAAGTTAAACTTGAAAAAGCGCCATCACTCAAGGATAGTAGTTTTAATACTGTTTGACTGTTTGACTGTTTGTTTGACTGTTTGTTTGACTGTTTGACTGTTTGACTGTTTGACTGTTTGACTGTTTGTTTGACTGTTTGTTTGACTGTTTGTTTGACTGTTTGACTGTTTGACTGTTTGACTGTTTGTTTGACTGTTTGTTTGACTGTTTGACTGTTTGACTGTTTGACTGTTTGTTTGACTGTTTGACTGTTTGACTTGTTTACATCTAATCCAAAACAAGTGTGACTGCCCGCGTTCAAACAAACAGGAACCAGAAGAAAAAAAAACCACTAAAAAAGAATAAGAACGCGTATTTAATACAACAAGACAAGACATGCGGAAAATTTTCGGCCAACTGGCCTTTGTCAAGCGTAAGATTACAAACAAACAAACACCAGATACAAAAACTAGTAGAAAAAGACTGAAACTTCCACTGGACCGAGCAGCAGGAAAAGTTTCAGTCTTTTTCTCCTAATTTTTTTGTATCTGGTGTTTGTTTGTTAGCTTACTCTTGACAAAGGCCAGTTGGCCGAAAATTTGCACCTGTCTTGTCTTGTTCTATTAAATACGTGTTCTTATTCTTCTTTCGTGTTTTTTTGGGGTTTTTTTTCTGGTTCTTGTTTACATCTCGTCAAAATGTCACCACCACCAAAACGTGACCTGCCTGCACGAAATGATAGATAAGTCGCGCTTGGCCAAATGTGACGGCAGGCTGACAAGCGTGGTGGGGGTCTGTCTGGGTGAAATTGAGATTTTCGCCGCATCGGCACTTTGCTAGACCATTTTTTTAACACCAGGTTGAGTTAATGTTCCATTGTTTTTTGCACCATAAATGTTTTTATTTGCCATTTTTTGTGACCTACTTATGGACTTCGAGCAGAAAAATCACGTCAGAACAGGTGCATTTTCTCTTCCTATCATTTCCTGCTTTGCTTGCCCATTCACCTGTATGTGTTCTTTTTTAAGGCTTACAGCTTTTTCTTAGGACTGATAATAAAGTATTATGTATTGACTGCGTCTCTGGCTCTAGGAAAATGCGTTGTGCAAGAGCAAATTTAGGCAATGTAGACCATGTTTATGTACATGTATGCTTTTGTGTCCTGGGTTATGTTCACATTTGTATTCCGGTTTGTTTTTGTGAAATCTTCTGGATATGATCAAAGGACATAACTCTTGAGAAGTATCTCCCATGTTGTATAGAACTTCTCCGAATCTAACACAGTTTGCGCTACCCATTCAGCTAGCATAGAAGCAGATACAAGGTGCAAAAACAGTAAGCTCAGAACACTCCTCAAAAAAAGTAGCGCCCGGGCCTACCTTTATACTCTGCAACTTACCTTACACACAACTATGAGAGAAGAGAGAAATACATACAATATATTGGTCTTATATTCAAGACTGACATTACTCTTTTATTCTTGAACTGACCAAACACACACACACACACACACTCACAGAGAAGACAGAACATATACAGGGTTGCTTCCAAGGCATATAGGTAATACCAAAGAAATAAGAGGGAAGCAGGGATAATTTTTTTATAATATAATCAAAGGACATGACTCTTGAGAATTATCTCCCATGTTGTATAGAACTTCTCAAATCTAACACAGTTTGCGCTACTTCTGGATATGAATTGGACAGAATGGTCAACGCCAGGGACATATCCTTAGATCATGTGCATGCATGCATTGACATTTGTACTTAAAATTTCTTTTCCCAGCTTTTCTTTCAACCCAATGCTGTGTACGTTTTGAAAATGGTTATAGCCCTGATATAGCTCTGTGCAGTCGGCTGGGATTATAACAATAAGAACAACCCCCCACCACCACCACCACCACCACCATCACAACCACAAGCACCCCCAGCATGGTAATAAGAAAACCATCCCCGGATTGCAAGGTTGCGGGTGGCCTTCACATATAGTGATTAGCTGCGGTGTAAGCCAAGCTTGTCTGGAAGAAATATAGCGAGTTCTTGGACAGATTGGTGATGGTTTCTGTCAAGTCATGCCGTGGTGGCATTTGGCATGACCACATCTTAGAAAATCGTCCATATGCTTTATGGTGGAGCTGTCATGGGGGATATCGGCTGTGTACATTCCCCAGCCCATAGGTCGTTGCGGTAGATATCCCTTCACCATCATCACGAAGGTCTGACTAAATGCCTAGCATGCTGTACTTACAGGGCAGGTAATTCCCACATGATCAAAGGGTGTGGGTAACCCCCTACTAGAAATATTAGAGGGCTGAAGTGAGAAGCACCACTGTAGGTACCTAACAAACTGTGATCATCTGATCATCATCATCATCATCAAGTGCCCTGCCGCAAGGCGTTGGCGATCATGGCCCTCCATATGTAATAATAATAATAATAATTACAATATTTATATAGCGCAAAATCTTGATAAAATCAAATCTAAGCGCTGAAACACACACACACGCACGCACGCACACACACACGCACGCACGCACGCACACACACGCACCCACGCACACACACACACACACATACACACACACACGGCTATAAATGGGGAGAAAGAATAAAAACAATGGAAAATTATAGAGAGCATATTATATACAATTATATATTGCAATGTGATTCCCCTCCGAGTGGAGACAGGCTGCAGAGGGGATTGAGTGAGGTCAGGATTTTATGCAGAGGAGAAAAGGTGAGTTTTGAGAGCGGACTTGAAGGAGACAAAAGTAGGTTGCTGACGGACTGAGAGAGGAAGTTTGTTCCAGGAGAGCGGACCAGAAACAGAGAAGGCTCGTGGACCATAGGTATTGAGCTTAGTGCGTGGAAAGCGAAAAGTCAGAGGATCGGAGGCAGAGCGGAGGGTACGTGAGGGAACATAGATCTCAAGTAGGCTTGACAGGTAATCGGGGGCTGCGTTATTGAGGCTTTTGTAGCACATGGTGTCTAGTTTGTACTGTATGCGCTTTGATACAGGGAGCCAGTGAAGTTGTGCCAGGAGAGGAGATATGTGGTCAGCTTTTTTCTTTTTGAGTACAAGGCGTGCAGCATTGTTTTGAATGCGCTGTAGGATGTGAGTGGTGGAGGCAGGAAGACCGGACAGGAGTGAATTGCAATAGTCAATGCGAGACATTATGAAGGAGAGAACGAGTTTTGCAGTTGTTTCCACAGAGAGATACTTCCTGATCAGGCTTATACGATGGAGGTGATAGTAGCAAGATCTGGCAGTTTGAGAAACAAAGTTGTTCATGGAGAGGGTAGAGTCAATGCAGACACCAATGTTTTTAGCTGAATCAAAAATTGGGACTGATGTGTTTCATAATGGGAGAGAAAGAGGAGGCAGCTGAGAAAGTTTCTGACGGGTGCCAATGAGGATAGCTTCTGTCATGTCATGTGTCATATATGTATCTATCCCTTGTTGCTGCAAGCACATCTTCCACCCTCTCTGTCCTCAGCCAACCTGCAAGTCCGTCCAATATTTTCTCCGTAGGTCTACCTGGTGCTCTCTTTCCCTCCAGCTTTCCCGTTGTGACCAGATGCTCTAATTCCCCTTTTCCTCATAAAATGGACTATAAATGTTGCCTGCCTTTTCCTAATCTTCCCGGTCTTCTTGTGTCTGCCTCCATCAAGACTGTCTTGTTTGTTTTCTTTGCTGTCCATGGAACTCTCAACATTCCTCCCAGAAACCACATCTCGGCTGCCTCAATCTTGTTTTTTTTTGCGTGTTGACTTGTCCACGCCTCACAACCGTATAATATTATCGGTTCTATACAACATTCAAAAACTCTCTTTCTGATGTGAATTGATAGGCATCACAAACTGTGGTACTATACAATACATATGCGTTGTAAGATGTGGTTTGACCTTGTAGACAGCGAACTAACAAAACAAAACAAAAAAATAAAAGAAGATTATCAGTGGTGATTGAAAATCACCATCATGATCATCATCGTCATAATTATCATCATCATCATCATTCATCATCGTTGTCATCGTCGTCTCCATCGTCATCATCATTGTCCTTGTCGTCGTCGTCGTCGTCGTCGTCATCACCATCACCTCATCACCACCACCACCATCACCACCATCATCATCATCCATCATCACCACAAGTCACATCATCATCATCATCTCATCATTTCATCTATCACCATCATCTCTTTTCTTCTTCTTTCTTTCTTTCTTTCTTCTTCTTTCTTTCTTTTTTTTTTTTTCTTTTTCTTTCTTTCTTTTCTTCTTTCTTCTTCTCTTTCTTTTTTTCTGTCTTTCTTTCTTCTTCTTCTTCTTCTTCTTCTTCTTCTTCTTCTTCTTTCTTCTTCTTCTTCTTCTTTTCTTCTTTCTTCTTCTTCTTCTTCTTCTTCTTCTTCTTCTTCTTCTTCTTCTTCTTTCTTCTTCTTCTTCTTCTTCTTCTTCTTCTTCTTCTTCTTCTTCTTCTTCTTCTCTTCTTCTTCTTCTTCTTCTTCTTCTTCTTTCTTCTCTTCTCTTCTTCTTCTTCTCTTCTTCTTCGCATTCTTCTTCGCATTCTTCTTCGCATTCTTCTTCGCATTCTTCTTCTTCTCTTCTTCTTCCTTCTTCTCGCATTTCTTCTTCGCAATTCTTCTTCTTCGCATTCTTCTTCTTCGCATTCTTCCTTCTTCTTGCATTCTTCTTCTTCTTCTTCTTCTTCTTCTTCTTCTTCTTCTTCTTCTTCTTCTTCTTCTTCTTCTTCTTCTTCTTCTTCTTCTTCTTCTTCTTCTTCTCTTCTTCTTCTTCTTCTTCTTCTTCTTCTCCTCCTCTCTTCCTCCTTGATCTTTTTTTTTTTCTTATATGAATTCATATCAGACTGTCATTGGACATCCTGGCTACATAGTAACAACATGTCTTTGTCACAACACACTGTCAACCCCACGTTCATTCATTCGAAATTTCTATAACTAGGTAACTCGAGATTGCTAAGCCGCCTCGGGGACACCTGCCAGAGGCGATTCTGCCCTGATGCTGGGTCATTTCACTGAAGTTCAAGAGTGCCTGTTCTGGTCCAACCATTTTATTAAGGACCCTCCCTACTAAACCATCCTTACTAAAGATTGGAGTCGCACGGTCAAGAAGACAGAAGGAGAGAGAGAGAGACTCTCTGTGTTCCACATTTTGCTTCCTTCAAACTATATCAAAAGACTGCAGATTATGGAACAAGATTCAATAATAGCGTTAGCTTCAAAAGAGCCAAAAAAGGATCTATAAAGAGCAAATATTCCTCCCTCTTCACATGGGTGGATAAAAGACATTTGCGTGTATTCTGCATTGAAGACTACGGTGGAAAAAATCGACTCTCTTCTGTCGTAACCCCTCTTATAGAAAAAGTTATTCATTCTCACACACGCATGCAACGCATGCGCGCGCGCACACACACACCCCACACACACACACAAACACACACACACACACACGTAAACACAACGTGCGCCCGCGCGAGCACGCAAGTACGCACATACACCATATATATATGTATGTATGTATGTATGTATGTATGTATGTATGTATGTATGTATGTATGTATGTATGTATGTACATGTATGTATGTATGTTTTATGTATGTATGTATGTATTTATGATATATGTATGTATGTGTTATGTGTATGTATGTATGATGTATGTATGTATGTATGTATGCTGTATGCATTGTGTATGTATTAGTATGCATGTATGTATGTTTGTGTGTAGTATGTATGTACATATTATGTATGTATTTGGTACGTATGTACGTATGTATGTATGTTTCTATCTATCTATCTAGTTATCTAGCTATCTAGCTAGTTATCTATCTATCTACTATCTACAGAGAGACAGACAGACAGACAGATATAGACAGAGAAGTATAGAGAGATAGACAGAGACAGAGCGAGCGAGCGAGCGAGAGAGAGAGAGAGAGAGAGAGAGAGAGAGAGAGAGAGAATGAGAAAGAGAGAGTGTGAGAGAGAGAAAGAGAGAGAGAGAGAGAGAGAGAGAGAGAGAGAGAGAGAGAGAGAGAGAGAGAGAGAGAGAGAGAGAGAGAGAGAGAGAGAGAGAGAGAGAGATCAGTGATACTGCACGCACACAAAAATGTCCGGGTTCATATGCACTACGAAGCTTGCGACAACGATGATGATAGTTTCATTAAAACTTTTTTTTTTCATCATCATCTTCATCAGGTGCCCAGCCGCATGGCGCTGGCGACCATGGACTTCTATTTATTTCTATCTCTCGTTGCCCCTAGCACCTCCTCGTCCCCAGCCACTCTGCAAGTCCGTCCCGCATTCTCTCCCTGGGTCTACCTGGTGCTCTCTTTGCCTCCAGCTTTCCCGTTGTGACCAGGTGCTCCAAATCCCCCTTCCTCATAAAATGGCCTATAAATAGTTTTTTTTTTACGAGAAAAAAATTACTGAAGTTTCTCTGTAAGTATTTTTGTTATGATTGGCTGTGTAAGAGAGTTGGGTAGTTGAGTTGGAAGAATATGCCATTAATCATGAGCTCTGGTGAGAGCAGTTATCCAAACCACGTGTTCACTTTTGTGCCTCACCGCCTGTTTCAGGTCATCATCACCATTAAGTGCCTTGTCACATGGCGTGGGCAATCATGGCCTTCCATCTGTTTCTATCCCTTGTTTCCTCAAGCACCTCTTCCACCCTCTCTGTCCTCAGCCACTTTGCAAATCCGTCCAACAGTTTCTTCCTGGGTCTACCTTGTGCTCTCTTTTCCTCCAGCTTTCCTGTTGTGACCAGGTGCTCCAATTCCTCTTTCCTCATAAAATGGCCTGTAACTGTTGCCTGCCTTTTCCTAATCTTCCTTATGAATGATCTACTTGTGTCTGCCTCCATCAAGACTGTCTCGTTTGTTTTCTTGCTGTCCTTGGAACTCTCAACATTCCTCCCAGAAACCACATTCCGGCTGCTTCAATCCTGCTCTGGCCTTGCTTGTTGACTGTCCACGCCTCACAACCGTATAACATTATTGGTTCTACATAACATTCCAGAACTCTCTTCCTGACTTTGATAGGCATTTGTTGGTAAGAATGCTTTTCATCTTCTTCAATGCTGTTTCAGGTGACGTCCACCATCTTCATTCTGGCGCTGGCGTGGACTGACATCTTCACGTGTTCTGCCATTATCCCGCTTACTATCGCCTTCACAGCCACCGATGGAGACCTGCGTTTCGACTTTCTGTGCAAGCTGTACCAGTTCTTGATCACCTTCAACGTGCCCCTGGCGGCCTTCATCATGGTGGCTATCGCTGTTGACCGTTACTTCAGCATCTGTCATCCTTTCTTGCACGCCGTCACGCCCAGAAGAGCGCGTATCACCGTTTTCTGCCTGTGCGCTTTCGCTTTTCTGCTGGGCACCATCACAGCTTTGGGCTACGGATACTCAGGGGGCATCCCCGCTAGTGTCACCACGACGCCGTCGAACGTCAACGTCAGCCACGTCCAAGAATTGTGGGGGGAGGGAGGTGGGGAGACGACGATGTCGGTGGAGGTCGGGGGTGCTGCTGCTCAAGGGATGGCGGGCACGAGGGCGGAGTGTCAACCACTCGGCAACATCCTGCCTTTTAGCTTCCTGCAGGACTACCAGAAGTTCTACGCCTCCTTCTACCTCCTCTCCCTCCTCGCCGTCTTCATAATCTACGCCTTCATCTACCGCTCCGTGGTTCGCCGACGGGAATGGCGGCGCAGGCAGCGTCCAACCGCCCGCCCTGCAGCAAGTCGCCGGTCACCGTCGCCGTGGAGGTGGAAGAGGTGGAGATGAGCTCCAAGAACGGCACGGCCACCGTCAACGGCGGCAACAGCAGCGGAGGCGGCGGCGGTGGTGGTGGTGGTAGCAGCAGCAACGTCAACAGGAACGGTTGCAACGAGACCCAGTCGCTGAACAGCTCGGAAAAGAAAGCCAACAAGAGCGGCGAGACTTCAACTTCCTGGCCAACATCCGGACAGCCGCCATGCTGTTCGTGGTGACTCTGGTCTTCATCGTGTCCTTCCTGCCGGCCTGGCTGATGGCTGTGGAGGTGGTCACCTTCCACATCGTCATCTTCTACCTCTACTTTGTCTACAACGTGGCCAACCCCGTCATCTACGCCTTCATGAACCACGCTTTCCGCAAGGAGTTGAAGCGGGTCTTCCAACGTGGTTTAAACCTCTGCCGGGTCTGACTGCGGACCACGCTGACATGTGGCTGTCTGATGTGGCAGCTTCACAGCGTCCATGTGGCTGTGGGACGGGATTCTGACCGTCCCTTTGCGCGGTACCAGCACAGACCAGAACGGCTGCCGTCTCACACACACACACACACACACACACACACACACACACACACACACACACACACACACACACAACACACACACACACACACACAACACACACACACACACACACAATACATATACACACACACGTGAAGGATTCACCGATATC
>JAPXFY010000015.1:61196537-61199037 GCA_030674185.1 Monoplex corrugatus
TTATTTTTTCACCTTTTTATAGACATCAACAAACAATGTAGTAACAAAACAAAACAAAAACAAATAATAATAATTTCAATTGATAACAATTGTTCACATAAAAAAGAAAACAAAACCTATAGCCTACAAAACATATAAAACAATATTCTAATCAATGATGATTTCATTATGTACAACAATATTTAAGAAACATGTCATGAAGAAAGTCTGTTTTCTACACAGGGAACAATGATCTATAGTTGTTCCATTGAGCATTAAAAAAAGGACAAGCGAAAATTTAGTTTGGCATTATATTGTTCAATTTTGAATCTCTGGTTTACATGTAGCAGCATAAGTCGAAATTAGGTACTACCAAATCATTGGCATCATTAGAACAGAAATGCATTTTTTTTCCTGACGATGTAAATGAATTTTGTTGATTAGAAACTTTAGATCATGTGGCCATTTGAAATGTTACATTAGCCTGAGCCATGCTTTGAGAAAACAGAAGGTAGATTTTAAGGGCACTAGTGTCGTATTACCCTTAGCTATCATAAAGAATACCCTTGTGAAATCTGATTGAGTTATTTTGAATTACTACGTGCAACGTTTGGGACGTTCAGGCCATAGGCCTTAGATTGATGCATGAGATATTAGGGTTCTGTAAAATGTTGAATTGTGGTGGCGCTGCAAAACCCGTCAATTTCAGATAATTCTACGAAGTTAACAAGAAACACCACGGCGGTGTGGATAGGACCCGGAACACGAATGCCTCACCACTCTTCGGACAATCACCTCCCAAGCTCCTGACGCCAGTCAGTAGTTATTTCACCAAGCAGATGGGGGCTGTCCATGCGTTGTATGATCCATTCGGTAATTCTACAATTTCAACGAGGCATTTCTGAGAGATGTGTGCATTTTTCATTGGAACTTTACCGTGAAAACCAAGGAGATCTAAAGAACTTGTTCACTTCACTTCCCTCTACAGCATTTCTCCTTGGAATGCTGTCTGCCCGCTCTGCTCTCCGGGTTTCTGTCTTCCATGTCTGTCATTACTCAGCCAGGTTGAAAATCTCTTGATTGTTCCGATTTGTCAATTCCTTGATGTTTCCCAGGTAATCTTTTTGTGTGTGTGTGGTCTCTCCTTTCTCCCCCACTCCCACCCCAATCTATTCGTGGTATTCTCCTTTTTCTTATGCCCCTCGATTTTCCCCATGAATGGCATCTTTTGTGATGAGTGCACTTTTTGTTTCTGCACACATGTCTCAGAGCTCATAGGATCGAAATGTCAATGGGGATGGAACACCCCAGTCAGGAATGACACCCGGACATGATGAGGTCAACTCAAACCAGATCCAAAGAACTCAAATCTACTCAATTCCGGTTTCCACAAGATAGCGCCCCTCTCCCCTCACACCTCCCCCCCCCCCCTAACCACCTGTCTCAGTCTGTATCTCGGTTTGCTTGTGCACGATCTATGCCTCGCTTTGTCAGAACGGGTCATTTTTTTGTATCGTTGATAACGGCAGATAACATGTAATTGTCTGTGGCCTGTTCTCAAAAAAAACAAAAAAACACAAAAAAAACCGGAGCGAAAGTCGCTAATGTTAAGCCAAGCAACAACCCAGAAAACGAGCTGGTGACTGGTGATTTTTAAGATATATATTTCGCTGTGTTTTAGTACACGTATAGTGTATCATATGATGACAATTCAGAAGATCTCTTGACCGGGAAAGTATGCTTAAATGGCGTTTCGAAATGATAATATCCAAAACTGCAGTTACGTTTATAGAACACATCAGACGAGCCAGAAATAGCCAGCAGAATCGGCCTATCCAAAACAACATTCAAGAAGATGAAAAGCATTCTTACCAACAAATACCTATCAATTAATATCAAGAAGAGAGTTCTTGAATGTTATACAGAAGCAATAATGTTATACGGTTGTGAGGCGTGGGCAGTCAACAAGCAAAGCCAGAACAAGATTGAGGCACCCTAAGATGTGTTTTCTATGAAGAATGTTGAGAGTTCCATGGACAACAAAGAAAAAAACAAACAAACGAGTCAGTCTTCATGGAGGCAGACTCAAGAAGATCATTCATTAGGAAGATAAGGAACAGACAGGAAACATCTATGGACCATATTATGAGGAAAGGGGAATTGGAGCACCTGGTCGCAACAGGAAATCTGAAGGGAAAGAGAGCACCAGGTCCACCCAGGGAGAAGACATAGGACAGACTTGCAGAGTGGCTGAAGACAGAGAGGGTGGAAGAGGTGCTTGAGGCAACAAGGGATAGAAACAGATGGAAGGCCATGATCGCCAACGCCATGTGGCAAGGCACTTGATGATAATGATGATGATGATCAGGCAAGACCTAGTCACAACAAGGAAGCTAGAGGGGTAGAAGGCTGGATGGAGACGGAGAGGGTGGGAGATATACCCGCAGTGACAAAAGATAGATTCGTATGGAGGACCGTGATCGCCAACACCTCGCAGCAAGGCGATTAACGGGTTATTGAT
>JAPXFY010000015.1:61206537-61209037 GCA_030674185.1 Monoplex corrugatus
GGTTGTTTTTTTCTGCTTGCACATTTGCACGTATCACAATAATTGTGTTCGGTTTTTTGTTGTTGTTTTTTTTTCATCATTGTAATACTAGATCTAAAATAATGATAGACATTGCTTTTTTCTTCTAGAAACGTTAATCATGTGTCACTTATAACATCTGAACCGGTGACAATGTCAACGGTAACAACAACAACAAGATAACGAGATAACAAGATTTTATTTCAGCCCAGTGCACAGACACAAGGAAAATGTTTTGGCTATACATACAATCACAGTCAAGCCTCACAACAAAGTACAATATTCAACATCATAAAAGACAAATTCGTCGGTCATCCACGGAATCGAAGAAACACACGCACACAACACACACACGCTCTCACGCCAATCCGAAATCCGAGCCACCTTAGCTGGACACTAATTGTTGGTTCTGCCCTGCCAGCTAATTAACAGCGCGCATCTGTCCTTCTCCTTCCACTCTCCACACCACCCTCACCCATCCTGTGGGGAGCCACAGGTACACATTGAAGTATAGGCTTACATATTGACCTAGATTCGATAGGCCTACTCTGTGCCAGTATCAGTCACTTCCTACACTCAGTCCCTCCGAAAGATCGTAGCAGTTACAAAGCACTGCTGTAGAGTGATGGACTCTGGTCAAACCTGCCTGGCTAAAAATAGTACGCGCAGGCGATGCCGGCTGGCAGAAAGGTAGTAGTTGGAGGGTGTCAGAATGGCTGGGAAAATGCAGCCTTGACGCACGCGTACACCCATACCCACACACACACTCACGCACACACACACATACACCCACACACACACCACACCACACACACACCGCACACACACACGCACACGGGACCCACACAACATAAGGTAAAAATTATTCTCTTACATTCACTCCCCCTCCTCACATGCGCAAGACTAAAAAAACCAAAGACAGGTGAAGAAGCTTTGATATATAACAAAATATGTAGTAAGAGTACATTCTAACGCAAGTTAAAAAAAATCATTATAAGCCAGCCTGGGGAATTAAAACAATGTATTGTTTTATATTTTTCAACCGTTAAGAAAAAATATTAACCTAAAGTGAATCACCATCCTATTTGAAGACAAAAGAAAAACAAACAAACAAATAAAAATTAAAAATTATCCAAAACAAGTGCGACTGCACGTGTTCAAGAAAACAGGAACCAGAAAAACACGAAAATAGAACCAGAACGCCTGTCTAATTCAACCAGACAAGACAGGCACAAATTGTTCGACCAACTGGCCTTTGTCAAGCGTGAATGTAAGATCACAAATAAACACCAAATACAAAATTAGGAGAAAAAGACTAAACTTCCCTGCTAACTCGTCCAGTGGGAGAAGAGGATTAAATCAAACAAAAAATAAATAACTGCACTTAAACTGAATGACTACGTGGCTGAACCTGTCTCTCAGTGACAAAAAAAAGGCTACTTACTGCGTAGCTTTCGTCGGCGATCCGGCCGACTTCTTCAGCGCAACTGCTGGGTTGAGAACTGGCTTCAGTACGCACCGCCGTGAGCAAACTCACGACAGTGCGACTGAATAAGTGAGGAGTACACCGATGGCAGGTTGTGTCGGCCCCGGTCACAGCTGAGGGTGGGGTTCCTTGCGGCGATGTAAACTGCCTCCTTTACTCCCCTCTGGAACCATCTTGCTTCTTTGCAGTTAAACTGGTTTTAATCTTGTTTTCTTAATAGATATATTGAAAATCATGCTATAGATTGTAATTCAACAGAGGAAAATGTACGTGAAAAACCATAGCTTATGCATCTTTGCTTTGTGTTATTTTCTGTTTTTCGGTTTGATCAAGTGTCCTACCTATTTGCCATTCCCTCAATATCACTGTATTCATCTGCAGGCACCGTGTTTGGACATTTACAGAGACAGATTTCTTGACCACCAGCAATAGTTTGTGTGTGTGTGTGTGTGTGTGTGTGTGTGTGTGTGGTGTGTGGTGTGTGTGTGTGTGTTGTGTGTGTGTGTGTGTGTGTGTGTGTTGTGTGTGTGTGTGTGTGTGTGTAGTGTGTGTGTTTGTGTGTGTGTGTGTGTATTTGTGTGGGGTGTTTGTGTGTGTGTGTATTGTGTGTGTGTTGTGTGTTTGTGTGTGTGTTTGTTGTGTTGTTTGTGTTTGTGTGTGTTGTGTGTGTGTGTTGTGTTGTGTGTGATTGTTTGTGTGTGTGTTGTGTGTTGTGTGTGTGTGTTTGTCTTTGTTTGTGTGTGGTGTGTGTTGTGTGTGGTGTGTGTGTTGTGTGTGTGTGTGTGTGTGTGTGTGTGTGTGTGTGTGTGTGTGGTGTGTGTGTTGTGTGTGTGTGGTGTGTGTGTGTGTGGTCTTGGTGTGGTGTGTGGTGTGTGTGTGTGTGTGTGTTTGTGGTGTGTTGTAGAGGGGTGAGGGAGGAGAGAGAGAGAGGACAGAAGAGAGAAGAGAGAAGAGAGACAGACACGCACAGCACACGACAAGAAAGGAAGAGAGAGA
>JAPXFY010000015.1:61214037-61216537 GCA_030674185.1 Monoplex corrugatus
TCGGGTTTCATTTTCAAAACCATGAAAGTAACTAGTCATTTATCCTATTGTTAATTGTTTCAACATTTGAAAGAGCAAGAATTATATGAAATGTCATAAAATGGTTTGGCTGGACTCATACCTTGGTGGAATGCGTGTTAATGACGGCATTTTGACCATACATTTAAACATACACACGAACACACACAATATCTATCTCCTTTTTTATACCACACATAATCTGCCCACTCCATTCGTCTTTACTCGCCATCCAACTGTCTTTCTTTTTTTTATATTTCTTTAAATTTGTTCGATTTCTCATTCAGGAAAACCCCAAATAGTTCGTCCTTAATACCAATCAAATGAACAAAATTGATGATCGACAAACACATGGGTGGGTTAGTCTTCTCCCCTGCGAAGAGGAAAAATGAAATTGTCTGGCATTGGTCTTAACAGGGATGGTTGATTTCTGATCGAAATAGAGACATATGATTAGAGATATGATTTGAAAGTGGACACTGTGCTTGCTGTGTTCATATAATCAAATAAGGATTCCCTGTTAACAGCTCCATGGTAGTTCTAATCATTACCTTTTTTTTGTTGTTGTTTATTTGGTTATTTTCATTCATCTCTCCTGAGACGTGATTTGATGCGAATGTTAAACTCTGCGTCCCCTTTCTCTGTCCCTGATGTCTGTCTGTCTGTCTGTCTGTCTGTCTGTCTATGTCTGTCTGTCTCTATCTCTGTCTATGTCTGTCTCTGTCTGTCTGTCTGTCTGTCTCTGTCTCTGTCTTTTTCTGTTTATCTGTCTGTCTGTCTCTGTCTCTCTCTGTCTCTTCTCTGTCTCTCTGTCTCTCTGTCTGTCTCTCTCTCTCTATCTTTCTCTCTCTCGTCTTTCTATTCTTGTCTCTCTCTGTCTCTGTCTCTGACTTTCTCCCTCTCTCTCCATCTCTCCCTCTGTCTCTATGTATATGTCTCTCTGTCTCTGTCTCTGACTGTCTCTCTGTCTCTGTTTCTCTCTTTCTCTCTCTCTTTCTTTCTTTCTTCTTTTCTCTCTTCTTTCTCTCTCTCTCTCTTTCCTGCCTCGCTCTCTCTCTCTTTCTATTTCTCTCTCTTCATTTTCTGACTTCTCTCTGTCTCTCTCTCTGTCTCTCCCTCTCTTTCTCTCTCTCTCTCTCTCTCTCTCTCTCTCTTGTGTCTTTCTTTTTTCTCCCCTCTATGTCTCTCTCGTTTGTCTTTCTGTCTCTGTTAGTGTCTCTCTTTTTTTTTCTCTCACACTCTCAGTCTTGATACCTTCTCCACCCTTTCTTTGTCTCTGATAAGGACATTAATATCTAAGAAATTGCTGTCTGTCTCTTTACAGTTTGCGTAAAACATTTAATATTTGAACCAATCCCAATAAGATACTGTCTGCCTGGGTGAAATTAAAGGGATTTGTTTATTTTTTCTCTGAACGTGTTTCTTTTCGTCATCAGTGTGCTTTAGTCTTATTTTGTTTCTCTTTGTTTTCTTTTGCTTTGTTCTTCTTGTGTTCCTTGGCTTATTTTCGCTGTTTTGAGTTTGTGCAAAACATTTAATATTTGAACCAGTCCCAATGAGATGCAGTCTTCCAGGGTGAAATTAAAGGGATTTGTTGTTTGTTTGTTTTTTTCTCTGTACGTGTTTCTTTTCGTCGTCAGTGTATTTTAGGTTTTTTTGGTCTTGTTTTGTTTTGTTTTGCTTTGTTCTTCTTTGTGTTTCTTGGCTTATATTTGCTTTTTTCTCTCATTAACATTGAACATTCCCAAACGTAATAGTATTGGATGCTAGGCGTGGACAGTCAGCAAGCAAAGCCAGAGCAGGATCGAGGCAGCCGAGATGTGGTTTCTCAGAAGAATGTTGAGAGTTCCATGGACAGCAAAGAAAACAAACGAGACAGTCTTGATCAAGTAGATCACTCATAAGGAAGATTAGGAAAAGACAGGCAACATTTATAGACCATTTTATGAGGAAGGGGGTTTTGGACCACCTGGTCACAACGGAAAGCTGTAGGGAAAGAGAGCACCGGGTAGACCCACGGAGAGAATGCTGGACGGACTTGCAGAGTGGCTGGGGATGAGGAGGTTGGGGGAGATGCTAGGGGCAACGAGAGATAGAGATGGTTGGAAGTCCATGGTCGCCAACGTCATGCGGCAGGGAACCTGATGATGATGATGAATAGTATTGGGAACATGTCAATCGTGCCTGGTGTATGTTTACATTTACAGTGACACAGACAATATCTCAGCATGCTTCTCAGAGGTTTATGAAGGTACTTTGACCAGATGTGAATTCCCAGATCATTTGAACGACATGCATAATAACCAGATGTGAATAGCTACCTTATTCGAACAAAATGTATCTGCACTAGATCAGCATTGCTAGATTATCTGAATAAATTGCATCTTACAAGATGTGGATTATCGTACCATTTGGTAACGAAACGAATACTGATCAGTTGTAACTTACCAACTCATTTGAACGAAAAGCATCGTAAACAGAT
>JAPXFY010000015.1:61221537-61236537 GCA_030674185.1 Monoplex corrugatus
CACTTTTTCACCCAAAAAGACGTGAATAGACAAACGCAGGAAGCTGGTGGATAGGATGAGGGAGTCAAAGCTTTAAACGTGTAAGTGAACTAGCCAGGACATATGTGATTCATGATTGTGCACATCTGAAATTGAACAGCGCATACACCATCACAAAACCTGGCAATAGTTATTGGAACCAAAAAACAAAAACACGAAAAACAGAATAAGAACGCGTATTTAATGCAACAAGTCAAGACAGGAGCAAATTTTCGCCCAACTGGCCTTTGTCAGGCGTAAGATCACAAACAAACAAATACCAGATACAAAAATTAGGAGAAAAAGACTGAAACTTCCCTGCTGCTCTGTCCATTGTAAGAAAAGGAATGGTAATAATAGCCTACCAAATATAAATGTACCTTTTCGTTAGCCTTATAGCCACGAGCCTGGTGGCTTTAAATTACTGGGCCTTAAGTGTGTTGTGTGTGGCAGCCATCATGCCTAGACGAAACTATTCTGTAATAATATTGTTTCAGTCCATTCACAGTCATATAAGATGAAACGAAAAACATCCAGCCTGGTCTATTCTCCGTTGTGGTCAGATATTTCTTCTCACACATTGGCAAGGCAATGATTATACTTACTGACACAACACGGCCATTAAAGTTGATCAGATACTACGAAAACAGATACCTTTCCACACAGTGCTTCAGTGAGTACCATCATATTCATATTCATATCATATCCATATTTATATTCCTATTCATGTTCATATTCATATTCATATTCATGTTCACATCATATTCATATTCATATTCATGTTCATATTCATGTTCATGTTCATGTTCATATTCATATTCATATTCATGTTCTTATTCATATTCATATTCATGTTCATATTCATATTCATGTTCATATTCATGTTCTTATTCATATTCATATTTATTTCTTTTGTTACATTAGCTTTATCTTGTGAAAATCAGGCTGCTCTCCCCTTTTGTAGCGCGTTGCATTGTAGCGCCGCCTGCTTTTTTACTTTTACCAAGATTTTACATGTAGAAAGGCAAGAAGACTAATTGGCCTTCGAGAGGAGAGACCTGTGAAATCAACCTGTCTCTCCATAATTTTATACCAGGCGGCCGGGCGAAAGCTCTGCTCTTCAGGTTTTCAACTGCTGTGGGATCTTTAGCATGCGCGGGCCAGAAGGCACACAGGTCAGACTCGTTTTCTCGCCCCCTTGAGAAGGACTAGACGTTCAGTTCGATCTTCCGGTCAAACTGAGGAGAAAAACCGCAGTGTTGGTCGAGAGATTTGAGCAACACGCTAAATGACACATCCGTGAAGTGGACGAGACTCCACTGTTGTGGTCCCAGGCATCCCAAGGAGGCCATAGCACGTTTAGCTCTGGTTAGGAATCGCTTGGGGCTGAAAAATCCCATAATGATTCTGAAAGGACTGACTGTAAATCGTAATCCTTACAGGATTTCGAACCCACAGCCTCCGGGTCGGTAGTCCGTTGAGCTAACAACAACACAACAGTGACTGGTTGCAAGAAATTTCTTTTGACTGTTGGATAATAGCATCCACGACCTCCCACTCATCAATCCCTTATCTACTCGCTTCCTTTTCTTCCTACGCACTACCACACACTGCCCAGTTATTCGACAACTTTTAAAACTGGACTGGCTATGACATCTGATCAAGGTTATCTTCGTATAATGGTGTAAGTATTCTCAATCTGCCAAACGCATATTCTCGCCTTCAAATAAGTCGAACAAACAAAAACGAATAAAATGGATATCAAATCTACAGGCTATTTTGTGCTCGCTGCATAATAAAAAATATTGAAGTCTGCAAGATTCAATCATGTTAACAGCTGAATTTCATCTGAAATATGAAACGTTCATTGCGTGATTAATTCCAAGCAGAGAACTGCTTTTTTGGGGAGTATTTGGTAAATAGATAGGGTTTAAGCAAACATCTCTGTTGGAGTTCTGGTAATTAGCTTCTTGTAGAGCATTTTTCCTTTCCAAACACGTCATTTGAGACGAGTTTTATGCATTTCAGAAAAACCCTGAGAGCTTCATCAAAGCATAAAAGACAAAGGCAGACACACGTATAGAAAACACATTTCAACCCTTGCTGTTATGAAGAAACAGACGAATTATTATAGCAGAATGACCAAAAAGCAATAAAAATGAAGTATGACAAAATATCAACTTTAAATGAGAATTGGTCATGGAAAGAATATCTATTCATCTCTCTGTCTGTCTGTCTGTTTGTCGTCTGTCTGTCTATCTTTCTATCTTTCTCTCTCTCTCTGTTCATCCACTTTCTGTCCCAGTCTATCTGTCTCTGTCTCTGTCTCTGTCTCTGTCTCCTCTCCTCTCTCTCTCTCTCTCTCTCTCTCTCTCTCTCTCTCTCTCTGTTCATCCACTTTCTATCCCATCTATCTGTCTCTGTCTCTGTCTCTGTCTCTGTCTCGCTCTCTCTCTCTCTCTCTCTCTCTCTCTCTCTCTCTCTCTTACTCTCCCTCTTTCTGTTTCTCTCGACCCCTCTCTCTCTCTCTCTCTCATATTTATTTTTCTGTCTCACTCTGTTCCCCCTCCTTCCCTCTCTCTCTCTCTTTGTCTCTCACTCTCTTTCTCTCCCTCCCTCCTTCTCTCTCTCTCTCCCTCTCTCTCTCTTTCTTTCTCTCTCTCTATGCCTCTGTCTCTCCATGCCTCTGTCTGTCTTTCTCTTTCTCTCTCTCTCTGTCTTTCTCTGTCTCTGTCTCTCTCTCTGTCTCTCATCACTTTCTGTCTTTCTCTGTCTCCCCCCCCCCCTCTCTCTCTCTCTCTTTCCATCTCTCTTTCTCTCTGTCTCTGACTCTGTCTCGCTCTTCTCTCTCTCTCTCTCTCTCTCTCTCTCTCTCTCTCTCTCTCTCTCTCTCTCTCTGTACCAGTCCGACACCATTTTTCGTCTTCTGCTTCTTCGTCTCCTCCACTGACCCTGCCCTCAACCTTGCTTCTGCGGGCTTCGTCTCCTCCTCTGCCGTCTTCGCCTTCGCCTTCTGTCCTGGTGGCGCCGCCTGCACTTTCTGTCCTGATGGTGCCGCCTTCACCTTCTGTCTTCACCTTCTGTCCCGCCGGTGCCACCTTCATCTTCTGTCCCGCCGGCGCTGCCCTCGTCTTCTGTCCCGCTGGCCGCCTTTGTCTTCCGTCCCGCTGGTGCCGCCTTCGTCTTCTGTCCTGCGTGTGCCGCCTTCGTCTTCTGTCCCGTCGTTGCTGCCTTCGTCTTCTGCCCCGCTGGTGTCGCCTTCATCCTATAAACTAAAACTATGCCTTTTTAACGCTCAGTCAACATGCGCAGATGGCAAAGCTGATGTCATTGCTGACTTTATCGCAGATGAGCATGTTGACATTGCTTTTATCACAGAAACATGACTTAACCCCCTTGGTCATGAACCTATACATGCGAGTCTCACTCCGAGTGGTTACAGGCTTGCTTCTTTCCATCGCTAATCCCGAGGTGGTGGTATCGCCATCCTCTACAACGACTCACTCCATTCCCGCCTGTCTTTCTCGCAGTCTCTGCCTTTCTCCCATCCTTCTTTCGAGCACGTTGAAGTATCCTTCCAATCCACCCCTCACCCCATCACCTTCTCCTGTGTCTATCGACCTCCACCTAGCTCTGCCAACAAGCTCACCACATCCATGTTTCTCTCTGACTTTGACCAACTACTTGACTACTATTGCCTCTTACCTGGAAATCTCATCATTCTAGGTGACATCAATGTCCACTATGACAACACTCACCGTTATGACACAAGACATATCATCAACTCTCTGTCCAATCACAATATGACACAACATATTTCTGAACCAACCCATCAAAAAGGTCACATTCTTGACTGGATCATTTCTCGTGATCACCACAATTCAGCTAATGACAACTGCCTAGTTGTTTCTACCCGTCTAAATTCAGCCCTTCCATCTGACCACTCTGCAATTCTCTGTTCTCTTGACATTTCTCCTCCTTCAAGTACCACGCGCACAGTGACTCGACGCAATCTCAAATCTATCGACCTCTCCACATTTTCATCTGATGCCTCCCGCCTCCTTTCTGAAAAGTCACATAACCTTGCCGATGAATTCTATACTACTCTCCACCATCTTCTGGACACTCATGCTCCAGCACCAACCCGTCTTTTACCTGACCGCCCCCCTACCCCCTGGCTCACTCATGAGATTGCCTGTGCAAAACGTGCCCCCGCAGAGCAGAGCGCCGCTGGCGCAAATCCAAACTCACTGTACATAGGCAACTTTTCCAAGCCTCTAAAACAAAAGTATCCACCCTCATTACATCTGCAAAAACAAGCTATTTCCAAACGAAAATCCTGAATGCCTCTTCTTCAAAAGAACTCTTTACAACCATGAATCATCTCCTTGGCACACGAAAAGATTTACCTCTCCCAACAAAACACACAAATGAAGAACTCCCATCTGTATTCTCCAAGTATTTCACCACCAAAATACAAACTCTTCGTGACAGGCTTGACAGACACCCTGTCAACCATGCCCACCTGACCCTTCCTTCTCTGGCACACCTCTTACTACTTTTACCCCAGTCTCACAAGAAGAAATTCTCAACACAATCAGATCCATGTCGTTCAAAACCTGCAACTGGATCCTCTTCCAGGTTCTCTCTACTCTGACTGTCTCCCTACTCTCCTCCCATTCATCACGACATCATCAACACTTCTCTTTAAACTGGAACTGTCCCATATTCTTTCAAGTCTGCTATTGTTCACCCTCTCCTCAAGAAATACAATTTAGACCCAAATGAACTGAAAAATTACCGGCCTATCTCTAATCTCTCTTTCTTGTCAAAACTCATCGAAAAAGTTGTCCTCAACCAGCTGAACTCTCACCTGTCTGCCAACAATCTCCTCAATCCTTTCCAGTCAGCCTACCGCCAGTGCCATAGCACTGAAGCTGCCTGCTACACATTCTCAACAATCTCCTCCTTGCAACTGATACTGGCAAAGTCTCTCTCCTCACACTCCTTGATCTGTCTGCAGCCTTTGATACCATTCATCATGGTATTCTCCTTTCTAGACTTCATCATACTTTTGGCATCTCTGACATTGCTCTCTCCTGGTTCACTTCATATCTATCAAACAGAAAACAAACTGTTCTCATTAATGGCACTTACTCTCAACCTGCATATCTGACCTGTGGTGTTCCACAAGGATCTGTCCTTGGCCCTGTTCTTTTCACTCTTTACACCTCCCCCTGTTCACCATCATCAACTCCCACTCTATAAAACACCACTTCTATGCTGATGACACCCAACTTCAAGGCAGTGACTCACCTGACAATATACAGCGCCTCTTGACTCGCACCACTGAGTGTTACTCGACATTAAGAACTGGATGACATATAATAAACTTCAGCTTAATGACGACAAGACAGAAGCTATCCTCATTGGGCACCCGTCAGAAACTTTCTCAGCTGCCTCCTCTTTCTCTCCCATTATGTAACACATCAGTCCCAATTTCTGATTCAGCTAAAAACCTTGGTGTCTGCATTGACTCTACCCTCTCCATGAACAACTTTGTTTCTCAAACTGCCAGATCTTGCTACTATCACCTCCATCGTATAAGCCTGATCAGGAAGTATCTCTCTGTCGAAACAACTGCAAAACTCGTTCTCTCCTTCATAATGTCTCGCATTGACTATTGCAATTCACTCCTGTCTGGTCTTCCTGCCTCCACCATTCACATCCTACAGCGCATTCAAAACAATGCTGCACGCCTTGTACTCAAAAAGAAAAATGCTGACCACATATCTCCTCTCCTGGCACAACTTCACTGGCTCCCTGTATCAAAGCGCATACAATACAAACTAGACACCATGTGCTACAAAAGCCTCAATAACGCAGCCCCCGATTACCTGTCAAGCCTACTTGAGATCTATGTTCCCTCACGTACCCTCCGCTCTGCCTCCGATCCTCTGACTTTTCGCTTTCCACGCACTAAGCTCAATACCTATGGTCCACGAGCCTTCTCTGTTTCTGGTCCACTTTCCTGGAACAAACTTCCTCTCTCAGTCCGTCAGCAACCTACTTTTGTCTCCTTCAAGTCCGCTCTCAAAACTCACCTGTTCTCCTCTGCATAAAATCCTGGCCTCACTCAATCCCCTCTGCAGCCTGTCTCCACTCGGAGGGGAATCGCATTGTAATATATAATTGTATATAATATGCTCTCTATAATTTTCCATTGCTTTTATTCTTTCTCCCCATTTATAGCCGTGTGCGTGTGTGTGTGTGTGTGTGTGTGTGTGTCTGTGTGTGTGTGTGTGTGTGTGTGTGTGTGTGTGCGTGTGTGTGTGTGTGTGTGTGTGCGTGCGTGCGTGAGTGCGTGTATGTGCGTGCGTGCGTATGTGTCTGCTTTAGCGCTTAGATTTGATTTTATCAAGATTTTGCGCTATATAAATAAAATACTGTTGTTGTTGTTGTTGTTGTTGTTGTTGTTGTTGTTGTTGTTGTTGTCTGTGTCTGTCTGTTTGTTTTTCTGTCCCTGTCCTCTGTCTCTCTCTCTCTCTCTCTTCTGTCTCTCTTCTCCTCTTCTCTCTCTTTCTCCTTCTGTCTCATCGTCTCCTCTCTGTCTTCTGCTCTCTCTCTCTCTCTCTCTCTCCTCATTTTATTTTCTGTCTCACTCTGTCTTCCCCTCCTCTCCTCTCTCTCTTTCTTTGTTCTGTCCACTCTCTCGTTCTCTCCCTCCCTCCCTCTCTCTCTTCTCTTCTCTCTCTCTTCTCTTTCTCTCCTCCTCTATGCATTCTCTCTCTTCCTCTCTCTGTCTTTCTCTTCTCTTTCTCTCTCTCTCTCTGTCTTTCTCTGTCTCTTCTCTCTCTCTCTCTCTGTCTTCTCTTCTCTGTCTCTCTCTGTCTCTTTCTCTCTCTCTCTCTCTCTGTCTTTTCTCTCTCTCCTCTCTCTCTCTCTCTCTCTCTCCCCTCTCTCTCTCTCGATCGCTCTCGCTCTCTCGTTCTGTCTCTGACTAAGAGACTGACATTTTGGAAATTGCTGTCTTTCACTGAACCCCCAGTGAAACCTGTAGCAAATGTAAACGTAATGATGTTCTCTGGAAGCAGTCTCAGTAGGATGCAGTTTTTCTTCCAGGATTATGTTAAAAGCTTTTACTGCACTGTCTGTGCATTTTGTCTGTATATTTCCTTGTCTGCGTGGACTGTGTTTTTAAGGGGGCGGAGGCGGTAGGATGATGTTTTAACACTGATAATAGATATAGAGAACATTTAAAGATTGAGGTTTTGCGTGACTGCATTTTTGATGTGTGTGGGTGGTGGTGGTGGGGGTAGTTAGGATGTTATTTTACAATGATAAAAAGAAATAGTGAAAGTTTAAAGGGTTATGTTTTGTTGTTGTTGTTGTTGCTGCTGTTGTTGTTTTTCTTTTAGGAAATGAATGATAAATGAAGCAGATTTGTTGAATCTGACTGAGACAATGCAAATACGATATCGATGGTTTCTCAGCAGTTAATAAATAAGTTGATGTTCATTGCAACCTTTTGATTAATTTACTATTGTTCCCATTTCATTACTATTTCTAAGAAGAATATTGAGAGTTCCATGGACAGCAAAAAACAAAAAACAAACAACAAGCAAACAAACAAACAAACAAAACAAGAGGATCATTGATAAAGAAGATTAGGGAAAGACAAGCAGCATATATAGACCATTTGATGAGGAAAGGAGAATTAGAGCACCTGGCCACAACAGGAAAGCTGGGGGAAAGAGAACATCAGGTAAAGACGTGAAGAAAATATTGGACGGACATGCAGGGTGGCTGAGGACAAAGAGGGTGGAAGATGTACTCGCAGCGTCAAAGGATAGATGCACATAGAGGGCCATGATCTCCAACGCCATGCGGCAGGGCACATGATGATAATTATTCCAGAATGCATGTAAAAGTCAACTTTTACAAAACCATGAAAATCCATTGGAATGATTTTAATGAATGAGTCCATCAGTCAATCAGTAGAGGAGGAATGTTGTTGAATAGGATATGAACTAAAACTCAAAACATATGTCGGGTATGTAATGTGAAAATACAGAGCTAGGTCGAAATCTAGACACGATGCTTACAGTGATAAGGTGCAGGACAATGCATGAGTGGACAGAGAACAGGAGACAGGGGCCCTGGGTTGTCCATTACTGATGCCAACATTAATACTGTGAGCTCGTGTTAAGGGAAGGGACTTATTATACAATGCTGATCATTTTAAAAGTGATCCAGTTGGGGTTTTTTTGGTGTTTTTTTTACCTCATTTTCGCGGTTAAGCGTCTCGTCAATTCGTAGCTGAGACTTACAATTAATTTACAGATGCAAATGTACACATGGGGTGGATGTAACAGTGATACAGTCTTCTTGTTTCTCTTTTTGTTTCTTTTTTGTTTTCCACATTTCTGTTTTATTTCCCAGGTTTACGACATTTCAATATTCACCTAAGTCCAAAATTGTTCTATACATAAAATGACGATGAATTTCGAACCATCTGATCATTTTTCAGAAGTTCTGCCATAGTTACCAGAATCATGAACTTAAGATGTTATTATAGTTACGAGTGCATTGAAAGCAACCCTGGCATATTTACCTTCAAAATTGTTTGATAATTTTGCACCGTTCCATTTATTTTCAAATATTAATTTTGTCCTTTACTCCATGGGTAGGATCTTGCACAACTTCAAAGAATCATTTTCCATATGTTAGGTAAAACATGAAGACTTTTACCAAATCATAGGGATTACGTCCAGGCTAAGATTTGTGCTATAAACATTTTGGATCTTCTCCATCACATGGCATAAGCGGCGTTAGTACATACAGAATTCGTTCCGAGCACGAATACGTAGTCTTGATAAACTGAAATTGAAACTGAAAGAAAGCGTCATCCAGCTCATAAATGACGAATTTGAATATAGTCTGTATCGGGGTGCATGGGTGTTTGTACATCTCTCTTGAGATATTTCCACACATACCGTTTCATACGCGATTTAGTAATGTTGGCTGGCTTGTTTGTTCCGCCAACAACTTTCTGCTAACATTCATTTGAACAGGCATGACTCTTGGAAAATGTAATCTGCAGCAACAGTGTTATTGACTAATTAATCTCCTGCTTCGGTCGTTCGCTGTATATATCAGCAAGCCAGAACGGCGGCGAATGTGGCGGTTTCATTTTGGTTTTCGCTTGATTTGGGGTGGGTTTGGTTTGGTTTGATTTGGTTTGGTTTGGTTTGGTTTGGTTTGGGTTGGTTTGGTTTGGGTTTGGTTTAGTTTAGTTTAGTTTAATTTAGTTTAGTTTCGTTTCGTTTCGTTTCGTTTCGTTTCGTTTCGTTTCGTTTCGTTTCGTTTCGTTTAGTTTAGTTTAGTTTAGTTTAGTTTAGTTTAGTTTAGTTTAGTCTAGTTTAGTTTAGTTTAGTTTGGTTTAGTTTAGTTTAGTTTAGTTTAGTTTAGTTTAGTTTAGTGTAGTTTGGGTTGGTTTGGTTTGGGTTGGTTTGGTTTGGTTTGGTTTGGGTTTGTTTGTTTTGGTTGGTTTGGTTTGGTTTGGTTTGGATTGCTTTGGTTTGTTTTGGTTTGGGTTTTTTTTTCGGTTCGTACTGACTGTCATGGTGCTTGGAGGTCTAAGGAGTAACAGCTGGATATGTCTCCTGTTTCCGCAGTTGCTACTAAAGATGAGATCACTTCAATATGTGGTCACCTGCCTGGTTCTTTTGACTACACACACATGATGGTGATGCGGACAGTTTGAATATTTCGGTTCATATGGGAGTTTAGTCGATTATGACGTTATCATACACTTCCTGTCTTTAAAAAAATGGGTCATGTCTCAGAAAACTTGGCTTCTGATGACAACAAAATAATCATTACAAAAACGTTTCAGCTTGATTGATTTTAGATGGAGTTTAAGTTCTGGCTTGGAATTTGGCATTTGTATTTAGATCAGCAGATTCTCATGTATCTCTGACTCGTATTAAATGCACATTACGATATATCCATTGTGAGTATCAGAAGTATTCAGAAAAACTGTGGCGGTTGGAGGGATAAGGAGTTAACCACCTTGATTACGTATTTAATCGATGCAAATATATACAAAACATGCAGAGGAAGAACTTATAGTGTACTTTACCCACACACTAAAAAAGGATATTTCTTTAACTGAGTGATCCTCATATAAAAATATTGTCAGGAGATAAAGAAGCGGTGGTGGGATTTAGGGTGTGCCAACAAGGACCTTTCATCGGTAAAAATATCTACCTGTGAATCCTTCAAGGAAAAAACTGTTTTTCTTCAGTTACACAAGGGATTGGGAATTTGTAAGAGAACTAACGCGTAGGTGTAGACGTGATTGACAAAAAAATGTGATTGTTCACACAGAGCCACTCTGGAACGTCGTCACCTTTATATAACATACATCACATCGCTGGCAAACACACAGTCCATTGTTATTCACTGCAGGGAGGAGAAACAAAATGAATTCTTTATGCCTTTGTCTTCTTCATAACAGTTCGCGTTTCTTCTGAAATGAGACCGGTCATTAAACGAATGATTTCAAGACAAAAAAGTGCTCCTGGACAAATCTCGATAATCAGATACCGACTTTGCTTTAAAACTTCTATGTTTGTTTCAGTAATTAGCTTGTTCTGTGGTGTTTGTTTGTTTGTTTGTTTATTTGTTTGTTTGTTTGTTTGTTTGTTTGTACGTCCGTCGTGTGCCTTGAGCTTTAAGCAGGTTTCATGCATGGAGTAGTTCTTGTCTTTGTCTCTACATTTCTATCTGCCCCCCCTCTCTCTCTCTCTCTCTCTCCTCTCTCTCTCTCTCTCTCTCTCTCTCTCTCTCTTTGTCACTGTCTCTCTGTCTGTATGTCTCCGAAACACTTGTCTAAAGGGGGTTACTTCTCTGAAGACCTTCTGTTGTCTAGCTGTCCCTAGAGTTTCTTTCTACCTGCACATGGTCAATCCATTGACTTCCGGGAATAGTTCGGAGGACATTCGGGAAAGACCGAAGGACACTGGGAAAGACTAGATCTGAGGGCTTTGTGGGTTGGCTTCCCACCTTGCCTTTGATAACATGCCACGAGTTCCATAAATGAAAGATGCTCCCAGGATTCACCGAAAGGGGGAGAGAATGATGAATCCATCGGCACTGACTCCATCACGACTGGAAACGCACAACGGATCATGATTAATGACCAGATGGAATTTCCGTGTGCGTGTGGAAGGAGATTCACCACCAAACGCGGCATGAAGATCCACAGGACAAAAATGGGCTGTTTGAAGACTCATACGAACCATCAGCAGCGCACTGCGATAGCAGGTGAGACGTTGGATGACCAAGGCCAGGATTTAAACCATAATGCCAAGGACATCCACGCTGATGGTTCTGGTGCGGATTTTGCACAAGCTCTTAACGCCAAACGTGAAAAACTTTGCCGCCTGCCGGTGCAAAAAAACAATGGGAGAAATTAGATGAGGAACTTGTCCTTAAGCTGAATGCGCTAATAGGGAACAGTGCGCTGGAACACAAACTTGACACATACGGAGATATCATATACTCTATCTGCAGGGACACTTATGGAGTGAAGCAGCCAAAGACAAAAACGCCTCCCCAGAAATCCAGAAGACAGCAACAGATGGAGAGCATCCGGGGGAGAAAAGGAAGCTTAAAAAGCGAATGAAAACTGCCTCAGAATTCGAGAAGCAAGGGCTCCTGGAACTCTGGAAAGATCTGAAAGCCAAACACAATGCTCTCAGCAAAGTGGAATCAGCAAGGCGAAGAAAGAGCAAAAAGAAGAAGACTCAAGATCGTTTCTTCAAAAATCCCTTTGACTTTGCAAGAAAGCTGTTTGAACAACCCAAATCAGGGACTCTCACAGTGGGCAAGGAAACCCTAGAGCAGCATCTCAGGAAAACATATTCCGATTCTCAGCGCGAGGCACCACTTGAAATCCAGAATCTGGTTTGGCCTGCAGCGCCAGAAGGAAAATTCAATAACAAACCACCAACACTGGATGAAGTGAAGAACGTAGTAAAGAAAGCCAGAGCCAAGTCAGCACCTGGACCAAACGGAATACCATACCTGCTCTACAAGAAATGCCCAAAAGTGCTCGAGTGGCTCCACAAGATGATTCGATCAGCATGGAGGAACCAGAAGATCAGCGACCAATGGATGAGAGCTGAAGGAGTGTACATTCCGAAGGAGCAGAACTCCAGCAGCATCAACCAGTTCAGGCCAATATCACTTCTGAACGTCGAGGGGAAAATCTTCTTCTCTGTTATGGCAGCAAGATTGACAAAATACCTGACTGAAAACAAGTATCTGGATATGTCAGTCCAAAAGGGAGGCATACCAGGAATGCCTGGATGTTTGGAACATGCCACGTTGATTTGGGATGCCATCCAAAAAGCAAGAACAGACAAGAGAGACATTGACGTAGTTTGGCTTGATCTGGCGAATGCATATGGATCAGTTCCACACGATATGATCCAGCTGGCTCTTGAAATGTATCACATCCCAGAAAACATCCGAACAATGCTGAGGAAGTATTTCCAAGGGTTCTCAATGCGGTTCTCTACCAAAGAATACACCACGGACTGGATAGACCTAGAGGTGGGCATTGCAATGGGCTGTGCAATCTCTCCCATACTGTTCGTGTTGGCAATGGAAGTCATCTTGAAAGCTGCAATGAAGAGTTCAGGTCCAGTGAATCTGGGAGATGGATACCAGATGCCTCCTCTGAAAGCTTTCATGGATGACACAACAGTCTTGTCCACGGATGAGGAAGAGACACACCAAATCTTAAAGCAACTGGATGAGCTGGTGGCCTCTTCAAGAATGAGGTTCAAACCAAAGAAATCCCGAAGTCTCTCACTGCGAAAAGGAAAAGTGGCAGATTCAGTCAAATTCATGGTAGCCAACCAAGCCATCCCCACTGTCACAGAAGAGCCAGTAAAAAGTCTCGGAAGATGGTATGATGACTCCCCGAAAGACACACAAAGGGGATGTGAAACCAAGCAAACAGCAGAAGAAGGCCTGAAGAAAATAGATAACTGCGGACTGCCAGGCAAATACAAAGTCTGGTGTCTACAGTTCATGCTGATACCAAAGCTGTTGTGGCCACTGCTAATCTATGACATTTGCACCAGCACAGTGGAAGCAATGGAAGCCAAAATCAACAAATACACAAGAAAATGGCTCGGTGTCCCACCTGGTCTCACTGAGTTGCAGTCTACTGTCGTCAAGCAATGCTGAAACTACCTCTCAAATCCATAGTGGAGGAATACAAAGTTGGAAAAGCAAGACTGTTGAGCATGCTGGAGGAATCGGAAGACAATATCGTGAGATCAGTTCAGCCAAAGCTGAGAACTGGCAGAAAATGGAAAGTCCAAGAGGCTGTAAACAATGCCAAGAGAAACCTCAGCATCAAAGAAATAATTGGACACACGCAAACCAACAGACAAGGACTGGGAGCAACAAAAATGCAGTGGTGGTCCAAAGCCAAAGGGAAGGAAAAAAGAGACATGATCATACAGGAGTTGAAGAAAGAAGAAGATGTCAAAAGAGTGCAGAAGGCAGTCCAGCAAGGTCAATAGGGACAATGGACAACATGGGACAGTGCACTCCAAAGAAGTCTCAGCTGGAACGATATGTGGCATATGGCTCCTCTAAGGATAAGCTTCCTCCTCAGATCTGTATATGACCTGCTCCCCTCGAATGCAAACTTAGTGAAATGGGGGAAATCAGATGACCCAGCATGTCCGCTCTGTCAGAAGAAACAAACAATGGAACATGTCCTAAGCTCTTGCAAAGTAGCGCTAGCCCAAGGAAGGTATACATGGAGGCACAAGCAAGTTCTGAAAGTGATCACAGACGTGGTTAGCGAAAAAACCATGACCCCAAACGCACCAATTGCTATGACAACGTTCTACAAAGCAGGAGGGAAACAGGTCTGGCCCGAAATTGCTATGACAACCAGCACATTGCCAAAGGGTCTTCTGGATGGAGCAGTCGACTGGGAGTGTACAGCAGACCTCCCAGAGTGGAGAAATTACCCAGATGTCATCAGCAAGACAGGCATGAGACCAGACATCGCTCTCCACTCTGACTCCTCGAAACAAGTGATTCTGATAGAACTCACTGTGCCATACGAAAGCAGAATGGAAGAAGCACATATCTACAAGACCGAAAAATACGCCGGTCTTGCCAGCACCCTGAAGAAAGCAGGTCTGCGGGTCAAAATCTTCGCCATAGAGGTCGGGGCAAGAGGGTTTGTGGGCACCTCCGCTTATGATCTCATGAAACAACTCGCCATTTCTGGGAAGAAGAGGACTAGAGCCTTTAAAGCGATGTCAGAGGCAGCAGAAAGGAGCTCAAGCTGGATCTGGGCAAGGAGGAACCAAAAGTGAACTTCATAAGGATTAAATTCCCTACAGATGATGTGTGCCCCGTTAGCACATTGGTAAAACCGCGTACCGCAGTTCTGAAGCGCAGAATCGCCCAGGTTCGATCCCCGGCGTGGGAAAAAAAATATAGACAACAGCAGAAGGGCATCCAGGAGTCATGACCTGGATGTGGCCCGGCCCCCCGAGAGTGTAAGGAGTTCAGGGCCGAAACACTTGTCTAAAGGGGGTTACTTCTCTGAAGACCTTCTGTTGTCTAGCTCTCCCTAGAGTTTCTTTCTACCTCTGCCTCTGTCTCTGTTTCTGTCTGTCTCTCTCCCTATCTCTTTCTCTCTCTCTCTTTCTTTTTCTCTCCGTCTCTTACTCTCTGTCTGTCTGTCGGTCTGTCCCTCTGTATGTCTCTGTCTCTCTGTCTCTGTCTCTGTCTCTGTCTCTCTCTGTCTGTGTCTGGCTATATGTCTGTCTGTCTGTCTTTCTTTCTTTCTTTCTCTCTCTCTCTCTTTCTCAATTTCTCTCCTGTGACTTTCTGTCTCTGTCTCTGTCTCTATCTTTCTGTCTGTCTCTCTCT
>JAPXFY010000015.1:61241537-61269037 GCA_030674185.1 Monoplex corrugatus
AAATGTGTTGAGTCATATTGTGATTGGACAGAGAGTTGATATGTCTTGTGTCATAACGGTGAGTGTTGTCATAGTGGACATTGATGTCACCTAGAATGATGAGATTTCCAGGTAAGAGGCAGTAGTGGTCAAGCAATTGGTCAAAGTCAGAGAGAAACGTGGATGTGGTGAGTTTGTTGGCAGAGCTAGGTGGGGGTCGATAGACACAGGAGAAGGTGATGGGGTGAGTGGTGGATTGGAAGGATACTTCAACGTGCTCGAAAGAAGGATGGGAGAAAGGCAGAGACTGCGAGAAAGATAGGCGGGAATGGAGTGAGTCGTTGTAGAGGATGGCGATACCGCCACCTCGGGATGAGCGATGGAAAGAAGCAAGCCTGTAACCACTCGGAGTGAGGCTAGCATGTATAGGTTCGTGACCAAGGGGTTAAGCCATGTCTCTGTGATAAAAGCAATGTCAACATGCTCATCTACGATAAAATCAGCAATGACTTCGGCTTTGCCATCAGTGCAAAGACAAGTGTTGCTCTCATCTTTCCATGCTTGAAGAAATTTAATGTTCAGCACATAAGCCTATATAACAATTTCAATTCTCTGTTACACAAACTACATGGCTTTTTGGTGCACTAAAAAAATAGGCATACGTTTCCTTTAAACTGATGCACACAAAAATGCTGAAATACGATGAACAAACAGGAAAAAACGTGATGACAGTGCTGTTATTCCTTCAAGGAAAAAGTCGATCTCCCAACTTTAACCGTTTGACTCTCGCACCTATCCAGCAACTGCAAAAACTTAACACTTGAAATCCCTCACCCTATTAACCAGCTTCCTAAAGGAAGCTAATTGGATAGGTTGAGGGAAACAAAGGGTTAAGCTTTTTCTTTGCTAGCATGGTTGACAATGCAGAACGCTGATGAACAGAGGGCAAGATTCAAAAGGTTAATTAAAGAAAGGAGGGTTAAATTGAGCAATGGGGAGGGAAGGGGCGAGGGTAAAGGGTGGAAATAGTACCAGTCGCCGTGGTGTAGTGGTTAACGCAACGGACTACCGACTGGAAGGTTGTGAGTTCGAATCCCGACCAGCCCGTCCAAAAATATATCAATGTGGGATTTTTCGGCTCTAACCGGCTGCTACCAGGAGTTGGGCGTGCTATGAGCTCACTGAGAAGACTGGGACCACACAATCGAGTCTAATCCACTTTACGGATGCGTCCTTGAGGGTGTTGCTCAAATCTTCTGACCAGCACCGCAGGTGTCTGTATCTCTCGGGCCTGGTTGACGCCAGGATATATTATGATAGTAAGCGTAGAGTGCAGCCCTGTCAACGCAGTCGCAATCCTAAATGAAACTCCATAGCATCATGATTACCATCCTTATCCCCATCATCATCACCGCATTGTAAAAACTGTGACAGCATCTGTGGCCATGACAATGGCGCAGAAAATGGGACGGGACACACGCAAAAAATAATAATGAGCACAAAGGTAATCTCCATTGGTGAGATGAACCTTAAAACAAAAGGAAGGGTGGAAATAGTGACCAGGTACTGATATGTAAGGTAATAGAGATTGTTTGTTTTTTTTAGGTAATTTATATATTTTCTACATAATAAATACTATTAGTGGACAATTGTAACTAATGTTTATTTCTCAATTCATGTTATCATTTGTTGTCATTTTTGATGAACGCTGCTTTGCTGCACGGTGTGTGCGTGTGTGTGTATGTGTGTGTGTGTGTGTGTGTGTGTGTGTGTGTGTGTGTGTGTGTGTGTGTGTGTGTGTGTGTGTGTGTTTATGTGTTTATGTGTGTGTGTGAAAGTGAGTGTGTGTATGTGTGTGTGTTTGTGTGTGTGTGTGTGTGTGTGTGTGTGTGTGTGTGTGTGTGTGTGTGTGTGTGTGTGTGTGTGTTTGTGTGTGTGTATTTAGGATTGCAGCTGCGTGACAGGGCTGTACTCTACGCTGACTATCATAATATATCCTGGCATCACATACAATTGTATTTATACTGCATTAAGTATGATATAAAGCAACTACTTCCTTCCCCTCCAGGTTCGAGGTATTGTTGTTGTAACACGCAGACCAAGTGAGGACCTTTTTCTTTCTTTCTTTCTTTCTTTCTTTCTCTTTTCTTCCTTCCTTCCTTCCTTCCTTCCTTCCTTTCTTTATTTGTTGGCTTCTTTGAGTCCTTGTTTGTTTCTTTGTTTCTTTGTTTGAGAGAGAGCTGATTGTTTCAGCGTTCTGATTAAGTTTTCTCTTTTCTGGATATCGACAATGTCTTGTCCACACTGCGCTGGCGTATATTCCTGCACAGTCTGCGTACACCATGCGTAGTTGGCGTACATGATGAACATTGTTTTTATAAAGTGTCCATAAGCCACCAATTCGCCATAATTTACAGAATCTATAAGATGCATATTTTTTTTTTCTGCGTACGCATACAGATGAAGTGGGCCATAAACGCTAGTAGATCGGCACAACCGGAAAATCTGAAGAAAAAAAAATCGACCTTTAATAAACTAGGTAGGAGATACCCAGGCAGCATCGAACCCAGACCTTCCGACTGGAAGTCTGAAATCTTGAACACTTAGCTACTCCACTCCATTATTCTCTGTTTGTCAAAACACTTGTCTTTTCATTGCAATGCCATTCTACTGAATGACATGCTTTTGGCTGACAAACACAAAAATCGTTTTCTTTTCCTGAAACGAAGGCCAATGAATTCGTCAGGTTTTAAAAAAAAAGTATCCAACGGCGTAATTGTCTTCGAAATGGAAACGGTCATCAGTGGTATGAATTAAAGGTGAAAATTGTTGCTTTGGAACTTGGCTAATGAGATAAGGCCCTAAAGCAAAAAAACAAAACTAAAAAAAAAAAAAGCCTAAAAAGGATTGGTAATTAGGTGTGCCGTTGTTCTTGATTGTTTCCCTTTACTAGCATTGAACGTTTAAAGACTTTTAGGCATGAGAACCGGTCGGTAGTTTTTTTTTTTTGTTTGTTTGTTTTTTGCTGTGTGGTTCCTTTGTCTTCTCTCTCTGTCATTCTCTTTCTCTTTCTGTGTCTCTGTCTCCACCTCTGCCTCTGTCTCTTTCTCTGTCTCTCTCTCTGTCTCTGTCTCTGTCTCTCTCTTCTTCTTCTCCGTCTTCTTCTTCTATTCTTCTTCTTCTTCTTCTCTCTTCTTCTTCTTCTTCTTCTTCTTCTTCTTCTTCTTCTTCTTCTTCTTCTTCTTCTTCTTCTTCTTCTTCTTCTTCTTCTTCTTCTTCTTCTTCTCCTTCTTCTTCTTCTTCTTCTTCTTCTTCTTCTTCTTCTTCTTCTCCTCCTCCTCCTCTTCCTCCTTCTCCTTGTCCTTCACTCACTCTTCTTTGCTGTGTGTGTGTGTCTCTGTCTTTATCTCTCTGTCTGTGTGTCTATGTCTCTCTGTCTGTCTATCTCTGTCTCTCTCTGTCTCTCTGTCTCTGTATCTCTGTCTCTGTGTCTGTCTGTCTATCTCTGTCTCTGTCTATTTCTCTCTCTCTCTTTCTTTCTCTCTCTCTGCTTTCTTTCTCTCACACACACATCTCTCTCTCTCTCTCTGTCTCTCCCTCTCTCTCTTCCTCCTCCTCCTTCTTCTCTTACTCTTCTTTGCTGTGTGTGTGTGTGTGTGTGTGTGTGTGTGTGTGTGTGTGTGTGTGTGTGTGTGTGTGTGTGTGTGTATGTGTGTGTGTGTGTGTGTGTGTGAGTGTGTGTGTCTATCTGTCTGTCTGTCTCCGTCTTTGTCTCTGTCTCTCTCTCTCTCTCTGTTTCTTTCTCTCTCTCTCTCTCTCTCTCTCTCTCTCTTTCTTTCTTCTTTCTTTCTTTCTTCATGCTCTCTGTCTCTCTTACTGTTCATCCACTACATCTCTTTCTCTTTATGCCTTTGTCTTCATCCTCTCTCTCTCTCTCTCTCTCTCTTTCTTTCTTTCTTTCTTTCTTCATGCTCTCTGTCTCTCTTACTGTTCATCCACTGCATCTCTTTCTCTTTATGCTTTTGTCTTCATCCTCTCTCTCTCTCTCTCTCTCTCTCCTCTCTCTCTCTCTCTCTCTTTCGAACTATCTCTTTCCCCCTTTCTCTCTTTCTTTTCCTCTTTTCATGCTCTCTTTGTGTTCATCCACTATCTCTCTTTCTCTTTATACCTTTGTCTTCATCCTCTCCTTTTCTCACTCTCTTTCTCTGTCGTTTTTAACAATCTTTGTCTTTTTTCTGTCCTTCTTGCACTATGTGTCTGTCTCTGTTTCTGTCTCTGTCTTTGTCGCTGTCTCTCTCTTTCTCTCTCTTTCTCTCTCTTTCTCTCTCTCTCTCTTTCTGTCTTCTTCTCTCTCTCCCTTGCTCTCTCTCTCTCTCTCTCTGTTTCTCTCTGTCTCTGTCTCTGCCTCTGTCTCTCTCTGTCTCTGTCTCTCTCTCTCTCTCTTTCTATCTTTCTCTCCTACTCTCTTTCTCTCTGTCTCTCTTTTTCTCTCTCTCCCTCTCTCTCTCTCTGTCTCTCTCTGTCTCTGTCTGTCTCTCTCTCTCTCTCTCTCTCTCTCTCTCTCTCTCTCTCTCCTCTCTCTCTCTCTCTCTCTCTCTCTCTGGCTGACAGACTAACGTTTTCGAAACCGTTCTTTTTCGTTGAACTTTCAGTGCAGTAAAACATGTAGCAAAGATTGATGGGACATGTTCTATGGAACCAGTCTGGTAGGATGCAATTGTCCTGGGTTAGGTTAAAAGCCTTTTCTTCATTTTGTGTGTGTTTTGCTTATACATATATTGCTTATTTATGTGACTGTAACTGTTCTTAGTGGGGTGGGTTAGGTTCCTGTCTAACAACGACAATAAACAGTGTTGAATGTTTTTAAGATGAAAGTTCATTTAGAAAATGGTAGTTTGAAGCAGATTTGTTGCGACAACGTGTGTTCTGATGGTTTCTCAGCTGTATATAAAAGCGTTGACATTTTATCATCTTCTCTTGATTATGTTTGTTTTTCCTTTTGTTTAAGTTGTTATTCATCGTCGTCGTCATTCTCCTGCCCGTGATGGGCGTAGAGGAGAGATGAGAGACACTCTTGAAGCCAGCCGTCGCCAGCCGGTCCTGTCCTCCGCCTGTCGCACCAGCGTGGGGCCATCCAACCTGGTCCATTCTTTGATGTTGTCCATCCAGCATTTGGCTTGTCGTCCCCTTCGTCTGCCGCCTCCCAGTGTACCCTGGAGGACCGTTTTGGGCAGTGAGTTGTGGCGTGTGACATGCCCGAACCACGACAGCTTCCTGTTCTTGACTGTTGCCAGGAGGGGTTCTTGTGGGCCTGCGAGTGTTGTTATTTGGCTCCACACAAAGTCGTTTGTCTTCCGATCTTGCCAAGAGATCCCGAGCAAGCGCCTGAAGCATTTAGTTTCAAACGTCTGGATTCTCTTGGTGGTCTCTGCTGTCATGGCCATGCTCTCGCATCCACTAAGCATGATGGTTGTAGCTACCAGTGGACTTTGTACAGCTTCATCTTCGATGTAAAGCTCGATCTTCTCTTGCTCATTGTTATTATTCGTTTTTAAATACATAACATTTACAATACATATGTATCAACAGATATAAACACAGACGTAACAAACAAACTTCATTTGATATATACATATGTTAACATATGGCAGGTAAAGATATACTGAAACTTCACACTTTAACACACACACACACAAAATGCAAGAACGGATATATGAAATTCTCTTTAATTAAGTTATCATTATTCGGACGTTTGTGTGAAAATAAACTTTCAGAAAATCATAAGTATCCATTTGAATGATTTAAATGAATTAGTCATTCAATAAGATATGGGTGGTTTTAAATAGGGTATGAAGTAAAACGCAAAATAGAGAAATGATGAAGGTTGATGACGTGAAAGTACAGAGCTTGGCCGAACTCTCAAGACCGCATAGTGTTCTCAGGTACATGGTAAAGCATGAGTGATCAGAGAACAGGAGATGGGGCCATTGGTTTGTCCAGTTGTGATGTTTATAGAGCGATTGGGTTGTCCAGCAGTGATGTCAACACTAATGTGGTGAACCCTAGTAGGAGTTTATAATGTTGGTCATTTTGAAAGTAGGTCCGTGTCATTGTCTTGGCCTCTTATTCATGTTTTAGGTTCCAGTTATTTAGTTGAGACTGTTTTTTTTTATTCGGTGCAGATTTCCACCATGGGTAGAATGTAACTGTACTACAGACTTTCTGTGTTTTTGTTGTTTGTGATTTTCTTAACTGTTTAATGTTTTAGTCCCCATGTTTACGTCGTAATCTAAGCCAATCAGTGTTTTGTGCATGATGTGACGATGATTTTCAAATCATTTGAGCATTTCCGAAAGGTTGAGCATAATTGTAGGAATTTCGAACTCAAGTATTACATAATGCCCTTAAAACCGGGCTTCAGTTATCAAAAAGTGCTACATTACTTGTAGCTTTCAGGATCCAGGAAAAACTATTGCTATTTCCCAAGTAGAGATGTTCCCAGGGGACTAAAGAAGCATTTTCGATCGCGCAAGGTACCCACCTCATATTGTGAGGCATAAAAGCCTATGGTGTATACTTAAACACTCGTGCATGATTCTTGATTACCTCCATCACCAGTTATCAACAGCGTTGCGTGAAGAATCGTGATTTCATTCTACGCAGGAAGTAGTTTTTTGAAAACTGAGACCCAAAGGTTCACCAGCATTGTCTGACTGGCCGAATTTCGGAACAGATATTATATTTACTAATGGCCAATAGCACGGTAAATCAGATGAAGATCAGGGCAGGGGGCGAGAGAGGGTCTTCCATGTTCTCTTGGTCCGGAGGTTGGGTGGACTGGTTGATACGCGTTGTGTGGCTATGTACCGGGGTTTGTCGTCTCCCAACCTTGCTATTAGATTTATAAACAAGGCAACTGATGGCTAGGTCTGATGAAATGACTATTGAGTGGCGTCGGAAGCTTGGGAGGTGACTGTCCGCGAGGCATTGTGCTCCGGGTGCCATCCGCACCTTGTGATGTTTCTTGTTAAATAACCCTTGACATATTTAACTATTATCAGTCCAGAAGCGATTTGATAATGTTTCTTGCTTGTTTGCTCTGCGAATAACTTTCAGTTGATATTCGTTTGCACAGACATGGCTCTTGAAGAATGTAATCTGCAGAAACAGTGTTATTGCCCTAATCTCCTGCTTCTCTCACTGGCTGTCTACAAACCACAATGGCGATATGTGTGGTAGTTTTGCTGTTGTTGTTGTTGTTGTTGTTTTGTTGTTGTTGTTTTAGAGGTTTTGGGTGTTTTTGTTTTGTTTTTGCTGTTTGTTTTTTTTTTGTTTTATTTTGTCCAATTTCTACTGATGTCTTTGTGTGTTGATGTAAGAGGCGTTGTAGGCAGCCATGTCTCCTGCCACTCCAGTTGACAAAAGATGGCATTACTGCAATATCAGCAGTCTGGTCCTCTTGACTGCAGGGGCTGATATGATGGGGCGTTTAAATTTACAATTCTTATGAGCGTGAAGTGGTTGTGAATTTGTCATACATTTCTTATCTTCATATACATGACCTGTATATCAAGTCACTCTTGTTTTCAGTTATGGTGAACTAATATATAAATCATGTAAGCTGACTGTATTTAGATAGAATGTGTTTTCATTTATCGTTTGGCATCTACATTTCAATCATCAAACTCTCTATCTGCTCTATGTGTTACAATAAGTAAGAATCATTTGCATGGCCTCAGTGGGATTATAATGTTGGGAGAGAGAGACAGTGTGATGCTTGGAGAAGCTAAACGTTAAACAGTCGAATTCAAATTCTTATCAACGCAGATAACTATCAAATATGCAGAGGAAGAATGAGGTTTTTTTCACCCACAAATCAAAAAGGACAATTCCTTTGTAACTCAACTCCGCAAAAATATTGTCAGAAGATACTTAAGAGGGTGTGGGTGAAGTGGAACAGCAAGGACGTTTCGTCTGTAAAAAAATATTTAGTTGTAAATCATTGTAGGAGGAAATTGAATCCTTGAGAGTTAATCAAGAAGTGTGAAGAGAACACCGGCGAAGAGGTAAAAGTAGTGCTCAGAAATAGATCGTTCACACAGAGCCACTCTGATGGGTCACTGCATGAGAGCATACTTCACATCAGTGGCAAACACACGATCCATTTTTCTTCGCTGCAGGGAAAAGAAAGTGAGTTTTTCATGCCTTAATCTTCATAACAGCTCGAATTTCCTCTAAGATGAGACCTTTCATTCGAGGAATGATTTCAAAGTAAAACAAAACAAAACAAAAATGCTTTTTAACAAACCTCGATAATCAGATAGGGATTTCGCTTTCAAATCTCTATGTTAGTTCAAATAACCAATGCGCTGCGTTCGGTTGTTTTTCATCATGTGCTTTGTGCTTTAAATAGTGTTATGCATAAACATCTCTTTGTTTCTCTGTTTCATTCTGTCTCTTTCTTTATATATGTTTCTCTTCTTGTTCTTGTTCTTGATTTTGTTCTTCTTGTTCTTGTTCTTCTTGTTCTTGTTGTTGTTGTTGTTGTTGTTTTCTTCTTCTTCTTCTTCTTCTTCTTCTTCTTCTTCTTCTTCTTCTTCTTCTTCTTCTTCTTCTTCTTCTTCTTCTTCTTCTTCTTTCTTCTTCTTCTTCTTCTTTTCTTGTTCGTCTTCTTCTTCTTCTTCTTCTTCTTCTTCTTCTTCTTCTTCTTCTTCTTCTTCTTCTTCTTCTTCTTCTTCTTCTTCTTCTTCTTCTTCTTCTTGCTCTCTCTCTCTCTCTTTCTTTCTCTCTCTCTCTCTTTCTCTCTCTCTCTCTTTCTCTCTCTCTCTCTCTCTCTTTCTCTCTCTCTCTCCCTTGTTCTCTCTCTCTCTTTCTCTCTCTTTTGCTCTCTCTCTCTCTGTGTTCCTGTCCCCGTCTCTTTCTCTCTCTCTCTCTCTCTCTCTCTCTCTCTCTCTTCCGCTCTCTCTTTGTCATTCTCTCTGGCAAAAAGATTGAACTTATGGAACTGAGGTTTTCTAATGAACCCCTGTTTCCATTTATTTCCAGTTTTTTTTTACCTATACTGAAGTTCGTGAAGGCACACGCACACACACACACACAAACACACACACACAAACACACACACACACACACACAGTGCACACACTCACACCACACACACACACACACACACACACACACACACACACACACACACACACACACAGCAAAACACACACACACACACACAAAACTGCCTTGATCTAGAGATTTATATTTTCTTTAATACACGTTCCACGAACAACTGAAATTTGTTTATCTCTTTCTCACAGCGTTATTGTTGGAGAGACACACATTACAGCTTAGATTTACTGACAGACCACCACTGTGTTTTGTGATCCATTCTTATACAAGAGGGAACTTAACTTTTCGGAAATATCAAGTTAATGGTTATCAATCGAAAGGGAATGAAAATTAATGAATTTTTCATTGATATGTAAACGATATTTCCAGTTGTAGGGGTCGTTGCGAGCTCTCATATATTTATGAATTGGAATGCTATTTGTGTTATAAAGGTTTGTCCATTCTTCCAGTAGAAAAGCACTGTTGAAAGACACGAGAAATAGAAGGAAAGGGAAAGAGAGAGAGAGAAAGAGAGGGAGACAGAGAAAAGAGACCGAGAGAGATAGATAGACAGGTACAGGAACATAGACAGAGGGAGATAGTGAGAGACAGTGAGGGAAGGGGAGAAAGAGAGAGAGAGAGAGAGAGAGAGAGAGAGAGAGAGAGAGAGAAAATGAAGAGAGATGAAGGAAAAGATAAAGAATAAGAAAGAGACAGAGAGACATATACCGAAAGACAGACAGACAAGAAAGGAAGAAAAGATGAAAATATTCTCTCATCTTTCCATGTTTGATTTAATTCAGTATACAAAACATTAGTAAGTATAATGACTTCACTTTTGTTTCCAAAAAACTACGTGGCTTCGTGCTGCTACAGAAAATAGAAATACGTTTCCTTTAAACTGATGCCCACAAAATATTGAAACACGAAGAAATTTTAAAGAAAATAAAGAGAACAGAGGCATTTTCACGTCGAAGACATTGCTTTAATCCTTTAAGAAGAAAGTCGATTTCTCAGCATTAAAGAAAAGAGGGTCAACGAAAGCAACAGGGAGGGGAGTAGTGAGGATTAGGGAGGAAAGTGGTAACCAGGCATTGATCTGTAAGCTATGAAAGACTGTATTTATGAGGTGATTCAGTCATCTTTTCTACTTACCAACAAATGTCTATCAAATAGCATCAAGAAGAGAGTTCTTGAATGTTATATAGAACCGATAATGTCTTACAGTTGTGAGGCGTGGACAGTCAACAAGCAAAGAAAGAACAAGATTGAGGCAGCTGAGAAGTGGTTTCTAAGAAGAATGTTGAGAGTTCCATGGACAGCAAAGAAAACAAACGAGACAGTCTTGATGGAGGCAGACACAAGAAGATCATTGATAAGGAAGATTAGGAAAAGGCAGGCAACATTTATAGGCCATTTTATGAGGAAAGGGGAATTGGAGCACCTAGTCATTACAGGAAAGCTGGAGTGGAAGAGAGCACCAGATAGACCCAGGGAGAAGATATTGGAAGGACTTGCAGAGGGGCTGAAGACAGAGAGGGTGGAAGAGGTGCTTGCAGCAACAAGGGATAGAAATAGATGGAAGGCCATGATCGCCAACGCTATGTAGCAAGGCGCTTGATGATGATGATATATTATTGTTGGACTAATTTAGCTACTGCCTGTTTATGATTTCATGTTATGATACGTGGTTATTTTTTTTTTATGAACGCTGTTCAGTCTACACTAGATTGTGAGAATATGCACGCGCGTGTGGTGTGTGTGTGTGTGTGTGTGTGTGTGTGTGTGTGTGTGTGTGTGTTGTACGTGTGTGCGTGTGTGTGTGTGTGTGTGTGTGTGTGTGTGTGTGTGTGTGTGTGTGTGTGTGTGCGTGTGTTCGTTCTTTGATTTAATGTCTTTTCACTATGAGTGATATTAGACGAAAACAAAAAAAAAACAAAAAAACAAAAAAAAGTATGTGAGATGAGAGATGGGCGGGTGTGTTTTGGGGCATAGAAGAGACAGAGTTATAGACATAAGTAGGTGGGAAAATAGAAAAATGGAACAAGAACTTAACACTAACATTTAACATCAACAATGTGTATGGAAAATTTAATTCTAAAGTACAAACTTCATAAACTTAAAGTAATGCATTAACAGGACTGTGAACCAACGATTCTGAAATTTTAACTGACAAAAATTGATCGGAAGTTACTTCTTTAAAATGAGTTTCAGAATAATTTTCTTGTGTAGAGCCGAGATGTGGTTTCTAAGAAGAATGTTGAGGGTTCCATGGACAGCAAAGAAAACAAATGAGACAGTCTTGATGGAGGCAGTCACAAGTAGATCACTCATAAGGAAGATTAGGAAAAGACAAGCAACATTTATAGGCCATTTTATGAGGAAGGGGATTTGAAGCACCTGGTCACAACGGAAAGCTGGAGGGAAAGACAGCACCAGGTAGACCCAGGGAGAGAATGCTGGACGGACTTGCAGAGTGGCTGGGGAAGAGGAGGGTGGGGGAGATGCTAGGGGCAACGAGAGAGAGAGATGGATGGAAGTCCATGGTCGCCAACGCCATGCGGCAGGGCACCTGATAATGATGATGATGATGATGATAATTGATGTTCTGTACGCATATTCGCATAAAGAGGGGGGGGGAGAGATTATAACCCTAGCACATTTTCATACCAGGGAGAAAAATCCCTATCCTTTTACTACGAGCAGGGAGACACACAGGCAGGATCGAACCCCAGACCTTCTGATCAGAAATCAAGCATCTTAACCACTTGATTACCATGTCCATCGAGAGGTGTGGCAGAATGGTTTAGGCGTTTGCCTGCCAATAACTAAACTGGTGCCTAGGTTCGTTTCCCATTGAGGCCTTGGTATTTTTCCTCAGTTTGACCAGAAAATCGAACTAAACGTTTAGTCCTTCGGAAAGGGACAAAAATAGCAGCTGGACTCGAGAGCTTTCTGGCCTGTGCATGCTGAACATCCCACAGCAGCTGAAAATAGTAAAGAGCAGGGTATTCTTCCGGTTTGTGCTGGTATAATGCGTTATAGAGATGGGTTGATTTTCCAGGTCTGTCCCCTTGAAGGCCGAGTAGCCTTCTTGTATGTCTGAGTCTTTGTCAGAGATTCACGGCACTGCAGTGTGGCGACAGGCTGTCAAAGGGAAGTGCGGCCTGAGTTTTACATAGTAAATCTAATAAAACAGAAGAAATAAATAACAATGATAATGAAAATAATAATCATAATCATCTGCAGTATATCAGAAGTGTCTTTTTATTGCAATACCATTCCTTTGAACGTACGAAATCCTTCTTGCTGGTGAGCATGAAGTTGTTTTCCGTTTCTGAAATGAAAGCCAATGGAACTCTCCGGGCTTCAAAAATATCTAACACCTTAATTTTCTCCAAAATTAGACACAGTCATCAAAGCCATGAATTCAAGGTGAAAAGTGTAGCTTGAGAGCTTGGTTAACGAGATAAAGGCTTAATGCAAAAATCCCCGCCAGGATCTTGGTAATTAGCGCGTGGCGTTCTTTTTCATTGTTTCCCTTTACTGACCTTGAACTTTTAAAGAGTTTCACGCATGTTAATCTCTCAATGGGGTTTTGTTTGTGCGTTTCCTTTTTGTCTTCTCTCTGTCTCTCTGTCTCTCTGTTTCTGTCTATCTCTCTGTCTCTGTCTCTCTGTCTTTCTGTCTCTCTGTCTCTGTCTTTGCCTGCCTGTCTGTCTGTCTCTCTCTCTTTTCTCTCTCTCTCTCTCTTTATTTTTCCCATCCTAATTTCCTTGGGTTTTTTTCTCTCTCTTTCTTTCTTCCTTTCTCTTTTTGTGAATTTGTTTGCCTTTTTACGTGTTTGTTGTTTTCTTCCACTGTTTTATTATTATTATTATTATTATTATTATTATTATTATTATTATTATTATTATTATTATTATCATTATTATTATTATTATTATTATCATTATCATGTTTAGCTGTACTGGTATAATGTCAGTGAAATGAAATAAACCATTTGACACTCAAGCGATGACATTAATTCAGAAATGATTTTCCACTTGTGGGAGTCTTCATCAACATGTGAATCACTAGATCAACTATGTCTAAGCCAGTTTTTTTCCCTACGTGATTATCACTGGATTCGTGACTCCTCCTCTCAAGGAGAGACAAAAAATCGTTCTTTGAAAACATTAGTACATTGGTATAATTGAAAATGGAAATGACTGTTCTTCCCACTGATATACAACTCATGTATCTAGGGTGTGTGTGAAGAGGGGATGGACTGTAGAAGTTGTGGCTAATTGAAATGCCATGCGTGTGGAATTCTCACGTAGAGAGAAAGTGAAAGAAAAAGATTGCGAACGTTCATCATCAGTATTATCTTTGCAGTAACTCTCAATGCCTTTCTTGTTCATACTCTAATTGGTGTAGTTTGGTGACTATTTGCCGTAAGCAAAATCTAACGTGACAAGATTCTAAACGATGAATAAATTCAGAAACACATACACACACATACACAAACACACACACAGGCAGAGAAAATGAGAGACAGAGACAGAGAAAGAAAGAGACAGAGACAGAGAGACCGAGAGGAAGAGAGAGAGAAAGAGAGAGAGAGAGAGAGAGAAAGAGAAAGAGAGACAGAGACAGAAAGACCGAGAGGAAGAGAGAGAGAAAGAGAGAGAGAGAGAGAAAGAGAGAGAGAGAAAGAGAGAGAGAGAGAGAGAGTGAGACAGTCAGAGAGAGAAATGTATAATGTGTATTTGATAAACATAGCAAAAACAAGAACTAAGACCAGAAAAAGAAAACAACACGCACACATATTTTGCCAGCTGGCCTGTGTCAGGCATATACAAAAGAATAAAAAACACACAACATTCAACGGGAAAAGCAACAGGACTCAACGCCACATTAGCGAAATTGTCACCTGTATTTTTTATCTGCTAAAAGCTGTGCATTTATTCTTTGTCGCTTTTTCTATGCTGTTGACAAAAGCCAGTTGACCAAGAATGTTCGCCTGTCTTGTTTTGTTATATTGTTGGCCTTTGTCAAGCATATGAAAACACACACACACACACACACACACACACACACACACACACACACACACACACACACACACACACACACACACACACACAACACACACACACACACACACAAACAAACAAACAAACAAACAAACGAGTAAACACACAGCACTCAGTGGGAAAAGCAGTAGAGCTCAACGCTGCATTAGATAAGCTTTCATCTGTATTTTTATCTGCTGAGAGCTGTGCATTATTCCTTGTTGCTTTTTTTTTACGTTTGACAAAAGCCAATTGACCGAAATATCGCCTGTCTGTTTGTATGTTAAGTACGCATTTTAATCTCTCCCCCAGTTCGTTAGCTTGAGCTGATAGTCATTACATTACTATTTAGAATGCGCAGACTGTTCTTGGTTCTTTGACGGTTGAGAGGGTCATATTTCAAAACTGTCCAATTTCAGAAAATTGCTGTTCTGCATGTCTTGTCTCTGTCTCTCTCTGTCTTTCCTCTGTTCTCTTTCTTTTGCTGTTGTCCCTCTCTCATCTCTGCCTTTCTCTCCTTCTCCTCAATTCTCTCTGTCTCTTCTCTCTCTGCTCTCTCTCTTCTCTCTCTCTATCTCTCTCTTGCCTCTCTCTTCTCTCTTCTCTCTTCTCTCTCTCTCTCTCTCTGTTATCTCTCTCTCTCTCTCTCTTCTTTCTCTCTCTCTGCTCCTGCTTCTCTTTTCTTCTTCTTGCTGTCTCTCTGTCTCTGTCTCTGTCTTTTCTCCTCTCTCTCTTTCTCTTGTCTCTCTGTCTCCTCTCCTCTCTATCTTTCTCTGTCGTCTCTGTCTGCTTCTGTCCTCTTTCTTCTTTTCTCCTCTCTCTCTCTCTCTCTCGTCTCTTCTGTTGTCTCTCCTGTCCTCTCTCTGTCCTTTCTCTGCTTCTGTCTGTCTCTCTGTCTTTTTCTTTCTCTGTCTGTCTGTCTTCTCTCTCTCTCTCTCTCTCTCCTCTCTCCCCTCTTCTTTCTCCTCTATTCTCTCTCTTTCTCTCTCTCTTCTCTCTTCTCTCTCTCTCTTTTCTCTCCTCTCTCTTTCTGCTTTGTTTCTGTCTGTCTCTGTCTCTCAGTCTCTCTGTCTCCCTGTCTTTGTCTCTCAGTCGTCTGTCTGTCTGTCCTCTGTCTGTCTGTCTGTCCGTCTCTCTCCATCCTCTCTCTCTCTCTCTCCTCCCTCCTCCTTCTTTCATTGTTTTTATTGGTGGTCTAATTTCTGTCAGATTATTGACTTATCTATTTCTTTTCTGTTCCTGGTCACAGCTTGTTTCGTCTTCATCAACTTAAAGCCTTTTCTCTTCTTTTTGTAAAGAAAATTATTAAAATACAGTTCCAAAGAGAGAAACGAAATCACAAAACTGTGAGCTGCCAGACAAGACAAGATTGATTGTTCGTTTTCTGAATCACGTATATGTATCAACAATTCAGATATCCCACATACAAGAAAAACAAGGAACAAAATTAAGAATTGTAGATATTTTTATAATGGCCCCAAGAAACTTGCACAAATATACAAACAAATCAAAAGAAGTATTTTTTATCGATGTTTTCTTTTATTCATTTAAACAAATAACACAAAGAATGTAAAACAAACAGCAAAGCGTGATTGCAATCATGGCGTAAGACAAATTTGATTTTATGCAAAATATTCAAACATTTGAAATACATCTACATGAAGCACAATGATCAATCAGGAAAAACACAACATAGATTACTACAACAACAAACCAATTTGTCAGCATACACGTGTATGCTATAAGAAATCATACTCGTTATCACATTTCATCACATTCATTGGCAACACGTATATTACAATTTGAATAGAAATGATCAATTCTCATTTATTGTTATTAAAGGTGACTATGGCAGCCATTTTGTTTCGAAGGTCTGCAAGCTACACATGAGTTTTGCACTGTATTATTCTATGTGTATTTTTATATCTTCCAACAGCATTTACGTTTGGTACAGTCTTTTCATACTTCCATTTATAAATGTACATTTTCCCAAGAACGATAATCAAACCAAATATCGAATCAATGCGTATATTTTCATCAGCACCAAATGATACCAGATATTCAATTAATCTTACATTTGCACAGGTGATACATTCTGATTTCCTCGATGCTTCCCCAGACTTATTTTGTATGTAAACAATTCAAAAATATATGATCAGTACTGTCTGTCGTTCCAGACAAAAGTCACAGAAAAAAAGGTGTATACATGTCCCATTTCATACCATTAATTCCAATAACTCTATGTACTGTACGTACACGTAGTCGTTTCAAATGAGCTTCTTGTGATTTATGGTTTTCATAAATATTTTTACATTTTTTTTAACATAGAACATTTGTTTCCAATTTCTCTGACCACTTACAGCAAGACTTTGGAAGTATGTCATCTGTTAATAAATCATAGTAAAACAGTGCTTCTTTTGATATATAGTAAACTGCTTTTAGTGCTGTAGGAATACCATGTGTGCTTTTATTTAGCATGTTCAACATGGTCTTCTTTACGTATGTCCTAAAAGACTACTTACATCCATTAAAGATGAGGAAATTTATATTCATTCCGTAATTTCTGTTGAATTCATGAATCGCCAAAAAAAACCATTATCATTCGAAAATGGGCAATCCAGCACACACTTTTTTGAACCCATCTATTACACCTTATGATTTTATTCCCAATAGAGAAGTTTTCGTTAAATAAGGCTGCTTCTGAATGTAGATCAATAGACGATACTGGTTTTATAATAATACAAAATTGATAACATGCACTAAATGTCTTTCCAGAACAAACGCTCATTGGCTTTATATAAGGCATAGCAGGGGCCATATATGTTTTTCAAAATCTGTTAAAAGGGGATTCAGTTCACTAGTTTTTTTTCTTTTCATTTATGATCCGTGTTTTTAATGTTCTCAGCCAAGAAAAGTTCAAGGTTTCAATCTACCTTTATTCAATTTCCACTTGTCATGTGTTTGTGTTTTTTTTTTTTTCTATTACTTAAAATTCGGGCGCGTTTCTCAGTCCAAACCACGAAAACCACATTTTCCGAACATTACTGACAAAATAATCACAATGATCTCAGAGCAGAATCCAGAGATGGATCAGTTTAGATTAGAATGAATGATTTTGGAGTGGCGACCCTTCCCAGGGGAGTTCTACTTTTCTTCATCCAAATGTTGAATAAAGCTCTTACTTCTGAGAAATGTTTAGCACAATTTATTTTTCACATCCCCTTACATTTTCTCTGAACCACACACCTAATATTTTGATTCCAGGATTATAGTTTGTATTCAGATACTGCATGTATCTGATCACCAAACATTTGTGTTTCCTAACTAAATTGCCTTTGTTTTGTTAGTATTAAAAACAAGCCTTAAAAACGTTCTAACTTTTTAGCGTGGTGAATAGGATTCTCAAATGATGTCTTATCTTTAATATTGGTCAGATGGCATCACCTGCATATTGAGAGATTTCATATTCTCTGCTATTAATCATAGTACGTGTTATATATATATCATCATCTTCATCATTAGGTGCCCTGCCGCATGGCGTTGGCGATCATGGACTTCCATCTGTCTCTATCTCTCGTTGTCCCTAGCATCTCCCCCACCCTCCTCGTCCCCAGCCACTCTGCAAGTCCGTCCAGCATTTTCTCCCTGGGTCTACCCGTGTTCTCTTTCTTTCCAGCTTTCCCGATGTGACCAGGTGCTCCAAATCCCCCTTCCTCATAAAGAGGCCTATAATTGTTGCCTGTCTTTTCCTAATCTTCCTTATGAGTGATCTACTTGTGCCTGCCTCCATCAAGACTGTCTCTGTTTTCTTTGCTGTCCATATATATATATACATTATCTCTGATCATAACTGCCAATATTTCGACATATAAATCAGAAAAATACGGAGAGAGTGGGGTCATTTTGTCTACAGCCTCCATCTAAATGACACCAGTTTGAGCTTGACCATCAACGATAACTGTTGACACTTTTATTTGCTTGTTTGTTTGTTTTTGTATTTTTCAATCTTTTTGCACAAATTTTCTCCAAACCCATATACTTTTCAAACTTGAACAAAATGCAATCTATGATCGAAATCTGTTTCAAAGTCTTGACAAAGTCATTTGCAGGGTTTTATTTTTAAATACCAGAGTGACTGAGCAAATCATAAATCAGCGTTATGTCGTCTCCAAGACATGTTTGCAGCAAAACGTGTATGATCATCGCAAATTAAGTTTGGGAGTATTGTCTTAATTATACTAGCAATACACACTGATCAAATCTTAAACATTCAATTAAGTCACGAAACAGGTCTCCATTTTTTATGTATTTGTTTGGTTTATGTAGTTTCGTATGCGTGCTATAAGTTCTGTTTGTTGAGATCCTGAAAGTCTGCCATCTCTGATCGATTCTTTTAAAGCTCGTACACCATAAGGACAGAACTTTTCCAAAGAAATTGATAAAATTCTTTTCCAAATCAGTCTGTTCCAGGGCCTTTTTATTTTTCGTGCTATTTAAAGCAAATTCTGTTTCTTCCAATACCATTGCCTCTTCTTACGAATCTCTCTTTTCACCTGATAACTTTGGACAATTTGTCATCAAATCAGACACATCGCATGTAATTAAGGTGTCCTTTCTAAACAGTTCCACATAAAAAGTATTCACTTCTTGATTATTTTTTTTTAGGTTCATCAGTCAAAGTTGTATTCTGCCCACCCAGCTTAGTCATAATTATTATGTCTTTTTTAATTACAAAAAGAATGTATCTTTTCCCTTTCTGTTACCCATTTTATTCTTGATCTCGATATTACTATATTACCACCTTTAAAATATGTAATGTTATGCAGACATTAACAACCATCATAATAAGCACTGTTTGAATGAATATGTAGAAAAACGAAAGAAAAAAGTTAAAAAAAAAGAAAGAAGGAAAAGAACTAACATAGAAATATGACATCTGTCTGAAAAAAATGTAACAGGATGCTGTGTCTCCATTATCATTACATTGCGTTTAGAAAGGTATAAACACAAATATTCTTCTGCTGAAACACATGAAAGATAGTTTTGTTGTTGTTGTTGTTGTTTCTTTTCCTTTGATCTGTTTTACTCTTTCCATTAGGAAAGGGACACTGGCCCATAACTCACATGAGAGATGAATCGTCCCTGTTGCTCCACATACCAGTGATATATCGGGTAGCATGAAAGTGAGAGACGAGGGTTGAAAACCCTGATGTTTTAACCAGTACCCCAAATAGAACCAACCTGTTGAATATGAAGGAGACTTGGGCTACACGTCGTTTTTTTTTTATGAAGACAGATTATTCTAACTGCATCATGTATCCTTGGGGACAATCGTTCATGTTTAAGATTTTTGCTGTGTCAGTAAATTTCTTAATAAAACAATGAATGCAAATGATTCTCACAGGGTTCGTTTTTCCCCCTGGGATGAATCTCTTTCCTGTGTCTGCCCATTCTTCGGAAGCGCCCTTTAATTGATAGATTGGAGAATTCTGAATCATCTGGCCACACACTCCCAATGGAATTCTTTCTCCACGCTATGCTAATCCTGTATTCTATTTTACTCAATCAAAGTCAGCAATGCTTGTTGCCGGCATGAGAAAGCTGTTTGACACTCAGTGCGTGTTCACACCTTGGTGCACTGTATTTCCTTGTACTTTATTTCTCTTACACAGGAAGCTACAGCTCTTTCCTGTGACATTATTTTTTCATGATTTTCTTCCCTTTATCTGCTGTTTACAAATGCGTGGACATAAGTCATGCAAGTAATGCTCACTAGTCCACGAAATCTATAACCAGCCTGAAAATTGAAGTCACAACCCCTGCGTTAGCAACATGGTGCACTAAATACCTGTTTAAAGGAAGCACCCAAGGTCGCGGATGGAACCCAGAGACCAACGTCACACCACTATTCGGAATGGCTAAGAAGTGGAGGTGGTGGTGTGTGTGAAGGAGATGACAAAGCCCAGGACATAGCCACACAGCGCGCACCAACCAAGCTCAGTCCATCTACAGGACCAAGAGAGAATCAAAAAGCCCTTCCTCATCTCACTTTGGGTCTTCAGCTGTCTGTTGGACAACTTGCCCAGCCGTCATCACCACTTTCCCTGGAGTCATCTGTCTTGATTCCTTAAAGCCAGCAGCCCAGCCTCACAACAGGTGCCTGAACTCACTGGCCAGAAAGGTTGTGTGTGTGTGTATGTGTGTGTGTGTGCGTGCGTGTGCGTGTGTGTGTGTGTGTGTGTGTGTGTGTGCGTGCGCGTGTGTGTGTGTGTGTGTGTGTGTGTGTGTACGTGCGTACATGTGTGTGTGTGTGTGTGTGAGAGAGAGAGAAGAGAGAGTGTGTGTGTGTGTGTGTGTGTGCGTGTTTGTATGTGTGCGTGTGCTTCAATCTTATCTTCAGTGCCTCTGTTGTGTCACTATCTCTATGCCACTTATTTCAGTTTTCCAACACACCTCAGAACTCATCAAACTAAACCTCATTAGGAGATTGGAGCGTGATAAAGGGCCACAGAATATGGGACAATTTTCAATACAGCGCTATGGTGAGGATTATTTGGATGACAGCGGTGATGATGTGGATTTTCTTTTCAGAAGGAGACTGCATGACATGGCTTTATTCCACGACATGAAATACAGATATTTGCAATGTTGGTCAAGAAACTTCAAAAGCACTTAAATGCCACATGCGTGAAATAGATAAAACGTGACTATTTGGTCCTAGTCTTCTTGACATGCCTACAGCGCACTCTAGTCTCAATAGAGGGAATTATTCTGGGCCGAAAAAGTTCTAGGTGATCTTTTCTTGTATTATTATTATTCATTTCTTCTGTCTTTCTTCCTTTCTTTTCGTTTTTTCCTTTCTTTTCTTTCTTTCTTTCCTTCTTCCTCTCGTTTTCTTTCTTTCTTAATTCAGTTATTCATTCATTCATTTATTTATTTATTATCTATCTATTTATTATTATTTATTTATTTACTTATTTGTTTTGTTTATTCATTATTTACGTATCTATCTATCGATCTATCTATCTATTATCTACCTATCTATCTATCTATCTATCTATCTATCTATTTATTAATTGATTAATTTATTTATCTATATATCTATTTGTTATCTATTTACTTATTTACTTATTTATTTATTTATCTATATTTTGACTGGTTGGGGTTCAAACCTATGGCCTAAGTCCATTAGTCCATTACCATAGTAATTTCGCCACATTCACCACCAGTCACTTCAGAAAGTTCCCTAACCCTCTCCAGCATGTTTTTGTCTCAGAGTTGGATTTCGCACCATTCAAGTATGCTTAAGTTTGTAAAAGCCTCAGACACGCTTTGAGGCTTCAGCAGCTCTGATTGTGCTCATGTCAGATTGGGAAACCTATTTCTGCCATGATCATCCCAGCTTACTATTGTCTATATGCTAAATACGAGTGTAAGCTGATCAGGACACGCTGTACTCAGTACAATCCTCTAAGTGCCCATTGACATGTGGGATTACCAGTGAACTTTCTTATTATCCCCTCTCCCCTCTCTGGTGATCTTAATGGACGCAGGAGGAAGTGGGGTTTTTTTTTTGATTTTTTTCTTTGTTTCTTTTATTTTCTTTTTCAGTTAAGCTGCTTGGTCAAATCAGGCAGTCTGGTGCTTTTGACGTCAGTGCAATACTTGATGCTCTGTTGAGTAGAGTGATCATTCTTGGTGAATAATTTATGTGATCAGGTGGTTGTGTCTTCTCAAATTCTGTGCAGAATGGACCGAATAGAAGAATGTTCCATAATGAACAGAATGATCTTCCTGTTGGTGCAAAAATGTGTGCACGTGCAGTCTTACGTGTTTTGTTATTTTTTGAGGGTTGGTTGGTTTGTTGGTATGCTGGTTTGTTGGTTGATTGGTTGGTTGGATGGTTGGTTGGTTAGTTGGTTGGTTGGTTGGTTGTTGGCTGGTTGGTTGGTTGGTTGTTGGGTTTTTTTTTTCAATAACATAACAATGATATGTTTCTGAGTCAATTTCATTCACAGCCATGTTTAAAAAGTTTAAAAAATAGTTTATGCTTTCACTACATTCTTTCCCAAATCAATATGTGCTAAACTTTCAAAACATGTGTCTTGTGTACAACACGCACACACGCGCGCACGCACACACACACACACACACACACACGACCAGCACACACACACACACAACACATACAATAAACACACAGACACAGAACACACACACACAACCACACACACATACATAATATATATATAATAGATAGATAGATAGATAGATAGATAGATAGATAGAGTAGAATAGAAATGATAGATAGATAGATAGATAGATAGATAGATAAAAATGATAGATAGGTGGTTAGATACACACACAAACACAACACACACACACATGTGCCAACATCCAATTGAACCACGTGGTAATATGGACAGGTCTGGTGCATTACAAATTATTCCTGTATATCTAGCATACAAATTTTACAGCTTTTTTTTAACCCCCCCCCCCCCCCAAAAAAAAAAAAAGTAAAAAAAGAAAAAATATGTACTTCACCATTACATTTCGCATGATTAAAACAAGTCTATGCCCTTCCAGCATACAACCTTATTCTCCAAACAAAGACGTACAGAACGCACAGCCAAGTGCATTCCGTGCAACGATTGAAATGTCTCTATTGACACAGTGACGCCCTGTGAGCGCAGAACTCTTGACTTGTTTCTCGTAAAGCAATGGCATGTCTGCATTCCGTGGCGTGATCTGATTTGTCGTGTGCTGACGACGAGGGTTTTCATTACCTACGTTTTGTCCTCGATGTCCTCGATGTTGGTGGAAGCAACGTGCCCTTTCTTATTTATTTCTTCCTGTACACATTAGCTCGCTGTGTAACAAAGATGTTGGATCATGAAACACACCCTGTCTCTGTTTCTATCTCTCTCTGTCTGATTGTATGTCTGTCACTCTCTCTTTCTCTCTCTCTCTCACTCTCTCTGTCTCTCTGTCTCTCTGTCTCTCTGTCTCTCTCCACTCTCTCTCTCTCTCACTCTCTTTTCCCCCCATTTTAACCCAATATGTCAAACGTTTGATTGAAATGTGTTTCTTATTTCACACCGTTTCATGATACGTTATGGCCTAATGAATAAATCATCAGTGAACTCAAGTCTGAATTTTTTCGTCTTCTTCTTATTTCTCCCATCTGTCTGACTGACTGCCTGTTTGTCTGTCTGTGTGTTTCAATCTCTCTATGTCTATCTCCATCTTTCTGTCTCCTTGTCTCTCACTTTCTGTCTCTGTCTGTGTCTCTGTCTCTCTGTATCCCTGTCTGCCTGCCTCCCTGTCTCTCTTTCTCTATCTTTTGTTTCTCTCAGTCTGTCTGTCTCTGTCTCTGTCTCTGTCTCTGTCTTCTCTGTCTCTGTCTGTCTGTCTCTCTCTCTCTCTCTCCTCTCTCTCTCTCTCTCTCTTTATCTTTTCCCAGTGTTTGTGAATGGTTGGGGTATGGTGATTATCAGTCTTGTGTTGTGGCTGTCTGTTGGAAATCCCAAACATCACAAACGCAGTCAATACGGAAAACCAACAGGAAGTGGGGAACGTCGATTATTGACAGTCCAAATGAATGCACACATCATCTGACTACTGATGGCTTCAACAATCATGAATAGCTAAAGACTTTTAATGAAGCAAATGTAAGAGCGATGATTATCAGAAAAAAAAGTTTGTATATTGTTTTGCTTGTTTTTTGTTCAAGAGAGATTCGTGGCCCTTTACAAATGAAAAAAAACAACATTCCATTTGCACTCTATTCAAATCTGCCAGCAATTGTCTGGCAGACTCCCTGACCTGCACAAAACACTATTCACTGGCAAGGTCTTGAACCTGGTAGAAGGGAGAAAAGACCTACAAAACGCTATGCTGACACCATAGAAAATGATGGAAACATTAAGATCTTCATCAGACAGGCCAGGTTTTTAATGTTGCAAGCTTGGACTGAGCTCAAGATATTAGATAGTGAACTAACAGTTCTATCAAAAGAGCTAACCAGTTCATGGGAAAAAAAGAAAACATATTAACAACAACAACAAAAACAACTCAGCAAAAGCGTATTTCCAATTTCAAATGATATTCTTCCAATTTTACAAAGAAATCCAGGTCAAATAACAAGGACATTCATCTATTCCTAAGTGCAAATAGATGTAAGCAAAAGAAAACGGAAATTACAAGGGAAAATGGAACATGTGCTGAAAAATTCACATCATGCCACCTTGTACGCACATACCAGACAGACAGAGACAGAGAATGACAGAGACAGAAAGAGGCAGACAGACAGACAGACAGAGAGACGGAAAAAATAGACACACACCAAAAGGACTGGTCTTTTTCGAAAAGAATCTATAAAATTCAACCCCAGATCCATCTGTTCCTGGGACTTTTCCAATTTTATGTGTTGTTTAAAGCAAATCCTGCTTCTTTGGATATGATTGCCTCTTCTAACGAATCTCTCTTTTCCTCTGATATCTTTGAATGTTATCAAATCAGACACTTTCCATACTTTGCATGTATTTAATGTTTCCTTTCTGAAAAGTTCCTTATAAAAAGTATTTCCTTCATGTTTAATTTTCTAGGTTCATCTATTAAAGTTGAATTTTGCCCAACCAGCTTAATCATACTTTTATCAATATAGTGCTTTTTAATTACAAAAACGATGTATCTTTTCTCCTTCTGCTACCCATTTTGCTCTTAACCTTAATATTACTGCCTTTGAAATATGTAATGTTATGTTAACATTAACAAACATTATAATAAGCACGGTTTGAATGAACATGTAGAAGAAAAAAACGAAAGAAAAACTGAAAGAAAGGAAGAAAGAAAAGAATAGAAAAGAAATATTATATCTGCTTGAATAAAATGTGACAGGATGCTGTGTCCCCATTATGAATACATTACGTTTTGTAAGGTATAAGAACAAACATTCTGATGAAACACAACATGCAAGACAGCTTCTCAGTTTGTTTCTTTTGCTTTGTTCTGTTTTGCCTTTTCATTATGAAAGGGACATTGTCCCAAAGCTCACAGGAGAGACGAATCGTCGTTGCTGCTATACATCCCAGTTATATATTGGGTAGTATGAAAGTGAGAGACGAGAGTTTAAAACACTATATTTTATCCAGTAACACAAATACACACACCTGTTGAATATGAAGGAGACTTGGCTACACGTCGTTTTTGAAGACAAATTACTCTAACTGCATTAGTTATCCTTGGGGACAATCATTCACGTTTAATATTTTTGCTGTGTCAGCAGATTTCTCAATAAAACAGTGAATGCAGATGTATCTCACAGGTCAGATTAAAAAGCATTGAGTTATTCTCATCCTGTTATTTGTTCGTTTTTCCCCTGGGACGAATCTCTTTCCAGTGTCTAACCATTCTTGGCAAGCACCCTTTAATTGATAGATCGAGAATTCTGAATCGTCTGGCCACACATTCCCAATGGATTCCTTTCTCCACGCTATGCTAATCCTGTATTCCTATTTTACTCAGTCAAAGTCAGACATGCTTGTTGCCGGCAAGAGAAAGCTGTTTGACACTCAGTGCGTGTTCACACCTAGTGTTCTGTATTCCGTGTGCTTTATTTCCCTTACACAGGAACTTACAGCTCTTTTCTCTCACTCTCTTTTTTCTCATAATTTTCTTCCCTTTATCTGCTGTTTACAACTGCGTGGACATAAGTCATGTTAGTAATGCTCACTAGTCCACGAAACCTATAACCAGCCTGAAAATTGAAGTCACAACCCCTGCCTTAGCAATATGGTGCACTAAATACCTTTTAAAGGAAACACCAAGGTGCCGATGGAGCCCAGAGACCAATGTCTCACCACTATTCAGAATGGCTAGGAAGTGAGGTGATGGTGTGTGTGAAGGAGATGACAAAGCCCAGGACATAGCCAAACAACGTGCACCAACAAGATCCAGTCCATCTTCTGGACCAGGAGAGAATCGAAGAGCCCTTCCTCACCTCACTTTGGGTCTTCAGCTCTCTATTGGGCAACCTATGCCCAACCACCAGTCACAAGCTTCTCTCCCACTACAATAGTTTTGACATTTAGCAGTCAGAAACTTCCTAAGCTGCTTGACCACAACCACAGGGATGTGTGCAATAGACTGTAAAAAAATGGCCAGGAATGATGCTCCAGACACACAGTCCATTTTGCTTTTCAGCTAGGTCTGACATGGCCCCTAAAGGGATCCCAAGTTTGCTGTCATCAAGACTTTCCCTGAAATCATCAGGCCTGGTTTCCTGAAAGCCAGCAGCTCAGCCTACACCAATTACCTAAATTAACTGGCCTAAAAAGTGTGTGTGTGAGTGGTGTGCCGCATGTGTGGTGGTGCGTGCAGTGTGTGTTTGTGTGTGTGTGTGTGTGTGTGTGTGTGGGGTGTGTGATGTGTGTTGTGTGTGTGTGTTTGTGTGTGTGTTTCGTTCATTCTTTGATTTAACGTCTTTTCACTATGAGTGAATTAGATAGGAAAAAATGGCAGGGAGGATGAAATTATGATGGGTGGGGGGGGGGAGGGGACAGAGGGAACAGAGTAAGAGACGGGAAAAAAATTAAAAGGAAGCAGCAAGGTCTTAAAGTGTTGTGTGTGTGTGTGTGTGTTGTGTGTGTGTGTGTGTGTGTGTGTTGTGTGTGTGTGTGTGTGTGTGTGTGTGTTGTGTGTGTGTGTGTTGTGGTGTGTGTTTCATTCATCTTCTGTGCATCTTTTGTGTCATTATCTCTATACCACTTATTCAGCTTCCAACACTCCTCAGATCTCATCAAAACAAACCTCATCATCGATTATAGCATGAGAAAGGGCCTCAGATCTGGGCATTTTCCAACACAACGTTACGATAGGATTATAGATACAGTGGTGATGATTGGATGTTTCTTTTCAAAGGGACATGGCTTTTTTCCGCGCTTACTTTCTTAATCACTTGGGTGATGAAATACAAATACTTGCAGTGTTGGTCAAGAGGCTTGAACAGCACTTAATTGCCACATGCACTAAATGGCTGAAAAGGTGACCATTTGGCCAGTCTTCTTGACATACCTACAATACCCTAGCTCACAGTAGGAGTAAGTCTGGCTGAAAAACTCAGTTGATCGTCATTTTATTCATTTCTTTCTCTCTGTCATTCTTTCTTTTCTTTATTCTTTTTCTTTTTTCCTTCTTTCCTTTCTTCCTTTCTTTCTTTCTTAATTATATAATATTATGTATTATTTATTATTATTTGTTTATCTATCTATCTATCTATCTACTATTATCTATCTATCTATTGTCTATCTATCTATATTTTGACAGATGGGGTTCAAACCTAAGGTCTAAGCCAATTACACC
>JAPXFY010000015.1:61271537-61286537 GCA_030674185.1 Monoplex corrugatus
AATGTAAAAAAAAAATTCCATATCTGCTCTATTCAAAATTGTCAGCAATTGTCTGGCAGACTCCCCTATCTGCACAAAACCATAAGCGTTGGCAAGGTCTTGAAACTGGGAGAAGAGGGGAAAAAAGACCTACGAAACATTAAACTTGCACCAGCAAAATGATGGAAACATTAACATCAGTAGTGAACAGATCACGTCTTAATGCTGCATACTCGGATTGGGCGTGAAATATGAGGTTTTGAGTGAACTGTTCTATCAAAAAAGCCAAACAGCTCATGAAAACAAAATATAGTATATGAACAACAACAACAACAGAAACAATAACACGACAAAAAGAGAGTATTTCCAATTAGAAATGATATTCTTCCAATTTTACTGGGAGATCTAGGTCAAGTAACAAGGAAGTTCGTCCAATCTTTTGTGCAAACTATAGGTAGAAAGAAACTCTAGGGAGAGCTAGACAACAGAAGGTCTTCAGAGAAGTAACCCCCTTTAGACAAGTGTTTCGGCCCTGAATTCCTTACACTCTCGGGGGGCCGGGCCACATCCAGGTCATGACTCCTGGATGCCCTTCTGCTGTTGTCTATTTTTTTTTTTTTTCCCACGCCGGGGAGCGAACCTGGGCGATTCTGCGCTTCAGAACTGCGGTACGCGGTTTTACCAATGTGCTAACGGGGCACACATCATCTGTAGGGAATTTAATCCTTATGAAGTTCACTTTTTTGGTTCCTCCTTGCCCAGATCCAGCTTGAGCTCCTTTCTGCTGCCTCTGCCATCGCTTTAAGGGCTCTAGTCCTCTTCTTCCCAGAAATGGCGAGTTGTTTCATGAGATCATAAGCGGAGGTGCCCACAAACCCTCTTGCCCCGACCTCTATGGCGAAGATTTTGACCCGCAGACCTGCTTTCTTCAGGGTGCTGGCAAGACCGGCGTATTTTTCGGTCTTGTAGATATGTGCTTCTTCCATTCTGCTTTCGTATGGCACAGTGAGTTCTATCAGAATCACTTGTTTCGAGGAGTCAGAGTGGAGAGCGATGTCTGGTCTCATGCCTGTCTTGCTGATGACATCTGGGTAATTTCTCCACTCTGGGAGGTCTGCTGTACACTCCCAGTCGACTGCTCCATCCAGAAGACCCTTTGGCAATGTGCTGGTTGTCATAGCCCTTTCTGGCCAGACCTGTTTCCCTCCTGCTTTGTAGAACGTTGTCATAGCAATTGGTGCGTTTGGGGTCATGGTTTTTTCGCTAACCACATCTGTGATCACTTTCAGAACTTGGTTGTGCCTCCATGTATACCTTCCTTGGGCTAGCGCTACTTTGCAAGAGCTTAGGACATGTTCCACTGTTTGTTTCTTCTGACAGAGCGGACATGCTGGGTCGTCTGCTTTCCCCCATTTCACTAAGTTTGCATTCGAGGGGAGCAGGTCATATACAGATCTGAGGAGGAAGCTTATCCTTAGAGGAGCCATGTGCCACATATCGTTCCAGCTGAGACTTCTTTGGAGTGCACTGTCCCATGTTGTCCATTGCCCCTGTTGACCTTGCTGGACTGCCTTCTGCACTCTTTTGACATCTTCTTCTTCCTTCAACTCCTGTATGATCATGTCTCTTTTTTCCTTCCCTTTGGCTTTGGACCACCACTGCATTTTTGTTGCTCCCAGTCCCTGTCTGTTGGTTTGCGTGTGTCCAATTATTTCTTTGATGCTGAGGTTTCTCTTGGCATTGTTTACAGCCTCTTGGACTTTCCACTTTCTGCCAGTTCTCAGCTTTGGATGAACTGCTCTCACGATATTGTCCTCCGATTCCTCCAGCATGCTCAACAGTCTTGCTTTTCCAACTTTGTATTCCTCCACTATGGATTTGAGAGGTAGCTTCAGCATTGCTTGACGACAGTAGAATGCAACATCAGTGAGACCAGGTGGGACACCGAGCCATTTTCTTGTGTATTTGTTGATTTTGGCTTCCATTGCTTCGACTGTGCTGGTGCAAATGTCATAGATTAGCAGTGGCCACAGCAGCTTTGGTATCAGCATGAACTGTAGACACCAGACTTTGTATTTGCCTGGCAGTCCGCAGTTATCTATTTTCTTCAGGCCTTCTTCTGCTGTTTGCTTGGTTTCACATCCCCTTTGTGTGTCTTTCAGGGAGTCATCATACCATCTTCCGAGACTTTTTACTGGCTCTTCTGTGACAGTGGGGATGGCTTGGTTGGCTACCATGAATTTGACTGAATCTGCCACTTTTCCTTTTCGCAGTGAGAGACTTCGGGATTTCTTAGGTTTGAACCTCATTCTTGAAGAGGCCACCAGCTCATCCAGCTGCTTTAAGATTTGGTGTGTCTCTTCCTCATCCGTGGACAAGACTGTTGTGTCATCCATGAAAGCTTTCAGAGGAGGCATCTGGTATCCATCTCCCAGATTCACTGGACCTGAACTCTTCATTGCAGCTTTCAAGATGACTTCCATTGCCAACACGAACAGTATGGGAGAGATTGCACAGCCCATTGCAATGCCCACCTCTAGGTCTATCCAGTCCGTGGTGTATTCTTTGGTAGAGAACCGCATTGAGAACCCTTGGAAATACTTCCTCAGCATTGTTCGGATGTTTTCTGGGATGTGATACATTTCAAGAGCCAGCTGGATCATATCGTGTGGAACTGATCCATATGCATTCGCCAGATCAAGCCAAACTACGTCAATGTCTCTCTTCTCTGTTCTTGCTTTTTGGATGGCATCCCAAATCAACGTGGCATGTTCCAAGCATCCAGGCATTCCTGGTATGCCTCCCTTTTGGACTGACATATCCAGATACTTGTTTTCAGTCAGGTATTTTGTCAATCTTGCTGCCATAACAGAGAAGAAGATTTTCCCCTCGACGTTCAGAAGTGATATTGGCCTGAACTGATTGATGCTGCTGGAGTTCTGCTCCTTCGGAATGTACACTCCTTCAGCTCTCATCCATTGGTCACTGATCTTCTGGTTCCTCCATGCTGATCGAATCATCTTGTGGAGCCACTCGAGCACTTTTGGGCATTTCTTGTAGAGCAGGTATGGTATTCCGTTTGGTCCAGGTGCTGACTTGGCTCTGGCTTTCTTTACTACGTTCTTCACTTCATCCAGTGTTGGTGGTTTGTTATTGAATTTTCCTTCTGGCGCTGCAGGCCAAACCAGATTTTGGATTTCAAGTGGTGCCTCGCGCTGAGAATCGGAATATGTTTCCCTGAGATGCTGCTCTAGGGTTTCTTTGCCCACTGTGAGAGTCCCTGATTTGGTTGTTCAAACAGCTTTCTTGCAAAGTCAAAGGGATCTTTGAAGAAACGATCTTGAGTCTTCTTCTTTTTGCTCTTTCTTCGCCTTGCTGATTCCACTTTGCTGAGAGCATTGTGTTTGGCCTTCAGATCTTTCCAGAGTTCCAGGAGCCCTTGCTTCTCGAATTATGAGGCAGTTTTCATTCGCTTTTTAAGCTTCCTTTTCTCCCTCCGGATGCTCTCCATCTGTTGCTGTCTTCTGGATTTCTGGGGAGGCGTTTTTGTCTTTGGCTGCTTCACTCCATAAGTGTCCCTGCAGATAGAATATATGATGTCTCCGTATGTGTCAAGTTTGTGTTCCAGCGTACTGTTCCCTATTAGCGCATTCAGCTTAAGGACAAGTTCCTCATCTAATTTCTCCCATTGTTCTTTTGCACCGGCAGGCGGCAAATTGAGTTTTCCACGTTTGGCGTTAAGAGCTTGTGCAAAATCCGCATCAGAACCGTCAGCGTGGATGTCCTTGGCACTATGGTTTAATTCCTGGCCTTGGTCATCCAACGTCTCACCTGCTATCGCAGTGCGCTGCTGCTGGTTCGTATGTGTCTTCAAACAGCCCATTTTTGTCCTGTGGATCTTCATGCCGCGTTTGGTGGTGAATCTCCTTCCACACGCACACGGAAATTCCAACTGGTCATTAATCATGGTCCGTTGTGCGTTTCCAGTCGTGATGGAGTCAGTAAAAGAAAATGGGAACTACGGGAAAATAAACAGAGCCTGTGATGAAACATACACAACATGCCATCACATGCTCACATACTTGGAGAGAGAGACAGAGGCAGACAGACAGACAGACAGATAGACAGAGACAGATAGAGGCAGACAGACAGACAGGCACACACACACACACACACACACACACACACACACACACAGGCACGCACGCACACACACACACACACACACACACACACACACACATACACCCACAACGTGTGCGCGCGCACACACACCCACAGACACACACAGATACATACACACACAAACACTCAAACAACAAAACTACTTTGTGTGTAATAACAGCCACGTGCAAAAAAAGTTTTTCCTTCCCACGCACGTGCGCGTGCGCGAGAGCACACACACACACACACACACACACACACACACACACACACACACACACACACACACACACACACACATACACACACACACACACACACACACACACACACACACACACACACACACACACACACACACACACACACACTCAAACCAGAAAAATACTTGCCACATGCTGAAACACTTTCCCTTCCCACGAGCCAACCAGTGCAGAAAGTTCAAAACAATCTAAGGACTCAAAAGCATTTCCGTCACCTCACAGTTTTATTGACCAAGCTTTCTCCTCCAGTCTGACCCAACTTCACTTACTGGTGAACTTTCCTCTTGGACCGTGGAAATACCACTCTTAACTTATTTTGACATCGTTGACAAAGTTTTTTGCCCATGTGCGTTTTGGCACTGCAGCAGTTTTTATCAAGGAGTATCGTGACCTTTTAGAATGAAATGAGTGTGTCTTCTCACAGCATTTGCCGCTAGCGATCGAAATGATTGGTAAGAGTATCAGTGCTAGGTTTGACAATTTTGATTCAAACTGATGATCTAACTCTTTCTTTCCTTTATAACTAACGTAATTTCCCAATATTGTGATTTTCGTTTTATATGTTGTAGAAAACACCTACCTAACCATTAAAGTTTCAATTTCTCACTGAGAAAAAAAGTAAATCCACTTGGCCTGACGTTATGGATAGTTCTTTCAACAGAAAAAAAGAAACTATTAATTTAACAGCTAACTATCCCTTCAATTTCTGCAGTAGACCCAACAGTCTTCACATTAAAGAGAATTCCTTCCTTAATCTCTTCACCAACATTCACCAATATGCCCAAAACATCCATGTTCTTTACACTCAGTCTGCCTGACCAGCACACACAAAAATTATAAACACAGGCATTAACTTTAAATGACCAGTTCTTTAATACAATATGAAGTTCTTTAAAACAGCATACATATGTCTTTGTTTGCTCATCATCATCATCATGTGTCTTGCAGCATGGCACTGGCTATAATGGCCATCTTTACGAATTTACATGTATCTTTTATCGCTGCAAATATATATCATTCCCCCATTTTCCCCATCCACCCAGTAAAACTGTTTAGTATTTTCTCTCTGGGTTACCTGGTGCTCCTTTTCCATCTAGCTTTCCTTTTGTGAGCAGGTGCTCAAATTTTTCTTACCTCATATAATGTCCTATAAATGTTGCTTGTCTTTTCCTAATCTTCTTCCTTCAGTTTCTTTTTGTTTGTTTCTTTTCAGACTGTCTCGTTTGTTTCCTTTGCTGTCTATGAAGCTCTTAATATTCTTCTTAGAAACCACATTTCAACTGCCTCAGTTTGTTCTGACTTTGTTGATTGCCCAGGTGTCGCATCTGTCCAATAGCACTGGATCGATGTAACGCTGCAGACCTCATTTCCTGATGTCAGCTGATAGGCATATATTGGCAAGATCGCTTTTTCATTTTCTTGAATGCTGAATTGTGCTTTAGCTCTAGCTGAACCAGTTTTGTTAGATATTTCTAAAGCACATCTGCCATCTGTTGAGATGACCATTTCCAGATATCTAAACTTATCATCTAGCATAAACACAAAGTGGTTGTGGTGGTGGGGTGCTGAATAGAGGGGTTGTAGACAGAACGATTGACCCAAAATTGATAAATGGACGTCAACACAGGTACCAAATTTCAGTAAAGTTTAAGTTCAAAATGCCAGTGTCCACTCAACTAGTTTGAACACATCAAGTGGACAAAGCGTCTGACTTCTAATCGAAAGATCTGGGTTCACTCCAGGTTAGATACCTCGGTCCCGATGAGTAAGGGTGGTCACTTATTTCGTATCTCACAGGCCAAAATGTTGACAGACCTGTTATGCCCCTTTTGAGTGTATGCGCATGAGAATACCAAACATGCACGTTAAAGACTGTGACCCATGCCACTGTGTGGTGGCTTATGCAAACGTGAAAACACAAAGCATGCACGTCCTCCAAAGACGGTGTATGCAGATTATACCGCAGTATACTGCCTGCATAATGTACATGTAAGCAAAACAATGTGCATACTGACATCCAAAGGAATTGGAACGCTTAAAAAACAAAGCAAAAATAGACAACAGAAACAACAAATAAAATCTTGCTAACACACCAGTAGCCGTGGTGCAGTTGTTAACATAACGGAATACTGACTGAAGGTTGTGGGTTCGGATCCCCATCAGTACCTTCAAAAATTATTGTGGGATTTTTCGGCTCTAACCGGCTCCTACCCAGAGTTGGGCGTGCTATGGACTCATTGGGAAGACTAGAATCACACATTCGAGTCTCACCTACTTCGCAAATGCGTCATTGAGAGTGTTGCTCAAATCTTCTGACCAACACCGCAGGTGTCTGTATCTCTCGGGCCTGTTGACGCCAGGATATACAATGATAGTACGCGTAGAGTACAACCCTGTCACGCAGTCTCAATCCTAGATAGAGCTCTATAGCATCATAATTATCATCCTCATCGACATCATCATCATCACATAATAAAAATTGTTTCAGCTTCTGTGGCCATTAAAGTGGCGTAGAAAATGTGACGAAAAAAAAAAGGTAAGCACAAAGGTAACCTCCCTGAGTGCAATGATACCAAAAGAAAAAGATTCTTTTAAATCTAACACGTTTTCTGTCACAGACACACTGATGAACACTCCTTTTCTGTCGACATGAAACAATCTTTTTTTTTTAAGTAAAAAAGAAAAAGAACGTGTCTATGTGCGGAAGAGGGGGGGGGGGAGGGCATAAAGAATAGAGAGAACGAAAGAAAGAGAGAGAACTTTCACTTTTTTTAATATCAAGAAGAAAAACTGTATAGAGAAGAGCACATACATCACCTGTCAGAATCAACTGATGGTTTTGTCATGTAGCTTGAAACTACCCCATGCTACAAAGCATTTATTTCAGATGTCAAATCGCATTAAGTAAATGTGGTTAAAATACAAGATTGAAAAAGTTCCAGGAAAAGTTTCTTGGCATTCATTTCAAACAGAAGTCAGTGAAAGGAAGTTGATGATCTCTATGTGTCAAACAGAAAGCAATCCAGTCCAATGTCATGAGTGCGGTCTCTCCTGTCTGGCATACACTGAGAAGTTGTAGTCAAAGGGACCATGGATAAAGAGATATGAATTATTCTGTATTATCAGGTTCAGTGGTGATGGACACAAGCAGATATGCATACGTACACGCTCATACACACCATGTATAATTGAAAGCCTCACTTGTCAAAAACGTGGGAAAAAAAAAGAACAAGTACACGCTATCTTCATTATCATAAACCATTCCTTCTCAGGCCACAGAGAATATGCTGGACACACACACACACACACACACACACACACAACACACAGACAACACACACACACACACCACACATACATACACACACACATACACATACATACACATACATACACACACACACACACACACACACAAACATACGCACATTCTCTCTCTCTCTATCTATCTCTCCCTCTCTCTCTATTACACACACACACGCACGCACCACAGCACACCCCCACACACACACACACACCACACACACGCACACTTTTCTTTCTCTCTGTCTCTCTGTCTCTCTCCCTCTCTCTCCACTCTCTCTCTCTCTATCACGACACACACACACATACACACACACACACACACAAACACACACAAACACACACACAACACGCACACACCAACACCACCACTCACCACTCACCACTCACTCACTCACTCACTCACACACATACACATAAGCTAATTTCGCTTGATTGTTCTATACTCTCTCTCTCCCTCTCTCTCTCTCTCTGCCCTCTCTCCTCTGGATGTTTCTCTGTCTGTCGTTTTTGTGTTGCTCTCTGGATGTGTGTGTGGTGTGTGTGTGTGTGTGTGTGTGTGTGTGTGTGTGTGTGTGTGTGTGTGTGTGTGTGTGTGTGTGTGTGTGTGTTGTGTGTATGTGTGTGTGTGTGTGATGCTTTTCGTTCTTTTTTTTATCATTGTTACTACTTCAAATAAGCTGCAGTGACATTTGTTTCCAAGTGTAAGATTGGTATGAAAAAGGAAATGCCCAGTTACTCACCTAAAATTGATATCACACAAACACAGCAGCAGATGACATACCTACTGGTTTTCGACCTTGAGTCTTCAGCTGCTGGGTGAACAGTATTCAATCTTAAGGTGAATAATAGTACTAATGAATGATTATACGTACAGTTTTTTACTTAGTTATATTGACTATCGTACAAATTTCTCATTTCACCTTCGTCGAGTTAATCTTCTTTTTCTCTTCCAAAAGTATTTCATCCCTTTCCATTTTCCATCACCTTACCCCCTCACCCCTCCACTTTTTCCGTTTCTTTTTTGATCAGACGATTTGGTTCGTCAAAAGCCTCATGTGGATAAACATTAGAAGAACTAAGGAAATAATCACACCTTATCCTAAGTTCTGGATTGACCTCTGTGGGCAGGTAGTATTCCAAAAAGTTGGTTTATCTTCCTCTTGAAGTCCCTGAACATCAATAACAACAAATTTATGAAGAGTCCCTGTGAGAGAAGATATACAATGAATTCACCTAATTTTATTGCGTTCTATCTAAATGTACCCACTAAACTGAGGTCGATGACTGCATGTTTTTCATGTTATTCAAGAAACAAAAACAAAATGATAACAAGTAGACCAGAGATTTAATGCTCTGGAAAGGACAGTAAAGAAAGTCACCTTATGGAGGTAGAACACACAGCCAAATGCATTCCGTGCAAGATTTGAGAGTATCTAACTGTTGTCTTGTGAGTTCAAAACTCTTGACTTGTCTCTCGTTAAAAGCAGTGGTCATCATCACCATCAGGTGCCCTGCCGCATGGCGTTGGCGATCATGTACTTCCATCTGTCTATATCTCTCGTTGCCCTAGCATCTCTCCCAACCCCCTCCTCCCCAGCCACTCTGCAAGTCCGTCCAGCATTTTCTCCCTAGCTTTTACCTGGTGCTCTTTCCCTCCAGCTTTCCCGTTGTGACCAGGTGCTCCAAATCCCCCTTCCTCAAAAATGGCCTATAAATGTTGCTTGTCTTTTCCTAATCTTCCTTATGAATGATCTACTTGTGTCTGCCTCCATCAAGACTGTCTCACATGTCCTCCGTGCTGTCCATGAAACTCTCAACATTCTTCCTAGAAACCACATATCGGCTGCCTCAATCCTGTTCTGGCCTTGTTTGTTGACTGTAAAAGCAGTGATATGTCTGCATTTCATGGCGTGATTTGATTTTGTCGTGTGCTGACGATAGTGTTTCATTGCTTACATTCTGCCCTCAGTGTCGATGCTGATGCAGGCAATGTGTCCTTTCTAATCGTATTTTCCATTATATTATGTACACAACAGCTCGCTGCATGACAAAGATGTTGGGTCACTGAAATTTCTCTTTCTGTCTCTGTCTCTGTCCTCTGTCTCTGTCTCTCTGTCTCTGTCTCTGTCTCTGTCTCTGTCTCTGTCTCTCTGTCTCTCTGTCTCTGTCTCTGTCTCTCTCTCTGTCTCTCTGTCTCTCTCTCTCTCTCTCTCTCTCTCTCTCTCTCTCTCTCTCTGGATGTGTGTCTGTGCCATACCTATGTTACTGTTTGCTTTATTTTTTATCGACTGTCTAAATATGATTTCAAAGTCTTTTGTCTTCTAAAGAAAGTTCACCACATTCCATCCCTTTTGATTGTCCAACCAGATGTTTTGATTGTCAGAGAGCGCCTATATGCATACACGCTACAAGACATTAGAAATAAACGAGACCATAAACTTTGTTCTCATTCGACCCTTTTAGGCAGTTAGGTAGGGGAAAAAAAAGATTTGTCTCCCCGTTGAAAGACACCAATACCAATAACAACTAGTGTGTGAGATGTCTAGTGTGAGAAAATATATACAGATGTCTCATAAAGGGGTTCAAAACCACAACCAAGTGTATTTCGTGCAAGGGCTGAATGCCTCTAATGACACAGAGACGTCTTATGTGTGGGTGCAAAACTCTTTGACCTGTCGCTCATGAAGCTGTGATAATGCCTGTATTCCACAGCTTGATTGGATTTGTCATGTGCTGATGATGGATTTCGTTACTAACGTTCTGTCCTCGATATCAATGGAATAATATGTCCCTTCTTATTCGTTTTGTTTCTTTGATACATGACGAAGAATTTGGGTCACAGAACACTCTATCTGGTTTTGTGTCTTATTTTACTCTGCCTCGGTATGTCTGCCTCTTTCTCTCTCTCTCTTTTCTCTCTCTCTTTCTCTCTCTCTCTCTCTCTCTCTCTCTCTACTCTCTCTCTCTCTCTGTCTCGTTCACTCTCTCTCTCTTTCTTTCTCTCTCTCTCTCTCTCTTTCTTTCTCTCCCCTCTCTCTCTCTCTTTCCTTTTTCTTCTTCTTCATCTTCTTCTTCATCCTCCTCCTTCTCTTCTCTTCTCTGGTTGAGAGAAAGAGAGAGAGAGAGAGAGAGAGAGAGAGGGTGTGTGTGTGTGTGTGTGTTGGTGTGTAGAGTGTGTGTGTGTGTTTGTGTTGTGTTTTTTGTGTGTGTATGTGTGTGTGTGTGTGTGTGTGGTGTGTGCGTGCGTGCGTGCGTGTGTGTGTGTGTGTGTGTGTGTGTGTGTGTGTGTGTGTGTGTGTGTGTGTGTCTGTTGTTCACTTGTATGACTTTTATTTTAAACTGAATATATATATTGCATTCGTCTTCTAAAGCATCTACTCTCTCCTCCACTCCGTCTCCTCTGCCCTACTCTCTTTGTTAACTTGTTTCTGCAGTCATGTCATTTGTTTGACAGAAAGTATTACAAAAATACACACTACAAGAGCTCAGGAACTACCACAGCTTACTCTAAGTTCTGTACTGACTTTGTGGTGTGTCAGTTAGGTGTAACCATAAGGTAATTTGTCTTCCTGTTAATGCCTATAAACACCATAAACAACATTCACGATATTCTAGCAAAGAAAATACATGTTTGATTTCCAAATGATTGTAGAACGCATATGTCTAGTGAAGTAAATATGTATAATTTCCTAATGTTGTAGAACAAAATATGTCTATGAGAGTAAATATGATTGAAATTTCCTAATGGTTTAGAACGCAATATGTCAGTGAGATAGATATGTATTGAAATTTCCTAATGGTTGTAGAACGCAGTATGTCTGGTGAGAGAAAATATACACTGAAATACCTAGTGTTGTAGAACGCAAGATATCAGTGAGAGAAATATATATCGAATTTCCTAACGGTTTAGAACACAATATGTCTAGTGGAGAAAATATATTGAAATTTCCTAATGGTTGTATAACGCATATGTCAGTGAGAGAAAAATATAGTGAAATTTCCTAATGGTTGTATAACGCAATATGCCTAGTGAGAAAAATGTACATTGAAATAAAGTATGTTGTAGAACGCAATATGTCTAGTGAGAGAAAAATATATATGACATTTCCTAATGTTGTTAACACAATATGTCTGGTGAGATAAAGTAATATTAAACTTCCCTAATGGTTGAAACACAATATGTCTAGTGAGAGAAATATATATGAAATTTCCTAATGGTTGCATAAAGCAATATGTCTAGTGAGAGAAAATGTATATTGAAATAAACTAATGTTTGTAAACGCATATGTCTAGTGAAGAAAATGTATATTGAAATAACTAATGATTGTATAACGCAATATGTCTAGTGAGAGAAAATGTATATTGAAATAACTAATGATTGTATAACGCAATGTCTGGTGAGAGAAAATGTATATGAAATAAACTAATGTTTGTAGAACGCAATATGTCTAGTGAGAGAAAATGTATATTGAATAAACTAATGTTTGTAGAACGCAATATACCATGAGAGAAAATGTATATTGAAATAACTAGTGGTTGTATAACGCAATATGTCTAGTCAGAGAAAATGTATACTGAAATAAACAAATGGTTGTATAACGCAATATGTCTAGTGAAAGAAAATGTTTATTGAAATAAACTAATGTTTGTAGAATGCAATATGTCTAGTGAGAGAAAAAAATATATACTGAAATTCCTTTAATGGTTGTAGAACGCATGGCGAAGTGCATTAAGTGCAAAGATTGAATGTCTGTCTACTGACACAGTGACTTCTAGTGAGTGCAGAACTCTTGATTTGTCTCTCGTGCGTGAACTGATTTATCGTGTGCTGACGACAGGTTTCATTACCTACGTTTTGTTCTCGATGTTGGTGGAAGCAATGTGTCCCTTCTTATTATTTCTTCCTGTATGCTATACACATCAGCTCGCTGCGTGATAGAGACTGAGTCACGGAAGTCTCTCTCTGTCTTATCTCTCTGTCTCTGTCTCTGTCTCTGTCACTGTCTCTGTCTCTGTCTCAGTCACTCTCTCTCTCTCTCTTTCTCTCTCTCTCTCTTCTGTCTTTCTGTCTCTGTCTCTGTTGCTCTCTCTCTTTCTCTTTGTCAGTCTGTCTATCTCTTTGTCTGTCTGTATGTCTGTCTTCCCTCTCTCTCTCTCTTTCTCTCTCTCTGCGTATGAGTCTGCACCTGTACTGTTGCTTGCGTGCTTGATTTTATCACTACCTAGATATGCTGCAAAGCCAATCATCTTCTAAAGGCAATCCACCACATCCCCTGCCACATCCCATTCCCTTTTGATTGTCCAAGCCAGATTATTTGGTTGTCAAGGAGATTTTTTTGTGAATAGACGTTGCAAAACAATAAGGAATGAACCAGACCATATTCTGATTTGACGTTTTTAGGCAGTTCGATAAAAACACAAAAGAGTTGATTTATTTCCCAATTGAAGCATATCAACACTATTAACAACTAGTGTGCGAGATGTCTTGTATGAGAAAATGTATACAGATGTCCCATGGTGGAGTAAGAACTGACAGCTAAGTACATTCTGTGCAAGGGCTCAATGCCTCTCCCCTTACATAGCGACATCTATGTGACTGCAAAACTCTGATTTCTCCCTCATGAAGCTGTCATATGCAAGCATTTCATAGTGTGATCACATTTGGCATATACTTATGATGAGCTTTTGTGATCTACGTTCTCTCCTAGTTATGTACGGAAACAGTGTGTCCCTTTGTTTTTAAGTCTTCAATTGTACACAGCACCCACTGTGTTATAAAAGATATTGGGTCACAGAACTCTTTGTCTGTCTCTGTTTCTCCATCTGTCTTTCCATCTGCCTCTTTGTATGTCTGTATATCTGTCCCCCTCTCTCTCTCAGTTTCTGTCTTTCTCTCTGTCTGTTTCTCTCTCTGTCTTAGTCTCTGTCTGTCTGTCTCTCTCTCTCTCTCTCTGTCTGTCTCTTTTTTTCTTTCTTTTCTGTCTCCCTGTCTCCCTCCTTGTCTATCTGTCTGACTCTATGTCTGTCTCTGGCTGTCTCTTACTCTCTCTGTCTGTCTATCTCTGTCTCTTTGTCTCTGTCTCTGTCTTTCTGACTCCTCTTTCTCTCCCTCTCCCCTCTCTCCTCTCTCTCTCTCTCTCTCTCTCTCCTCTCTGAGCGTGCATGCAACCTTTGATATTACATATAAGTAATTTATTCTGTTGTTACGGGCAAAGCTGTTGTAAAGTCTAAAAGCCATTGTTGAGGAGTACAAGATGAGAAAGGTCAAACAGCTAAGTATGCTTGAGGACCCGAAAAATATGTTGATGAGATCAGTCTCGAGGCTATTGACACAGCCAAGAATGTCCTCATGGTCACCGAAATGAAAGTAAACACACAAACCAATAGAACAGGACAGATGTTTTAAAAACAACAAGTGATCAAAGGTCAATGGAAAAACAAACAGCAACATGGAGGAGGCTTTAATGCAAAAAAGTAGTCAGCAAAGCAACAAGAGGCAATGGACAACGCGAAAAAGTGCACTCACCTAAAAGTGCACTCCACTAAAAGTGCACTCCACTAAAAGTGCACTCTCTATTAAAAACGACTTCAACTATATGAACTGTTCAGAAACCTCTATTATATCAAAAAAAAAAATCTCCATTGTTTATATATCACACGCATATTAAAACTGTATGCCTGTTCCGGACGTTGTTTGCTTCAACCCCCCAAAACTTCATGTAGCTCTGATTAACTGAAGACATACAAGAGTTTTCATGTTTCTACAAGCTGAGTAAATACGCATCCACGCAACTGCTGTTTACTTGAGAAACACACAATCTGCCAGTGTGTCCATGATCTCTTCCTCTGCTCTATTTTTTAGTTCCAACTGATTCCATCCCTTGTGAACGATCATGGCCAGGAATACCTCTGTAAAAAAAAAAAAAAGAACAGAAAAACAGTCTGCATGTAATCAAGCATTATTCATATATACATATGTATATATATATATATATATATATATATATATATATATATAACACATATATATATATGTTATGTATATATATATATATATATATATAATTATATATAATATAGATGTATGTATATATGTATATGTATGTATATTACGTATATATATATAAAATATATATATATATAATTATATATATATATATATATATATATATATATATATATATATATCAGTTAAGATATAAAACTGCAGAAAAGAGAAATAGATTGACTATCTTGCAGCGGTAAACAGAAAAGAAAAAAAAAAACAAGTGAGAAAAACATACTGTTA
>JAPXFY010000015.1:61291537-61296537 GCA_030674185.1 Monoplex corrugatus
AATCCACGTCCATTTCTTCTTGATCCCTCGTGAAGACGTCGAGACGCACTCCAAAAAACCCAACCCCACGCAGAGAGAAGACAACAGATGGCAGACACAGCGGGCTAGTACTGGAAGAGCAAGTGCTAGAACAAGTATTGGCAGACCAGACAATCCAAATAACGAAATATTTATAATGTAAGTCCAATATATGTACAATAAATCCATTAGCGAAATACATATAATACACATCCAATCATCATCATCATCATCACCATGTGCCCTGCCGCATGACGTTGGCGATCATGGTCCTCCATACCCCTTGTTGCAACAAGCACACACATCCCCCACCTTCTCTGTCTTTGGCCACTCTGCAAGTCTGCCCAATACTTTCTCCCTGGGTCTACCAGGACAAGTCCAATAGCGAAATATATATATATATTTTCTTCTAATTGATGTTCATTGTCACATTTAGCAAGTTTGTTTTTGAAATTGTTGGTTGTGGTAACTTAAATCATTTGTAAAAAATTCCATCCCCTCCTCCACTTGTCTTCCTCTCCACCTACACCCTCGCCACTCCTCCCTCCCCCTTTTTCATTTTCCTTTCTATGTTTTCTTACTCATTTTTTCTTTCTTCTGATATCAGTCACGTGAACAGACATTTAACCAGTGTCCACACCACCACCAGAGAACCCGTGGGGTGGCATTTCCAACCAGCCTTGGAACAAATCAATACTGTAAGACATCGAGAGCATGCTTCAGGCAGGTCCAGAATTACGTTCTAAGCAAGCTTGTTGGAGTGAAAGAAAACATCCACACCCTGAACGACGACAGCGTGGCTTACGCGAAGGCGGGGCTGAGAAGACTGGCTGAGGAGATAATCAGATTGAGGCAACAGAATAAAACCCTTCAGAAGAAGAACAACCACCTGGCTGAGAGGCCAGAGACTGGTGAGAGGAAGGTGGAAGATTTATAAGAAAGTCTAAACACAACAAACTTTTCAACCATTTGTTTGTTGTTGTTTTTTCACATTTTGTCATGTTTTGCAACAAACACCTGCAATGTAGTGAAGACGAGAATAATATATCTATACATGTAGAAAAATGTACTATATGCAACAATCTTATATATGACCTGGCCCAGAAGGAAAATGAGACAAACGCAGATTGTGGAGATATGTTAAAATAGTTCATAATTAACAAATGTCAAATGTCAGCTTTCTGAGGAAATTCAGTTTGAGAGTGTACACAGTCTGATTATGAAGCCAGAGATCACTTGCACTGTACTTGCTCATTTTTTTTTAAACAAAAGATATTGATTTTGAAAACCAAAAAGAAATTGCGAGGAAGAAACATCTTTATTGGTGAGGACTTTTCTAGGAAGGCAAGGGAAATTAGAAAATTAGGAATGATGGCAACCATGCACCATGGTGTTCAATAATCTGCTTTGTGGATGACAAGAATACACTTTATGATGTGACGGCAGATTTGTGGAAATGAAGCGATATGTTGTCCGGTCCACAACACTGAGAATGTTTTATGTGTGCGTGAGCATTTGGGCTTTGACTACAGGGGGGGGGGGGGGGGGGTTCTGTCATGTGGGACGAGTTTACAACAGAATAGCTAGTTGTGTTGTGATCCAGATTTTTAATTATTTGTTTACTTACTTTATATACATATGTATATGTATATATATGGTATATATATATATTATATATATATATATATATATATATATATATGTGTGTGTGTGTGTGTGTGTGTGTGTGTGTGTGTGTGTGTGTGTGTGAGTGTGTGTGTGTGTGTGTGTGTGTGTTGTGATTCAGACCTTTAATCATTTGTTTATTTACTTTATATATACCTTCCTTTTTTGAAAGTAAGGTACACACGTATACATGTCATTTACAGGTAACCAAGATTATTCCATTGGTAGGTTGATAAAATACCAGTACAAAATACAGACTAGGTAAAACATAGTCTAGGGAGGGCCTCAGGACCTGACCAGCTCATGGGTTTATGAGCAGGCTTAAGGCTTGTGCCATGATCACCATACACATGGCACCTGTGACTTTAGTGCATATGAAATTCGTTCAGAGGGCGGAGACGACCTCTTCAGAAACTGAAACTGAAACTGAAAACTATGTGTGCCAGCCAAAGAGGACAGAAGTGAAATTACACTGGTTTTATTGCCATAAGGTCAGTGCACGAATGTCCCAGAGACAAGACTTCTGACTCGTCAGTCTGTGAATTGTGTAGAGTTTATCTGTGGCTAGGCCTATATGAGTGTCATTTGCCAATGTGATCATTACTGACATGAACGAGCCTGTGTCGGAAAATGTGACCCTTTGTGTTTACCCAAGTGATAAAAATAATAGTTTGTCCTCGTGTTTTGGAGATATGTAACACTTTTTTTCCAACTCAAACATTTTCTGTTTTATATTGGAATGTGAACGGACTACTGCAAAATTGTTGAATCGTTCGTTTGTTTTGTTCATTTAACTGAGCATGTGTCATTGAAACTTTTGTGGAAATATTCTAGTTATTCGTTTTAGCCGATTATAAGATTTTGTAAAACCTGTTACAAAACTCATGGAACATGGACAGTTTTCGGGTGGAATTGTTTTCTTTTTTCTTATAAAGAATGAGCTATGTCTGTGAGTCAAAACTGTTAGAGTCATGTCTGAGTATTGTTAATTGACAACTCTTTATTTGGATTTTTTGTCTGACTGATAAATACGTGAAATGATATTGTAACCAGATTTATATCCGATATTTCAGATATCTTTGTTTATGACAATCATTACAGAAATTCATGTGCTCACTGTTACTTGGTCCATTGTGTACAGAAACACAGGAAGATGAAGTCTACTTCATACTTAAGTGTAATGCTGTATATGTATTACATGAGTGAACATTTTATTACCCCTAAATAATAGGAGAAATCAGTGTTTATATAAAGCTGACTATATTGATATAAAAAAAAGACCTAGGGCATCGTAAAACACCTTTTAATTATAGGTACAAAGTGTTGACCTAAAACTTAGAAATGATTCTATACACACTTTTTTGTTTTTGTATTTGTTTTGTTTTTGTTTTTGTTTGTTTGTTTGTTTGTTTGTTTGTTTGTTTGTTTGTTTGTTTGTTTGTTTATTTGTTTGTTTGTTTCGTTACCCTTTTTCTGAGGGACCACAGCATTTTTGAATGAGTCATCTGAAATTTGAAAACTGTGCAACCTTCTTCTCTCATTTTCTCCTCTCTCTCTTTCTCTTTGTCTCTCTCTCTCTCTTTCAACTGCCTCTGTTCTGTCTGTGTCTCTCTGTCTGTCTGTCTGTCTCTCTCTCTGTCTGTTTATCTTTCTGTCTGTCTGTCTTTCTCTCTCTCTCTCTCTCTCTCTCTCTCTCTCTCCTCACTCCCTCTTTCCTCCCTGTTTCCAATAGCATTATTGACAAAGTCGACCAAACAATTTTATTTCATTATTATAATTCTACTATAAAATAAAACAGTTAATTCATTTTGCACACACACATACACACACACACACACACACACACACACACACACACACACACACACACACACACACACACACACACACAGACACACACACACACACACACACACACACACATACGCACAACACACACACATACATACATACACACACACATGCACACATACACACATACACGCGGGCGCGCGCGCGCGCACACACACACACACACACATAGTGAAAAGACGTTAAATCAAAGAACGAAAACGTGAACACACACACACGCACACACACACACACACACACACACACACACACACACACACACACACACACACACACACGCACACACACGCACACACACACACACACACACACACACACACACACACACACACACACACAGAGAGAAACATTCAATCATTCAGAAACAAACACACGCACACACATGAACACGTGCACACACACACACACACACACGCGCGCGCGGGTGCATGCACGCACGCACACACACACACACACACACACACACACACACACACACACACACACACACACACACAGAGAGAGAGAGAGAGAAACATTCAATCATTCAGAAACAAACACACGCACACACATGAACACGTGCACACACACACACACACACACGCGCGCGCGGGTGCATGCACGCACGCACACACACACACACACACACACACACACACACACACAACGCACGCACACACGTACGCAGACAGACAGAAGACAGACAGACAGAAATATAGAGAGAGAGAGACAAAGACAGATAGACAGAGAGAATTTAAAAAGATGTTCCAGACCGGAAGTAACTCAGACTGAATCTGACAAATACACCGAAATAAACGAGACTCTATCTCAGAGACGTGCAGAAGACAAAAAAGCGGACAGATACAGTAGATGTGAATGACACACACACACACAAAATATATATAAAAATGTCCTACCCAACAGTTCACGAGCAATTCTTATTCCTCACAGTTTCTTCAACTTTTGCTGCTGTAAGAAACTGTCTCCAGAAATAGAAAATGGAATTAAATGGCTGCAAACGCAGCCAGAATTGTTAATGACGAGATGTGGCAAGACAGCCAGTCTCCCCATCCCTGTTTGCTACACAAATGTGACCAAACTTCAGAAAAAAAATAAACCACTTCACTTCATTATTATTACAGTTCTTGTGATCGTCTTCATTTTTGGAAATACCAAACAAGCACTTCCGCCGAAGATGGAGTTTCATGTTCAGTTTCAGTTTCTCAACCAACATGTACAATAACGTCACAGGTGCCATGTGTATGGTGATCATGACTCAAACCTTAAGCATGCACATAAACCCATGAGCTGGCCAGGTCCTGAGGTCTTAACTAGCCTATATTTTACGTAGCCTACATTTTTAATGAAAGTAGTGTATCGGTCTACCACTAGAATAAATCATTGGAACTGTGTAGCAACATACTGCCAGCACAGTGTGGACAAAACAATACGTATACATTTTTTTTCTGGACAGTTAAAATGCCATA
>JAPXFY010000015.1:61301537-61309037 GCA_030674185.1 Monoplex corrugatus
ACTTGCCAAGAACCTTACATACTAGCAAGGTCTTGAAATAGGGAACCAGAAATAAGGTGGAGGAGAGAGAATGATTAACCTTATCCTGTGCAACGATAAGATGACACCATCAATTTTCGAATGATAAGACCATTGAGATGGGTAGCTTCTAGGTGAGTGTGTGTATGTGTGTGTGTGTGTGTGTGTGTGTGTGTGTGTGTGTGTGTGTGTGTGTGTGTGTGTGTGTGTGTGTGTGTGTGTGTGTGTGTGTGTGTGTGTTGTGTGTGTGTGTGTGTGTACAGATTGGAATTGAATTCCAGACATCTGATTCTGAGTCCACTGCTCTGTCCGAAGCGCCATCCAGACTGTAGAAATCTGACTGTTTCTATCTTTTCCTATTAGCATTCAAAATCAATACAGGAAACAAAAACCACGCAACAATTCATTATGGGTTGTTTGATTGACGATTTTTTCATTGTTTGTTTAATATGCTATTTGGTTTTAGTTTTTGCTTGTTTCTTTCTTTGTTTGGTTTCTTTGTTTGTTGTTCTTCTATTTCCTAGGCCACAATATCAGCCACAAAACTAGGGATTTTTGTTTTACAATGTAGGGTGCTGCTGGGATGAGGAGGAGGAGGAGGAAGAAGAGAGGAGGATGGAAATGATAATCACGACGCTAAAAATTTCATATAAAATTGAGACTGTGTAATAGGGCTGTAGCCTACACTTAATATCAAATTTGTTTATGTACTGGCATCAACCAGGCCGGAGAGATACAAACATCTGCAGTGTTGGCCAGGAAATCTGATAAATCCTTAACGACGCATCCTAAAAGTGAGTGAGATTCGACAGTGTGGTGCCAGTCTTTCCGTGAGCCCATGACACGCTCAAGTGGATAAGAGTAAGGGTTTTGAGCCTGAAAATATCACAATTATTTTGATAGAACTGATAGGATTCGAACCCACACCCTTCCAGTTGGCAGTCCTTTGCGCTGACCACTGCACCAAGACAAATGGAATGGAATGGAATCTTTATTAATGTCTGTTCACATTAGTGATTTTAGACACACACACACACCACACATACACACACAACACACTAGACACAACACACACACACACACACCACACACACACACACACACACACACCACACACACACACACACACACACACCCCCACACACACAACAGGGACAAAAGAAAGGGTGGGGATGGGGGGTGGAGGATGGGGATGGGAAGGGGTAGTGGAAGTTTGAATGTAAGAAGGGGAACAATTACAATTAATAATTCAGAACAATTAATTAACAGTGTCAGTTGTTAAGTACACTCCTAGAAATTTAACGGTGGGTTTACAAGCAAGTGGATTACTGTCCAGCGATAACGTAGGGCAGTTTTAGGGTTTTCACCATTGTTAAAAAGCATAAGATAAATCTTTTCACTCGATAACTCCGACCATTGTCTTTCATGTAATCACTCAGGTTATCAAGATCACATTGGTAGAGCTTTTTGTACGTGAGTGATTGTTCTTTTGTTTGTATTTTTTTTCGAAGAGTGGTATTCATCCAAATGGCAATATCATCTGCATACTGTACAACATTAGTGTTCTTCGACAAATGACAAGACAAATGGTTCTACAGATTTATTGATTTACGTTACTATTGTGCGGTTGCATGCTATCAATGATCCTTTGCTTCCTTTGTTGCACTGGCTTGTATAGGTCTTGGTTTGATTCTGGTTGTTGTACTTTGTTTGGTTTATTCAAATTCATGTTTCACAATGACCTTAAAGCGCCCAAAAGTAATTTGACGTCAGCAATGAGTCGTCATTTAGCAATTAGCATTGTCTTTAACAAAGCCAAGTCAATCAGTTATTTCTTCTTTTTTTTATGTAAAATTGAAAATTTGAAACAAGGATCGCGACTATAGAAAAATGTAAGAGAGAAAATGTTGTCAAAGAGAGAGAGACACAGAGAGAGAGACACAGAGAGAGACAGAGAGAGAGAGAGACAGAGAGAGAGAGAGACAGAGAGAGAGGAAGGGAGACAAAGGTGGAGAGAGAGGGATGGAGGAAGGGAGGGAGGAAGAGACAGACGTACAGACAGAAAGTGCATGTGTGTGTATGTGTGTATATATGTGTGTGTGTGTGTGTGTGTGCGTGCGTATCAGCAAATGAGAGAGAGAGAGAGAGACTCTGGTGTGTGTGTGTGTGTGTGTGTGTGTGTGTGTGTGTGTGTGTGTGTGTGTGTGTGAGTAGTGTGTGTGGTAGTTCGTGTGTGTGTGTACTTGTGCGTGTGTTCATGCGTGCGAGCATGCGTGTGTGCGTGCGTGAGTGCGTGTGTGTATGTGTGTGCGTGTGCGTGTGCGTGCTTGCTTGCACACGCGCGCGCGCGTGTGTGTGTGTGTGTGTGTGTGTGTTTTAAATGATTTACTCTTGTTTGCATAAACAATCTGTGATTGCGGTTGATTTGGCTTGCAAATTAAATGCAAAATCGAAGAGAGAATTGCATTTCCCGGTTAAACCCTATTCATACGAAACGCAGGGATTCTCGAAAAACGGCTTTAAAACTGTTTACAACAAATTGTTTTGTAATCTTGTTTATTGTTACGGGCAAATATAAAGCAGATCTCTTTGGGGACCTCGGCCTGTCTGCTGCTTACCTGGTATTGTCTTTATCTGTCTATGTGATGCTTTTCTGTTTCTCTCTGTCTCTCTGTCTCTGTCTCATTGTCTCTTTCTCTCACTCTCTCTCTTTTATCTTCTCTGTCTCTCTCTGTCTCTTTCCTTTTTCTCTCTCTCTCTCTATTTCTCTCTGTCTATCGTTCTCTTCCCCTCTCACTCTATATCTCCCTCTCCCTCTCCTTTCTTTCTCTCCTCCCCACCTCTCTCTCTCCCTCTATCTCTCTCTCTCCTCTCTCTCTCTCTCCCTCTCTCTCTCTCTTTCTTGCTGTCTCTCTGTCTTTTTCACAGGTTCTCTATGTGTTTTTTTCTCTCAGCGTCTCTGTTTCTCTGTTGTTTCTGTCTTTATCTTCCTATCTCTGTCTCTCCCGTCTCTCTGTCTCTCTCTCTCTCTGTCTCTCTCTCTCTCTCTCTCTCTCTCGCTCGCTCGCTCTCTCTCTCTGTCTCTCTCTCTCTCTCTTTCTCACTGGTTCTCTATGAGTTTTTCTCTCGGGTCTCTGTCTCTCTGTTTTTCTGTCTTTATCTTCCTTTCTCTGTCTCTCCCGTCTCTCTCTCTCTCTCTCTCTCTCTCTCTCTCTCTCTCTCTCGTCGCTCGCTCTCTATCTATCTCTCTTTCTTCTCTTTTCTCTCTCTTTTCTCTCTCTCTCTCTATTTCTCACTTTTTTCTGTCTTTCTTTCTTTCTTTCTTTCTACCTTTCTATATTTCTTTCTTTTCCTCTCGCACCCACCTACTATATCTCTTTGTCTTTCTTTGTCTCCAGACCACTCATGTCTTGCTGTGAAAAAGAAAATGTATAATGAAGGATAACGAAATGATACAGAGCGGAGAAAAGCAGGTGTGGAATGATCAAGAAGAAGAAGAAGAAGAAGAAGAAGAAGAAGAAAAGAAGAAAGAAGAAAAGAGAAGAAAGAAGAAGGGAAGAAGAAGAAGAAGAAGAAGAAGAAGAAGAAGAAGAAGAAGAAGAAGAAGAAGAAGAGAAGAAGAAGAAGAGAAGAAGAAGAAAGAAGAAGAAAGAAGAAGAAGAAAGAAGAAAAAAAGAGAGAAGAAGAAGAAGAAGAAGAAGAAGAAGAAGAAGAAGAAGAAGAAACAAAGAAGAAGAAGAAAAGAAGAGAAGAAGAAGAAAGAAGAAGAAGAAGAAGAGAAAGAAGAAAAAAAAGAAAAGTAGAAGAAGAAAGAAGAAGAAGAGGAAGAAGGAGAGAGAAGAAAAGAAGACACAAAGCAACAGCTGCGAGCAGAAAGAAGAATAGAAGAAAGAAAGAATGAGAGAAGAAGAAGAGGAAAATGAGTGATGATGCATGATGATGAATGATGATGGATGGGTGTGTGATGAAGATGATGATGATGTGATGCTGATGCTGATGCGATGTGATGGATGATGATGAATGATGATGATGATGATGATGATGATGATGATGATGATGACTGAGTGAGTGATGATGATGATGATGATGATAGATGATGATGATGATGTGATGATGATGATGATGATGATGATGATGATGATGATGATGATGATGATGATGATGATGATGATGATGATGATGATGATGATGATGATATTGAGACGACGAGACGACGATCGATGATATGAGATGAGAGGATGAGAAAAAGATGAAGATGATGATGATGATGATGATGATCATGATGATGATCATGATCATGATCATGATGAGAGGGAAGAGGAGGAGGACGAGAAGGGGAGGAGAGAATGGTGAATACAGGATGATTATAATGATGATATTTGTCATCTGTGCGCTCGTTTACATGACCATTTGTTATGCATGTATGGTAAATGAAAAAATAATGATTTTAAAAAAAGCACAGAATGAAGCTAGACGTGACGAGAATCGGAATCTAGCGATACTAATAACTTGAAAAAGAAAAGAAATAATCACCATGTGTGAATGATGAAAGCAGTAAACATAAAACAAAATATAAATGCTTAAGGGGTTAAATGATGAACGCGCAAAAAGGAAGAGAGAGAGAAAGGGGGGGGGGATTGAGAGAGACAGAGAGACAGACCGACAGTCACACACACACACACACACACACAACACACACAAAACCACACACACACACACACACACACACACACACACACAACACACACCACACAAACACACACACACACACACACACACACACACAACACACAACACAACACACACACACACACATACAGAAGCAGACAGACAGAGACAGAGAGATGGACAAACAGACAGAGGAGAGAAGAAAGAGATATCAGAGAAAGAGAAAGAAAGAGAGAGAGAGAGAGAGAAAAGAAAGAAAGAGAGAGAGAGAAGGCCTGAGACCATAATCAGCTAAACTCACCAGAACTCGACACTTCAAGAGACGCGAATTATAAAGATCAGCAAAAATACGAGAACAGGATTAAAAAAAAAAAAACATTGCTTAGACTTTCAATCAAAAACAGAAACCTGACCTGCTTTGTCCGCATATGTCTAGCGTGTGGTCAACTCGAAAAACAATCTGCTAGAAAAGAGAAAGAAAAGTTTTACGAAAGACAAAAAATACTAGGAACACTTTACTGAAATAAAGAAAAGGGAGAAACATGAAAGACAGAGACAGCGAGAGAGGGAGAGAAAGACAGAGAGAGACAGACAAATATATAATATATATATATATATATATATATGAGAGAGAGAGAGAGAGAGAGAGACAGAGAGACAGACAGACAGACAGACAGACAGACAAATACACAGAGAGACAGATAGAGAGAGACAGAAAGAGAAACAGACAGACAGACAGACAGAGAGCCTGAGACAGAGACAGAGAGAGATACAGAGTAAAGAGACAGCGAGAGAGACAACGTGATACAGACACACAGACAGACAGACAGAGCCAGAGAAAGACACAGAGAGACACAGAGAGAGACAGAGACAAAGAGAGAGAATTAACAAAGACATAGACAGAGACAGGAATACAAAGACAGAGAGACAGACAGTAAGACAGAGACAACGAGAGAAAAAGACCCAGAGACCCAGTGAGAGACAGATAGACAGACAGACAGACAGACCGAGACAGAGAGACAGAGATACACAGAGACAGAGAGACAGAGAGAGGGAAAGAGTGAGTGAGAGAAAGTAGAGAGAGAGAGGAGAGAAAGAGAGAAGAGAAAGAAAGAGAGAGGGGGAGAGAGAGGGAGAGGGGAGAGAGACAGAGAGAGAGAGAATGTAGAGAGAGAGGAGAGAAAGAGAGAGGAGAAAAAAGAGAGAGGGGGAGAGAGAGGGAGAGGGGAGAGAGACAGAGAGAGAGAGGAAGTAGAGAGAGAGAGGAGAGAAAGAGAGAAGAAAAGAAAGAGAGAGGGGGAGAGAGAGGGAGAGGGGGAGAGAGAGAGAGAGAATTAACTCTCCATCTTTGTCCATCCGATGCAAATTCCACTTACAAAACAGAAAAGAGTCTGATCACGAATACTCTCATAATCCTTTGGAAATGATGGAACTCTCAGATAGATAACTCACTAAATATGTAGTCAGATACGTACATGGATGTATATCAATACATATACGAACAAATAAATGAAAATTAAATATTCAACATCCGATTTAACCACACAATCCAAACATTCGAGCAGACACTCATTTTGCAATCACTCTTGAGGTTTGTTCTTTTCCGTTCACTAACACATCTTTACCACAATCCCCTCGTTCATGAAATCCCTGAATTAAGTTCGTGACATTTCATCCTAATGACTTCATTTGCTTCACATGCTCAAAGCTGGAATTTTTTTTTTAAAAAGACATGCGAAGTTCAGGTTACAGCGTGGCTATTATGTTCTTAAATTTCGTGGACGGAAAAGGAAATTGGGATTTACGACTTGCTGGGCGGAAGTTCAATGTTTTCCCGGCAAATATTGAAATCACACGTTTTTGGTGTCTTTCTTCTTCGACATAAAACAATTTAAAAACCTGGTTCATGATTCATTTTGCATAAAGAGTTGTTTTTTTTCTTGTTTCCTCTTTCATGTTCCTTCTTTTTAGTCAAGAATACTTAAACTACAAAGCTTTGTTGTTGAAACATTAGGACAAACAAAATTAATGCATAAGTAAATTGATCAGGATTAAATAAAACAGCACAGGCTATTTTACCCTTTGATTCCTTCACCTTGTCCATCAGCATCCTGCATTTTCAACCATGCTAGCAAAGCCAAATCTTAACCCTTTAACTTCCTCACCCTATCCATCAGCTTTCTGCTGGAAGCCGGTGGATAAGGTGAAGGAGTGGAAGAGTTGAGTTTTTGCAGTTGGTGGATAAGGTAAGGGAGTGGAAGAGTTGAGTTTTTGCAGTTGGTTGATAAGGTGAGGGAGTGGAAGAGTTGAGTTTTTGCAGTTGGTTGATAAGGTGAGGGAGTGGAAGAGTTGAGTTTTTGCAGTTGGTGGATAGGGTGAGGGAGTGGAAAAGTTGAGTTTTTGCAGTTGGTGGATAGGGTGAGGGAGTGGAAAAGTTGAGTTTTTGCAGTTGGTGGATAGGGTGAGGGAGTGAAAGAGTTGAGTTTTTGCAGTTGGTGGATAAGGTGAGGGAGTGAAAGAGTTGAGTTATTGCAGTTGGTGGATATGGTGAGGGAGTGAAAGAGTTGAGTTTTTGCAGTTGGTGGATATGGTGAGGGAGTGAAAGAGTTGAGTTTTTGCAGTTGGTGGATAGGGTGAGGGAGTGGAAGAGTTGAGTTTTTGCAGTTGGTGGATAGGGTGAGGGAGTGGAAGAGTTGAGTTTTTGCAGTTGGTGGATAGGGTGAGGGAGTGGAAAAGTTGAGTTTTTTGCAGTTGGTGGATAAGGTGAGGGAGTGGAAGAGTTGAGTTTTTTTGCAGTTGGTGGATTGGGTGAGG
>JAPXFY010000015.1:61314037-61349037 GCA_030674185.1 Monoplex corrugatus
GTTAAAGTGAAAATTGAATGGTTTTGACGTGAACCGTTCGCGTTGTATAAACGAAAGTATAATTGAAATTATAAGTAAAGCATTCATTATCATCATCGTTATTATTCTTATTATTATTGTTATGATGATAATAATAATGTTATTATTATTATTATTATTATTATTATTATTATTATCAATATATTATTGTTATCATACTTATTGTTGTTGTTATTAATATTATTATTATCATAATTATTGTTATTATCATCAGCATTAGTAGTAGTAGTAGTATCATCAGCATCATCATCATCATCATCATCATCATCATCATTATTATTATTTTTATTATTATATTATTATTATTATTATTATTATTATTATTATTATTATTATTATCAGCAGCAGCATCATTATTATTAATATATTATCATTATTATTATCATTATTAATATTATCATTGTTATCATTACTATCATTATTATTGGTAGTAGTAGTACTAGTAGCAATAGTAGTAGTAGTAGTAGTAGTAGTAGCAGTAGTAGTGACATATGTTTACTGAGATACACAATAGGTAATACATTGTGACAGGTGTTTACTGAGTAACCCTACTCGCAATATATAGAAGCAGGTGTTAACTGAGCGATTCAATGCATGATAAATGTAGACAGCTGTTTACTAAGTGACTGAGCATACGGAGTCAAGTTTTATTTAGCAACCAACACGTGATAAATAGAAACAGGCGTTTTACAAAGTGACCCAACACATATTACACAAAGATAGGTGTTCAAAGAGCAACCCAGTACACAATACACAAAGACATCTGTTTACTAAGTCACTCAGCACATACAGACATGTTTTAATAAGTGACCAACACGTGACAAATAAAAGCAGGTGTTTTACTGAAGGATCAGTAATAGTAGAGATTCAGACAATAGCATGGTATCTCACAGTGCAACCAAAATGTTTTAACATAAGGTTTCCTTGAGCAAAACATTCTTGTAGCTGGTTCACATACACTCAGGAAAGTGGAAGGACATTAAACTCAGCAAAATAGAACAGATGGATCAACGCTTCACCCATTGAGAAAAGTGTTTACTTAGTGACCCAACATATGATAGACGGAGACAACGAAAGACAGACGGTAGACAAGTCCTCTATCATTGTCCGAGTCATTGACAGTCGTCGGATCGCCTGCTCCAGGCAGACTGGTTGGTTTCAGGATGGAAAGAGAGAGAGTCTGGCCTGACGTACATACAGATCAGTAAGAACGTATTGACCCTGAGCTTTGCTTTTAGCCGTATGTCCGTGATAGTACTGTACGGAGAAGTATACTTGTAATAATACTTCTCAACTGTCTCTACTATTTAAAGCTCTAACTTCCATATAAAAGTTTGACGATTTAACTTCTTGGTTTGTCCTTGGTTTCTTAGTTTGTTTGATTGTTGTTGTTGTTGTTGCTGTTGTTGTTGTTGCTGCTGCTGTTGTTGTTGTTGTTGCTGTTGTTGTTGCTGTTGTTGTTGTTGTTGTTACTGTTGTTGTTGTTGATGTTGTTGTTGTTGGTGGTGGTGGTGGTGGTAGTGGTGTTGTCATTGTTGTTGTTGTTGTTGTTGTTGTTGTTGCTGTTCTTGTTCTTGTTGTTGTTGACGATTTTATGGCAGAGACATATCTCTTATTTGTTTTGTTGTTATAGCTAGTTATATGTCATACAAGCATATCAGCAACAGCTGTTGTGTAAGTTGACATTTATGCTAGTAACTGTACAGTTGGAAAATGAAAATTTCGTTTCAGTTCGTTGCATGTCCATCTCTCTGTCTGTGTCTGTCTGTCTGTGTCTGTCTGTCTGTCTGTCTGCCTGCCTGTCTGTCTGTCTGTCTGTCTGTCTCCTCTCTGTCTCTCTCTCTCTCACAACACACATACACACACACACACACACACACACACACACACAACACACACACACACACACACACACACACACACACACACAGATCACTGTCTTTCTATCACACACACACATACACACACAGACATTCACACACAGCTGTTTTAAATAACATATTTTCATCTTATTTTGCTTTTGAGTTTTACAGCTTATTTCAAGATTTGGTATTCACACATTTGTTGAATTATTTCAAGATATCGACAGTTGCTTCTGCCCATAGGGCCTAATTGTTGATTATGACTCTGCAGATGTTAAAGAGTGGGAACTACAAACCATAAACAGTCAACAAATCGAAGATTCATATATACTTTGTCTCTGGGCCCATCATTCTCTTCTCTGTCTCTGTCTCTCTGTCTCTGTCTCCGTCTGTCTTTCTATATATCTATCTATCTCTCTCTCTCTCTCTCTCTCTATATATATATATATATATATTATAATATATATATTATATATAATAATATATATATATATACATATACATATATATATGTGTGTGTATGTATATATACATATATATACATATGGATATATTACATAATTATATTATGTACATAAATATATACACATATATATAATGTATATGCTGTGTACATATATACATGTATCCTGTCACAGAGCAGCAAAAACAATAAGTAATCTGCATGTAGATAAACTTTTATCTAACGTTTTGCTAAATATGTGTTGAACTAGTGCATAAGGCAAATATTCATGGATGGGGGGGGGGGGGAGGGCTACATTGTTTTCAAGTCTGCAACACGTGGCATAGAGCATCGTGAACATATTTCTTAACCCCACATCCAGTACTAGAATAAACAGTAGGAAGATGTAATCATTTTACCTTAGGGTGACACAGCTCTGAATGTGCTCTTGTGGTAAACGTAGCTGAAAATTGAATTAGGTTTGTTATTGATTCTGTCAAATTTAGTAAGCTAATTGTTGTCAGTGATGCTATTGAAAATAACATGGCATTTCTATTACAGGCAGAGGGGGTTTTGTCTCTTTGAGTCAAACTGTCGACGTCAAAATGTCATCAAAATCTCAACGGAAACATCATTATCATCATCATGTGTCCTATCGCGTGACGTTGGCGATCGTGGCCCTCCACACGAATCTATCCCTTGTAGCATCTCCCACCCTCTCAATCATCAGCCACCCCGTAAGTCCGTCCAATAGTTTCTCCCTGGGTCTGTCTGGTGTTCTCTATTCCTCCAGGTTTCTTGTTCGAACGGAACCGATCAGTAAAAAAAATATGGTTCTGATCCAAGAAATGTACAAATACGAAGGCAAGAAAAATGTAATGAACTTGGGCCTCCTTCATGAAATCGTTCACAGAGCAAGGTTTCCTTGCATTTCATTTATATTGTTATTTTTGCATAAAGACCAGTAAACTTAGGAGAGCCGTATCAGGGGTATAACCGTTTCAAAACATACATTCTTCTACATGGACAGAGTATAAGAAAACTAAATGTGACCTCCCACCACGAAATCAGTCTTAACTCGCAGTCAGTCGAACAGAACTAGGAGCTGAAAAGGTGACTGAGGGTCTATCTGGGGTGTTTTGACATTTTTCTCAAAATTGATCTCTGTAGACTATAATCTATCCCCCACAGAATTTTTTTCTTGAAAATATATTATTAATCAATTTAAAATGGTATTTTAATGCACTGTTCGCACCAGAAAGAACGCAATTTCCTACCAAAAGTACCTGATTTTGTCTTTCATTATCAAACGTAACCTGTACAGTACCCGCACATGTAATATACTGACGGAAAGCTCTTTGGTACACCTTTCAGATAATGACAGCTAAAAGTAGAAACAAACTGGGTCAAATCCACCAAAGAAAGAAATTTAAGAAAAATGTGTAGGAGAGTACACAAAAACTTTAGAGGCTGTTTTCTCAAAATGGCCGTCATACAACTTAATGACTTTAAATATACTTAACTTCTACATTTTTTTAGTACAAGCTTTATTCAAGTACCAAAGTAATCAGCAGAATGCACACTTTCCAGTGATATGTATATCATGTATATTTCAAAATGCCCAAAATGCTAGTTAAGTCTGATTTTGTGCCGGCAGGTCACAAATTAACATAGCAATACATTCGCGCACGTAATCTAAAAAGACGCCACTAGTGTTGACCACTCCGTCCAATTTACCACACAAGGAATTAAGAAAAGAACACCCGAATATAAATTTAAACATAATAAAGGACACTGAAACAGATATAAAAACGGGCCTAAATTGCTTTCACATATCTCATTTCCCTAGAGGCAAAATACCGCTTAATTCAGGAACCCAATTACCAATCCTGAGAGAAATACGTGAAACTTTATCGGACACATACAGTAAATGGACCAGCAGGGCAGAAAATAATTATAAGAATGCAAACGAACTAGGCAAAAACAAAAAGAGTAACAGGAAAGAGGGGAATTTCTAGCACTGTATTTCCAAAAGGTGGGGATACTATTTATACTGAAAGAGTCCCAGGCATCCCCACGGGGGTAATGAAAGTGCAGCTATCAGTAAAACAAGTGCAATGTGAGTGCTCTCCCTTCCTTCCTTTTCCTCCACAGGATTCAGTCTTGCATAACCTGGCGGGTTTGCTTGACCCAGTCAATGTCATATATGAGCGGGGGAACACAAAGTGGGGACAGATATCCCAATGGGGTGATTAACTCCATCACAGCCCAGTCCTTAATGTAGCAATCATATGCACCACTCAGCTCTTTATATCACTCACTCATATTATCTTCAAAGAGATCATTCTGACATGGCGCCAATTCCCCAATGGATCGATTCTGTAATATGGCGTCATCCGTCTTTATTCCATCGTTTTTCTTTCTTCATTTATTCAGTGTTACTAATTTTTTTTCTTCTCTGATATGACCTTTCCCAGAGGACAGATTTTTCAGAACTGAAAAAAGAATGCAAGCAGAACAACTTCAACCGTATACGATTTAGTGTCAACAGAATGATGGTGTGAAATGGATTGGAACAGATTATGGACCATGCACATGGAAATTCACAGGCTAAAAAAAGTTATTTTTTTAGAAATAGTAATTTTAAAACTGCGCCATTACTAAGCGGCTTTTGGACATAAACAATTTCAACGAGTATTTTCAGAACGCTTACTTCTTCTTCTTCTTCTTCTTCTTCTTCTTCTTCTTCTTCCTCTTCTTCTTCTTCTTCTTTCTTCTTCTTCTTCTTCTTCTTCTTCTTCTTCTTCTTCTTCGATTCTTCTTCTTCTTCTTCTTCTTCTTCTTCTTCTTTCTTCTTCTTCTTCTTCTTCTTCTTCTTCTTCTTCTTTCTTCTTCTTCTTCTTCTTCTTCTTCTTCTTCTTCTTCTTCTTCTTTCTTCTTCTTCTTCTTCTTCTTCTCTTCTTCTTCTTCTTCTTCTTCTTCATTCTTCTTCTTCTTCTTCTTCTTCTTCTTCTTCTTCTTCTTCTTCTTCTTCTTCGGATTCTTCTTCTTCGTTCTTCTTCGGATTTTCGGATTCTTCTTCGGATTTTTTTCTTCTTCTTCGATTCTTCGTCTTCTTCTTCTCGGATTTTCTTCTTCTTCGATTCTTCTTCTTCTTCGGATTTCTTCTTCTTCGGATTCTTCTTCTTCTTCGGATTCTTCTTCTTCTTCAGATTCTTCTTCTTCTTCGGATTTCTTCTTCTTCTTCTTCGATTCTTCTTCTTCTTCAGATTCTTCTTCTTCTTCGGATTCTCTTCTTCTTCTTCTTCTTCTTCTTCTTCTTCTTCAGATTCTTCTTCTCTTCGGATTCTTCTTCTTCTTCTTCTCTTCTCTTCTTCTTCTTCTTCTTCGGATTCTTCTCTTCTTCTTCTTCGGATTCTTCGGATCTTCGATCTTCGGATTCTTCTTCTTCTTCGGATTCTTCTTCTTCTTCTTCGTCGTCTTCGTCGTCTCTCTTCTTATCCTTCTTTTGTGACTCTGTTATACGTCTTTTTCAACTATCAAAGCAATAGTCTTTTTGTTTGTTTGTTTGTTTGTTTGTTTGTTTGTTTTGTTTGTTTTTTGTTTTTTTGTTGTTGTTTTGCTGTATAACACGTCTTTAATAGTTGTCAAAGTAAAGTCAGAGACGTTACCATTCATGTTATTTAGATAACTCATTACTGGTGATGGATTGTCCTCTGATCGATGATGCCCTTCGACAACAGTTTAGAAAGTGCCTGTAGGAGACGATACTTAAGATAGTTTACAGAAAAATTAGCCCTGCACAGTGACAAATTCAATACCTTGGCTCTGGGAGCCGGACTTCGAAGTGGTACAGAATTCCATCACAGACTGGCTGATGCATCATCTGCATCATCATTAGCGGCATATATGAAGTATTACAAAAAGACATTATTTCTATTCAAATCACGCTTAATAATGATGATAGAAAACACTAATAATGATGATGATGATAACAATAATAATTATTATAATAGTAATGGTGATGGTGTTGATGATGATGATGATGATGATGATGATGATGATGATGATGATGATGATGATGATGATGATGATGATGATGATGATGATGACGACGATGACGATGACGATGATAACAAATAAACAACAACAATCATCATCATCGTAATTATGATAATAATAATGATAATAATAATAATGATGACAAGAAGAAGAAGAAGAAGAAACAGAAAAAGAAGAGGAGGAATGATGATGATGATGATGACGACGACGACGACGACGACGATGACGGAGCTGATAAGTGCACTTACATAGCGAAAACAATCCATACCAAAAGCATACCCGTTGTCATCCTCCCACAGACCAGGTGACTTCTCCTCCTGGTCATGACCAGGAAGCTCTAGAACTACTTGGAGCCCTTCCACCTTAAACCAATCAATCTCTTAGCACCGACTGACCCGTGTTCAACTGTGTTCATCACATGGAACCCTTCTCCACGCTCGTTTTTAAAAAAAAATCTCGTTGGAATATTTGCTGAAGTAACCAAGATATGCTGCACCTGTGGTGGCTTCATCCAGACTCACCTATAGAGCTTTTGGCACTCACCATGTACCACAGCGGTTCTCAGAATCGTTTCAATTGGAGGACTCCCCAAAACGGGCGTAACCCCGGGTTTACTGAAGCAGCCTGGTATGAGTTTGACACAGAGGGTGAGACATTTTAATACAAACTTTCATCGCATGAATATCACCCATATGCGACTAATCCGCAACAAGAAATAAATCAATGAATATGTACATATAAATAACTAAATAATGATATAGAAAATAAGTAAACAAGTGAATAAATAAATAATCAAATGATATAAACAAATAAATAGATATATAAATAAATAAATTTCAGTTTCTCAAGATGACGTCTCCGCTCTTGGAACGAATTCCATATGCACTAACGTCACAGGTGCCACGTGAAGATGATCATGGCGTAAGCCTTAAGCTTGCACATAAACCCATGAGCTGGCCAGGTCCTGAGGTCCTGTCTGGCCAATGCTTTACTTACTTACTTACTTAGGCCTTGAGCCCCAGGAGGGGCATAGGCCATCCACAACCGCCCGCCATCGTCCACGATCCTGGGCTATTTGCTCAAGTTCTCGCCAGGAGTAGCCGGTCTGCTTGGCGTCCGCCTTCAGTTCTCTTCTCCAGGTGTTTTTTGGTCGGCCTCTCTTTCTCTTCCCTTGAGGGTTCCAGGTCAGGGCCTGGCGGGTGATGTTGGTTGATGGTTTCCTCAGGGTGTGCCCTATCCATCGCCATCTCCTTCTTCTGATTTCTTCTTCCACTGGCACTTGGTTAGTTCTCTGCCAGAGGTCTGTGTTACTGATGGTAACTGGCCAGTGGATCTTCAGTATCTTGCGTAGGCACGAGTTTATGAATGTCTGGACTCTTCTAGTAGTGGTCTTAGTTGTTCTCCACGTTTCTGCTCCATACAAAAGAACTGATTTGATGTTTGAGTTGAACAGGCGGATTTTAGTGCGGGGTGTGATCATGTGGGATCGCCAGATGTTCTTGAGGACCAAGAAGGATGCTCTTGCCTTTCCGATGCGGGTCTTCACGTCTGCATCTGTTCCTCCCTGCTGATTGACTACACTCCCAAGGTAAGTGAAGGTCTCGACCTCCTCCAGGTTGTTGTCTCCCAACTTCACTGCCTCTGTGCTGGAAGCATTGATTTTCAGAATTTTGGTCTTGTTGGGGTGGATGTGAAGGCCGACTTGGGACGCATGGGAGGCCAGGCTTGAAGTCTTGTTCTGCATCTGTTGCTGTTTGTGGGAGAGCAGAGCGAGGTCATCGGCAAAGTCCAAATCGTCCAACTGAGTCCATAGGGTCCACTGGATGCCATTCCTCTGTCCATCTGTTGTCCGTCTCATCACCCAATCGATGGCGAGGAGGAACAGGAATGGTGACAGCAGGCATCCTTGACGTACGCCGGTCCTTACATCAAAGCGACGCGTCAGCTGGCCTCCGTGAACGACCCGACATGCCATCCCTTCATATGACTCTTTGATGATTCGTGTCAGTTTGGCTGGGATTCCATAGTGTCGGAGGAGTTGCCACAGGGTGTCACGGTGCAGACTGTCAAAAGCCTTGAGGAAGTCTACAAAGTTGATGTACAATGAGGAGTTCCACTCCAGGGACTGCTCGACGATGATGCGTAGCGTGACAATCTGGTCTGTGCAGGATCTGTCCTGCCTGAAGCCTGCCTGGTGGTCTCGGAGCCTGACGTCCACTGCGTCCCTCATCCTCTCCAACAGAATCCTGTTGAACACTTTTCCTGGCACTGATAGAAGTGTGATGCCTCTGTAGTTCTCGCAGATGCTGAGGTCTCCCTTTTTGGGCAGTTTGATGATGTGTCCGTCTTTCCAATCTATTGGTACTTTTTCCTGTTCCCAGATCTTCTCAAAAGCGGTAGTAGAAGGTCGGCTGTTGTCTCTACGTCTGTCTTGAGAGCTTCTGCTGGAATTCCATCTGGGCCGGCTGCCTTGCCATTTTTCATCTTCTTGATGGCGCGGATGATTTCGTCTTTTGTTGGTGGGTCGCAGCATATCTCTATATCATTGTCTGCTTCTGCGATATTTGGAGGGTTTTGTGGAGCTGACCTATTGAGAAGTTCCTCAAAATGCTCCGCCCATCTCTCAAGCTGCTGATCTGTGTCTGTGATGGTCTGTCCTAGCTTGTCCTTGACTGGTCGTTCTGGTCTGTTGTACTTGCCTGCAAGCTTCTTGGTGGTTATATACAGCTCCCTCATGTTCCCGTGGTACGCTGCTTGTTCTGCTTCTTCAGCCAGGCTGTCTATGTAGTCTCTCTTGTCTTTCTTCACACTCTTCTTCACTTCCCTGTGAGCTTGTGCGTATTCTGCTTGGGCTGTCGCTTTAACTAATCTTGTACGGCTCGAGTTAACTGCTTCTTTCTTGAGTCTTCTTGCTTGGATCTTCTGGAGGGTGTCTGCTGAGATCCAGTCTTTGTGTTGGTTGTTCTTTGGCCCAAGCACTTCCTGGCATGTTTCTGTGATGGCATCTTTTGTTCTCTTCCAAAGGTCATTGGCATCGGTGTCTTCGTTGATAAGCTCCTGCAGCACTTGGAATCTGTTCTTGAGGTTGAAGGTGAAGGTTTCTTGAGTTGTCCTATCTTTCAATAGCTTCACATTGTACTTCGCCCTGCCTGCTGCCTGCCTGTCAGTTCTCTTCAACTTCAGCTTGAGTCTCGCAGTCAGGAGGTGGTGGTCTGATGCTGCGTCTGCTCCCCTTCTCACTCGTACATCTTGAAGAGACCGTCTAAACTTCTTGGTGATACAGAAGTGGTCGATCTGGTTTTCGGTAATATGGTCAGGCGATACCCAGGTGGCCTTGTGTATCCTCTTGTGGGCGAAGATGCTGCCTCCGATGACAAAGTTGTTCAGTCCGCAGAGGTCAGCGAATTTCTCCCCATTCTCATTCATCTCTCCGAGGGCATGTTGTCCCATCACTTCCTCGTAGCCTCTGTTGTCTGATCCCAGTTTCGCATTAAAATCCCCCATGAGGATGTTGATGCCTTTGTCCTTTAGCTTGTCTAGGACTGCCTGTAATCTGCTGTAGAACTGGTCTTTGGATTCTTCATCATATTCATTGGTGGGTGCGTAGCATTGGATTATGTTCATCTTAATGTTCTTCTTCTTGGTCGTGAAGGTTGCTGTTATTATCCTTGGACCATGTGCTTCCCATCCAGTAAGAGCTTTCTGTGCTGTACTTGAAAGCATGATTGCTACTCCTTCAGTGTGTGCAGCATTTTCCTCTTCATGTCCTGAGTACAGCAAGAGTTCCCCTGTAGTCAGTCTTGATTGTCCGGCTTGCAGCCATCTCGTCTCACTCAGTCCGAGCAGGGTGATGTTATATCGGCGCATCTCTGCTGACACTTGTGCTGCCTTCCCTGCCTCGTACATGGTCCTGATGTTCCATGTACCGATGGTGGTGGTCGTTCTGGTCGACAGAAGGGTTGTCTGCACTGAAGCTTCCTTTCGGCTTTGGCCCCAGCACGTCATACTTCCTGCAGGAGCAGGTCCTTCCTCTCCCAGAACTGGAGTTTCTTGGGTAGTTGTGGATGCTTCTGTAGCGAGTTTGGGTTTTTCCGGGGTGAGGGTGCTGGCCTCACGCCCAACCCCCAACCTGGAGGGCCAGCCCCCAACCTGGAGGACCAGGCTTTTTTCTGTTGGGGTTTGCTTCCCCCACATGCAACAGGTAGTACCAGTTTAGCATGGTTGACTGGTAGCAGGTATCCCTGACCTGACTCCGGCCAATGCTTTACCTAGCCTTTATTTTTTTTTTATCTTATATAAGTTTTGTGTCAGTCTATCATTAAAGCATTCTTGGTTACATGTAAATGACATGTGTGTCTATATATCTTATCTTCAAAGAAAAGGATAGATAAGTAAAACAAATAACTAACTAAAGGTCTATATCAAAACATAATTAGCTGCACAAAAAAAAAAAATAAACAAATAAATAAATGCATAGATATTGCTATAGAATCAGATCATTGGCAGCACATTTGAGGTCACAGTATACAAATAATTTCGAGAAAAAATATCCTGTTAATCATTTCAGAAAGCAGACCGAACCGTTTTGTTCCTAGTGATTGCTATATTTTTCTTTCTTTTTTTTTTTTTTTTTTTTTTTCTTTTAGCGTTTCGATTTTTTTGGGATGTCATTATGGACGCTGGTTTACTCACACTGGTGCAGGTGGTATATCGCAGCAACCTGAGAACATCTGGCTTGAAAGCCAAAGTCCTCGCAAGGGAGTTGATAGGCACATCTGCCCATAATATCATGAAGCAACTCTCGATTTCGGGGAGAGAGAGAGGACCAAAGCCCTAAAGGCAATGACAGAAACAGCAGTAAAAAGTCCCAGCTGGATCTGGACCAGGAGGAGCAAAAGAGATCAAACGGTTTAAAATTCTTCAACATGTTGCTGGTAACCGATAGACACGTAGTTAGGGCGACCACGTCACAAGGGCGACCTTGCCTTGAAAACCTGACCACCTAGGATGCACAGGTTTGACTCCCAGAGGAGGACAAATTTCTATTTAAAAAAACAGGGCAACAGCAGATGGGTCTCTAGGAGTCATGACCGGTTGCGACCTGGCCCCCTTAGAGTGTCAGGAGTTAAGGGCCGAATCACTTGCTTGATTGAGGGTTCGTCCTCTGAGGACCTTCCGTTATCCGGCTCTCCCCAGGCTTTCTTACTATTAGCATAGCCCACATGTTCCGTCCTCAATCGACATGCATGCTGGGAGTTTTCATCCAGCAGTCATGACCTGAATGTGGCCTAGCCCCTTTAGTGTGTAATGAGTTAAAAGGCTGAAACACTTGCTTGACGGGGGTTTCTCCTTTGAGGGCTCTCTGCACTCCGGCTCCCCCAGAGTTTCTCACAACCAGCATAGCCCGCATGTTCCGTCTCGGCTGACGTGCTGCGGGAGTTTTCATCAGGGTCAGACTTGAATGCGCCCTGCCTCCTGAGAGTGCTTAGGTGTTAAGGGTCTGAAACACTTGCTTGACAGGGGTTTCTCCTTGAGGACCTTCTACTGTCGGCTTCGCCCAGAGTTTCTTACTACCAAGCTAGCCCGCACGTTCCGTCTGCAGTTGACGTGCATGCTGTGAGTTTTCTTTCAGGTTTTTTTTGTTGTTTTTTCTTTTCTTAATTTTTTTTCCCCTAAAGCCATGAGACACTGACATGATTTTCACAATTGTTAACCCTTTGACTCCCGAACGCTGTACCAGAATCTTACATTGTCAACCATGCTAGCACAGCAAAACCTTAGCCCTTTGACTCCCTTACCCTATCCACCAGCTTCCTGCCTGTTCACCAGCCTCTCTACAGGAAGTTGGTGGGTAGGTTAGGGAATCAAAGAGTTAAGTTTTTGCAATCGGTGGATAGGGTATGGGAGTCAAAGGATTAATGTGCATATTTCATGTTCCGCCGTAAGTGTGCACATAAAGGAGGTTTAGGCACTAACATGTCTACATACACATGAAACTATGAGATTCGAAACATTTTCACCCTTTCCCTACCACGTGCATGATATCTGGTAGGATCAACCCCCCAATCGTCCGATTGAAAGTCATATATCTTATCCACTAGACTATCGCACCTGCCTGGGTATGAAGTTAAGATCATAGTTATATTAGAAACTGTTCATTGTTTTTGTTTTTTGTATTTCGCCACCAGCATTGTCTTCATCTGAACACGAAAATAAGAACATTCTGAAAGAATCACACTTTCAACATGCTATAGTGAAGCAAGCATATAAGTTTCGTTCTTTACGTACATAGATCATCAATACTGTCATAATGGTTTATACTATATTGTCTAGAAGGTAAAAAAAAAAAACGTATTACCAAACGGTTTTGCTTTGTTTTTTTCTTTTCTTTTTTTTGTTGTTTGTTGTTGTTGTTGTTGTTGTTGTTTTTTGGACGTAATGTATTTTCTGTCAGGATTTGCTTCTTGTGTTCAAATTAACATGCTCTCTTGTGTTCATGCGTGGGACTGAATATCAATTATCTGTGTCGACAGAAAGAGACTTTTTCTCTCGAATAAATCACTGGCACATGGACACAGAATGAGTCAGAGAATTGGAGAGAAGAAGAAGAAGAAGAAGAAAGAAGAGAGAGGGGGGGAGAGAGAGAGGGAGAGGGTGGGAAAGAGAAAGAAGAAAAAGAAGAAGAAAAAGAAGAGGAAGAGAGAGAGAGAGAGAGAGAGAGAGAGAGAGGAGAGAGAGAGAGAGAGAGAGTGAGTGAAAGAGAGTGAAAGAGGGTTCAAAATACTCGTCTCTCAAAATAGTTTCACAAGGTCTCACTGGACTGGTTTACAGCTAGTCCTTGCCACTCTGAGAGAAAGAGAGAAACAGAGAGAGAGAGATAGAGAGAGAGAGAGAGAGAGAGGAGACAGAGAGAACAGAGAGGACGAGAAAGATTTGAAGTATGTTTTTTCAGTCAACTGAATTCAAATGTATCAGTACATCTGCATCCTTTCCCTGGAAACAATAACATTTCCACCCTTGCCTTTGAACATTAGCAACAACAACAACAAAATAAAAAAAAAAAACGTTGTTAAAACTAATTCCTACAAAACAACGCAAATCAAAAACGAACAAGGAAGCAAACAAAAAAGACTCAGGATATTAGAGGAAACCAGAAAATGAAGCTCTTTCATCCTTGAAGATAACAGCATTGTAATAAATCCTTAGAGGAGAAAATGCATTATGTGGCTAAGAGAATGTGGAAATAAAGAGAACAATAGAAAAAAGAGATGAAGATGATGTGTTAGAGATGATCTTTGAGGGAGGAGGGTTAAGTAGATCCACTTAACTGATGCTATGGAGGTTGAGCTGGGGTCTGGAAAACGAGGCCCTGTGTAGACAATGGATACCCGATCAAAGACGAAGAAAAAAATCGATAGATATTCTAAAGAGAAAACAACAACAGAAAACAACACAGCAAACAAACTACATGTGTATATCGCTATTCCTATTTAGTTTGTAGCATGTTTCGTGCCAAGTATAACTGACACATTTGTTCATATGACGCTTGCGTGCTGATTTTGTTCAATTGTATGCATGTTAATTTTGTTCATCTTATTGTGATCGAATTACTTTTGCCATTTTCGTTCTTGTGTTTGTCGTTGTGTCTTCTCTAAAAAAAAAACAAGTGTGAAAAACAGGTGTGCTGTAACACAATGCAATGCACAGATATTAAAGAAATAAGATATACTGTTATGTTACAAAAGACACTGAAAGTAGGTTACATTTATGTTTACATGCGTGTGGCGTTGTGGCCTTTTCTCCATGCTTGGATATTAATCGGACATCACTGATCTTAGAAGTTGACGTTCAGTGTATCACAGTTCCATAACTCTTTATTAAACAAAGCTATCTGTTTTATCACAACGGGGTACTGAGGATCAAACATTAAGGTCCCCATATAATTATTTCTTCTCTTAACCTGTCCATCTGCTTTATCACAATGAGGTACTGAGGATGCAGACATTAAGGTCTCCTTTTTTTGGAACCACAGGAGCAAACTGGGTGGGGTTTTTTTGGTAGTTAGGGGGTGTGGGTCTGGCAAACAGGCCCTTAAATTGGAGAAGCCGCAATAGCCTGGTAAGCTGGAATTGGATTATCTAATCGCCAAAAAAATTCATGAGCAGTTGAATCACAAAGCAAAATAATTGAATGACGCACTAGGGAAAAAATGATTGCAGGTGAAATGAGAAATTGCTACGAAAAATGTACTGTCTTCAAGACTTGAATACTGTTCACACAAACATTAACGTACATGACATTCCAATTGGTTTCAAACTCTGTGTCTTTAACAGTATACACAAAACACACATAAATCACAAAAGCAAGTGTATACCCGTTTATAAGATGTGAAAAAAGGGTTGACACGTCGTACAACAGGTACGTCTTTCGCCTACGTTTGTGTTAGTTTGAACAATATTCAGCTCTTAAAGTAAGTACATAAAAACTTTTTCACACAATAACATATCAAATATGCACATTAGATGTTCTGTAAAAAGTCAGACCAGTGTCAAATGGCTTATGGAAACACGAGAACACCCTCAATGTATATCTACCAAAGATGCATCCGCCGTATCTGAATAGTGCAGAACAGAAGCTATTGAACAGAAAAGGGAACTTATTACAAACATGAAAACACCCACCATTCATCCCAACCAAAGATGATTTAACCATATTTGTATAGCACAGTACAAAGACTATTCAACAGAAAATGGACCAGCCAACTCACTTGGAGAAGATCATACTCCTCCAGGAGGAGTCTTGTATTCCATACGAAAACACTCCACGTGATAGAAAAGTAGTATATAGAAAAGTAGTATAGCAACACATCCGTCATATCAATGGGAGAATCTGTCATCATCAAACAAGGCATTATCATATTTAACTTGGCACCCCTGTATAGCACAGAAAAGAAACGAGACAATCTTGATGGAGGCAGACACAAGAAGATCATTGTTAAAGAAGATCAGGAAAAGACAAGCAAATTTTATAGGCCATTTTTGTGAGTAAAGGGAATTACAGCACCTGGTCACAACAGGAAAGCTGGAGGGAAAGGGAACACCAGGTAGGCCCAGGGCAAACATATTGGACAGACTTACAGGGTGCTTAGGACAGCGAGGGTGGAAAAAGTATTTGTGGCGACAAGGGAGAGATGCATATGGAGGGCCACGATCACCAATGCCATGCAGAAGGGCACATGATGATGATGATGACTGCTGAGATTAGGTTCTCTTATTTTTAATCAATTAACAGACATCCATATCATGCAAAATGTATTTTATTTGAATGTCTCTAAAAAGTGTTCAATAGGACAGAAACTTGTGCATATTTGGAGAAGCCGCAATAGCCTGGTAAGCTGGAATTGGATTATCTAATCGCCAAAAAAATTCATGAGCAGTTGAATCACAAAGCAAAATAATTGAATGACGCACTAGGGAAAAAATGATTGCAGGTGAAATGAGAAATTGCTACGAAAAATGTACTGTCTTCAAGACTTGAATACTGTTCACACAAACATTAACGTACATGACATTCCAATTGGTTTCAAACTCTGTGTCTTTAACAGTATACACAAAACACACATAAATCACAAAAGCAAGTGTATACCCGTTTATAAGATGTGAAAAAAGGGTTGACACGTCGTACAACAGGTACGTCTTTCGCCTACGTTTGTGTTAGTTTGAACAATATTCAGCTCTTAAAGTAAGTACATAAAAACTTTTTCACACAATAACATATCAAATATGCACATTAGATGTTCTGTAAAAAGTCAGACCAGTGTCAAATGGCTTATGGAAACACGAGAACACCCTCAATGTATATCTACCAAAGATGCATCCGCCGTATCTGAATAGTGCAGAACAGAAGCTATTGAACAGAAAAGGGAACTTATTACAAACATGAAAACACCCACCATTCATCCCAACCAAAGATGATTTAACCATATTTGTATAGCACAGTACAAAGACTATTCAACAGAAAATGGACCAGCCAACTCACTTGGAGAAGATCATACTCCTCCAGGAGGAGTCTTGTATTCCATACGAAAACACTCCACGTGATAGAAAAGTAGTATATAGAAAAGTAGTATAGCAACACATCCGTCATATCAATGGGAGAATCTGTCATCATCAAACAAGGCATTATCTATTTTAACTTGGCACCCCTGTATAGCACAGAAAAGAAACGAGACAATCTTGATGGAGGCAGACACAAGAAGATCATTGTTAAAGAAGATCAGGAAAAGACAAGCAAATTTTATAGGCCATTTTTGTGAGTAAAGGGGAATTACAGCACCTGGTCACAACAGGAAAGCTGGAGGGAAAGGGAACACCAGGTAGGCCCAGGGCAAACATATTGGACAGACTTACAGGGTGCTTAGGACAGCGAGGGTGGAAAAAGTATTTGTGGCGACAAGGGAGAGATGCATATGGAGGGCCACGATCACCAATGCCATGCAGAAGGGCACATGATGATGATGATGACTGCTGAGATTAGGTTCTCTTATTTTTAATCAATTAACAGACATCCATATCATGCAAAATGTATTTTATTTGAATGTCTCTAAAAAGTGTTCAATAGGACAGAAACTTGTTTGAATGAAATGTAAAATAGGTCATGACGCACGTCCAACCTTTTTCTTTTTATTGCTTTGCTCTTGACAACACGTGGTTTGAACAACTCCAGATTTAGCCATTACCAAATTAAGAGCGCCTGTTTCTGTCGCAGTGACGAAGATTGATTTTTCCTCTGATGTAATAATGCAGGTTCTTATCCTTGAGTAAACTGGGAGATCCTTCATCAAAAAGATTATTCGTGTAGGCTGTATGGGTGAGAATCGATAGTGTGTTGTGAAGTGCGCAATTCATTTCCTTTTATGATACAAAATGATTAGGGTTTTGTCACTGTTGTTGTTGTTGCTGTTGTGGGTTGCAAAATATATATATATATATATATACCTATCTCTATCTCTCTCTCTCACTCTCTCTCTCTCTCTCTACATATATATATATATATATATATATATATGTATTATATGTATGTATGTATGTATGTGTGTCAGTCTGTGTGTCTATCTGTCTATCTATCATATATCTCTAAATAAATAAATATATTGATTGCTAGATTAATAGATACATACATACATACATACATATATACATACATAGACAACAGATGGATAGATGGATAGATATATAGATAGATAGATAGATAGATAGATAAATAGATAGATTGATTGATTGATAGATAGATAGATGGATAGATAGATATATAGATAGGTAGATAGATAGATCGATAGATCGATAGATAGATAGATAGATAGATAGATAGATAGATAGACAGATAGACAGATAGGTAGATATATAGACAGACAGACAGACAGACAGATAGAAGACAGACAGACAGATTAGATAAAAATATGGGTATGTGAGTGTGTGTGTATGTGTGTAAGTGCCCGCGTGTGTGTGTGTGTGCGCGCGCGCGCGTGTGTGTGCGGTGTGTGTGTGTGTGTGTGTGTTGTGTGTGGTTTGTGCGTGCGTGTGTCGTGCGTGTATAAGCGCGTTTGTTTGTTTGCTCATCTCTCTGCCCAATTCCTTGTTTGTGCTTCTGTCAGTGTGTCAAAGATACACTTTCTTTGGCATAATATAAAGATAATATCTAATATAGCTTACAATGAAAAGACGTTAAATCAAGGAACGAACGATAAAGATAATTAAGCTGCACCAGGTAGTGTCCATCTGTTATACATCAAATGTGTATGGGAGAAGAATTAATAAACTTTCAGAGTCAAGCACAGGTTGTTGGTAGTTTCTGAATGAATCACATCTCCCAGATTAGGGATTGTAGTAGTTTGTGCACACTTATACTGAATGGATGGTGCATATATAGCTTTGCTTGACTGCCTGAGAGAAGTTCACTAAAAAAAAAAGTTGGTTGAAGCCAGATCAACCGTGACCGGGCCGACACAAGCTGCCGTCGGTGTATTCCTCACTTATTCAGTCGCACTGTCGTGAGTTCGCTCACGGCGGTGCGCACTGAAGCCAGTTCTCAACCCAGCAGTTGCGCTGAAGAAGTCGGCCGGATCGCCGATGAAAGCTACGCAGTAAGTAGCCTTTTTTGCACTGAGAGACAGGTTCAGCCAGGTAGCCATTATGAAATTTTAGTCAGTTGAAAGAATGCAAGACTTGAATAAAGATGTTTAAATGATAGCCTCCATGTGTCGTGTATTTCTTCAGAGATAGGCTTACCACCAACATGGCATTGAGGGGAACCATCCTCAACTCAGCCGCTCAAATGTAGTGTGTGGTGGATGACCTTCAGATTAAGAAGTCGCTGCAAACTAGCACAGGTTACCAACCAGCAGTTCCAGACTGACTGGAGATGGGCATCTCTCAGTACAGGGATGTAGAGGTCCTGGCAAGGTCACACCTAAACGAGATAAACACAAAACGAACATTAATGAAGACGATTAGAAAAGACAAACAACAGTATAGGACATTTTATGAGGCAAGAGAAATTAGAGCACCTAGACACAACAGGAAAGCTGAAGGGAAAAAGCGCACCACATTAACCCAGGAAGAAAATACTGGATGAATTTTGCGGTGTGGATGAAGACAGAGAGAGTGGGAGAAGGACTTGCAGTGACAAAATGTTCGTATGAAGGGTTATGACCGCCAACGCCATGCGCCAGGGCACATGCTGCTGCTGATGATGTATGTTTGTTTCGTTTGTTGATTGTTTGCTTTTCTTCTTCTCGCTGACTGTCGGTTCTCTTGATAGAGCTGTGGCTCAAGATCTGATATCCCAAATTAAATCCGAACCTGGAACATCATCATCATCATCAGGTGCCCTGCTGCATGCGTTGGCGATCATGGACTTCCATCTGTCTCTATCTCTCGTTGCCCCTAGCATCTCCCCACCCTTCTCATCCCAGCCACTCTGCGAGTCCATCCAGCATTTTCTCCCTAGGTCTACCCGGTGCTCTCTTCCCTCCAGCTTTCCCGTTGTGACCAGGTGCTCCAATCCCCCTTCCTCATAAAATGCCTATAAATGTTGCCTGTCTTTTCCTAATCTTCCTTATGAGTGATCACTTGTGTCTGCTCCATCAAGGCTGTCCATGGAACTCTCAACATTCTTCTTAGAACCACATCTCGGCTGCCTCAATCTTGTTCTGGCTTTGTTTGTTGACTGTCCATGCCTCGCATCCGTACAACAGTATTGGTTCTATATAACATTCAAGAACTCTGTCAGCATACAGCGTTTTCCACAGGCTAAAGGACCCAGCAACGATATTGATAGCAGAATGGTTGGAGTGCATATGGGATTGTCTCTGTGTGCAATGAATTTCTCTTGAGTAAATTCCAAACGCCGTCAGGCAGGTAAGGGGCACCTAAAGCTCTAGTCCCCCTGCATTCACAGGATAGGTGTTAATACATAATAATTGTGTGTATGTTTGTGTCTGCGTGCGTGTGTGTCTAAAATCACTATTGTGAACAGACATTAAATAAAAGATTCATTCATTCATTCAGGATAGGTGTTTTTGAACATGACGTAGGGTGGGGAACCTCCTACGAAACCCTAGAAAGCTGAGGTCAGAGGTACCAGGCCTGTAGGCTAGCATACCGTGGTCCTTTGTAGTGTAAGGAAGATATCTTCATGCATGAGTACCAGGCCTGTACGCGCCTTTTAACATAACCATGATGCTTTGGAATATAAGACAGTATCTTCATGCAAGAGGTACCAGGCCTGCAGTCCTAAATACCACAGCATCTTTGCAAAATAAGGCAATATTCTTCATGCAGTGAGGTACCAGGCCTGCAGGTGCTTTTAACATACCATGGACTTTGCATAATAAGGCAGACATCTTCATGCAGTGAGGTCCAGGCCTGCAGGGCCCTTCTAACATACCATGGCCCTTTGCAATGTAAAGCAGATATTCATGCAATGATGTATCAGGCCTTATAATATAAATATATTTATTTATAAGCGCAAAATCTGATAAAATCATCAGGCTGCCTTACATGCTACATACCTACATTAGAGCGTTTTGCATACATAAGGCAATACTTACATCTAATCTAATGAGGTATACATGCCTACAGCGTCTCATACCATTCTAATCATACATACATACGTAGCACATCATTACATAATGAATTACATATTAGGCAAATCTATCAATCCAGGCGATGACCAGGCCCTGCAGGCCGCCTTACACAACCAGCCCCACACCTTTGCAATGTAAAGCAAGGATATATTCCATGCAATAGATTGTATATAGTAAAAAAGGCGCCTTCTAATATATATGTTCTTTGCATTTGTAAGGTAGACATCTTCATGCAGTCAGGTACCAGGCCTCAGGAGCGTTTCTAACATACCATGGTGCTTTGCACTATAAGGCAGATGTCTTCATGCAATGTCACACAGAAGTCTTCACAGTCATCCACACCAGACAAGAATGGCGGTCTTTTCATCGAAGTCTTCAAGGATGGACATAATAATAATAATAAATCACTTTTATATAACGCCACTCTCCTACACATAGGTAAAGACTCACTGCGCTTTACGTTAATTAGTTCATTTTTTCCCAATCAGCCCTATCCTAGTGGTCAATTATACTAACTTCCACTCCTAGTTCCTCCCAACCCCCAACACACTCACTAGCACATCTGTTGTGCAGAAGCAAGTACTAAATATACATTACTGAATCAGAAAGATCAAAAATCATGTTTCAGTACTGGCAGTATTTATCAAAAAGATGAGTTTTGAGGCCCGCCTTGAAAGAAGAGAAAGATAATGAACAGTGGAGAGAAAAAGGCAGATCGTTCCAGATAGTAAGGCCTGGCATCAGAAGGCTCGGTGTCCTATGGTTTTGTATTTTGATTTTGGTTTTGCCAGAAGATTCGGGTTGCTTGACCTGAGACTGCGTTCAGGCCTGTATGTTTGAAGCACAGAAGAGAGGTAGATAGGCAAGGTACCGTCAAAATGCCAATAAGCGAAAGTAGCTAGTTTATATTCTACTCTTGTTTCCACAGTGAGCCAGAGGAGCTCCTTCAATAGGCTGGTCACTGGTAGCACCGGATCCTGCAGATTAACAGAATCCAGCCTCAGCTGCCGGAGGTCCCTCTCGCCCATTCAATCGTGGCAGGAAACGCCAGATAAAATTCAGAAGCAGCCGGGAGGATTCTACTGTGAAAAAAATCATTGCCAAATGAAAGTCCGACCATGTAAATAAAAACAATATGTAGAGATGTTTAGGATGTACATTTTGTGAGCAGATTCACACATCAAATACATGTTACAGTGCACGTTTGAATATGCAAGATATGCTGGGAGAAGGGAAAAGTGAAATCAACGAAAATGTATAAACAAAGAAACAGAAAATGAAGTCACAAGGGGAAGGAATGAAAAAAAATAACAAAGATGTGAATATCACAAGAAAGCACGCACACACCACCACACGCACACATCTACTCACTCACATTCACAACACACACACACACACACAACAACACACACTACTCACACACATCACAACACACACACACACACACACAACATAAACACACACGCACATCTACCACATTACACACACACACACACACACTGAAAGAGAAGAGAGAGAGAAAGAGAGAGAGAGAAAAAAGAGAGAGAGAGAGAAGCCGAGAGAGAGAGAGAAACAGACAGACAGACAGAAAGACAGAAAGACAGACAACAGACAGAGACACAAAGACAGAGGCAGAGAAAGAGAGGCACAGAGAGACAGACAGAGGGGGGGAGAAACAGAGACAGAAACAAACAGAAGACAGAAACAGAAACAGAGAGAGAAAGAGAGACAGAGAGAGAGAGAAGCTGGAAGAGAGAGAGAGTGACAGAGAGGCAGAGAAGGTAACAGAGAGAAGAAAGAGAGAGCAGTCGAAAGAAAGATGGAGAGAATCTTGGTGGTGTGTGTGGTGGTGTGAGAGTGTATGTGTGTGTGTTGTGTGTTTTGTGTGTGTGTGTGTGTGTGTGTTGTGTGTGTGTGTGTGTGTTGTTGTGTGTGTGTGTGTGTATGTGTGGTGTGTGTTGTGTGGTCGTGTGTGGGCTGTGTCTGTGTATGTGTGTCTGTGTCTCTGTGTATGTGGGGGGTGGGGAGGGGGTAGTCACAGTATTATGACTGGGCCATCAGCTTCATGAACAGTGGCATGTCGGAAGCCCTGCCTGGAGCAAACTGCATTTCTATGGAGTCGTCTTCGCTCTCATTTTCTGCACGCCGCAACCCAGATTGAAAGCAAATGATGACATTTCCCTCTCCGGTTATCTCTCTTGGATTCCTTCTCTCTCTGAGAGAAGAAAACAGGAATCAGTTCAACTTGGAAAAAGAAATACTAGAAAACACCAAGAATAACAACAGCAACAACACTTATAGTCATAACAATAATATAATACAAAATTGTATAATATGATATAATATATATAATAAATATAATATAATATAATATAAATATATAATGAAAAATAACTATTGGGTGAAAGAAAAATATTGTATCATAAAATGTGTGTAACTCTGGCGTCGCAAGCTTGTGTATAACAAGTCACCACCATAAATGTCAGAGAATGTCGTATAATGTGTGTGTGGCAAACCATTAATACACACACACAAACGCACAGACACAGACACACAGAGAGAGAGAGAGAGAGAGAGAGGAGGAGGAGGGGGAGAGAGAGAGAGAACAGAAGACAGAGAAGAGGGCAGAGAGGGAGAAAAGAGACAGAGACAGACAGAAAAAGAGACAGAGAGAGAGAACGAAAAACAGAGGAGAGAGAAAAGAGAGAGAGAGAGAGAGAGAGACAAGAGACAAAAAGACTACAGAGACAGAGACAGAGACAGAGAGACAGAAAGACAAAGACAGAGAGAGGTAGACAGAGGGGGAGAGAGGGTCCTCCCTAGCAGTCTGTTCTTGCGAGAACTCAAAAGAATTACTGCCATTTTTCCATGAACGAAACAACATCATTTGAAGAGAACCAAGTGAGAGAGATCAAGAAAAAGAAACGCATTTTCGTTTTCGAGGGTAGTAACGTAAAAAAAAAGTTTAATTTTGTTTAATTTTATTCAGTTCTATTGGTCATTTGTTTGTTTTCTTTCTTTCAGTCTTCCTTTTTCTTTCTTTCTTTCTTTTTTTTTTTCTTTCTTTCTTTCTTTCTTTCTTTCTTTCTTTTTTTTTCTTCCTTTCTTTCTTTCTTTCTCCCTCTCTTGGTTTGTTCGTTTCTTTCTTTCTTTGTTAGTTTATTTTTTTCTGTGTTTCTTTGTGTTTCCGTTTCTTTGTTTCTTTGTTTCTTTGTTTTTTCGTTTCTGTAAATCTTTGTTTTCCTTTGTTTGGTATTCTACTTCCAGCCCTCATCCATGAAGTATCACCGAATAAAAGCAACATCTTTAATGAATACAAGATAAAAAAAACAATATATGCAACACTTTTTTTTCCCCTCCAAAAACATAATATATTCTTCACATAAATGAAATGGTTCAGACCCAGCTAGCTCTCCTCCTCATTATATAGCAACCGATGAAATTAAGATAATTTGTCAGGATGAAGCGGTCAGATGAGCACTAGACTAAGTCGGTCACATTCACTGAAAAAGTTCAGCGAACTGTACGAATTGCATGCACATGAGGTCTGCTTGTGGATCCATTAGTGGATGAGGATTGAGGGGTTTAATTGGAAATCTTTCGTCGTTTCTTTCTCTCCGTCCGTCAGCATCCCCATTCGCTTCCGACAGCCCCCCACCCCCCCCCCGGCCAAGTCTGTGCATAACTTTGCGTTAGGAGAAGGTAGTGATGTCTTAGGAGAGTGTAAGTTGTGTTAGTTGTTTTTTTAACCGGTTGCTGTGGTGTAGTGGTTAAAGCAACGGCTACCGACAGGATGGTTGTGGGTTCGAATCCCCATCAATCCCTTCAAAACGATGTCATTGTGGGGTTTTTCGGCCCTAACAGGTTCCTACCCAGAGTGGGCGTGCTATGGGCTCATTGGGAAGACTGGGACCACACAGTTGAGTCTCATCCACTTCACGGATGCGTCATTGAGGGTGGTGCTCAAATCTTCTGACCAGCACCGAAGGTGTCTGTGTCTTTCGGGCCTGGTTGACGCCATGATATATTTGTGACTGTAAGCGTAGAGCACAGCCCTGTCACGCAGTCTCAATCCTAGATGGAACTTCATAGCATCATGATTATCCCCCTTATCGACATCATCATCATTGCATTGCAAACAAACATACAAACAAACAAACAAAATTAAACAAACTGTGCCAGCTTCTGTGGCCATTAAAAATTCCATAAAAAATGGGACGGAAAAAAAAGGGTGAGCACAAACGTACAAAGGTATCCTCCTCAGGTGCGATGATCCTAAAATTCTCTCTTATTTCCTTTGGTATTACATATAAGCCTTGGAAGCAACCCTGTATATGTTTTGTCTTGTCTATGTGTGTGTGTTTGGTCAGTTCAAGAATAAAAGACTGTGTCAATCTTGAACATAAGACCAATATATTGTATGAATTTCTCTCCACCATCGTGGTTGTGTGTAGCGTAGTTGCAGGGTATATGGGTAACTTGGGCATTCTTTTTTTTAAGGAATGTTCTGAGCTTACCACTTTATGCTTTGTGGCTGCTGCGTCTATGCTAGCTGAATGGGTAGCGCAAACTGTGTTGGGTTTGAGAAATTCTACATGGGAGATAACTCCGTGACTCTCAAGAGTTATGTTACTTAGTTGATAAAAAAAGTTTTTTGTTTTTTTTTCGATTAAAGTCCTTAAAAACCTTACGTTTGAGATTTCCAGCCAACTATTGCTGCTCACCCCAATTACTCTTTAGTCTCTCTATCTGTCTTCAACAAGTCTGACTGGGCTTGTATTGAATTCAAATCAGTATAACTGGAGTCACTGTGGTGAAGGGGTGGGGGGGTGGGGTCTAGAGTTCTTGAAAACAAGTCTTCAATGAAAGCTGTGCTTAAAAGTTTCTGGTTTTGTCAACAGCTTGGTATATTTTTTTTTCTATAATCTCAATCTTCTCTCCCTCCCTCTCTTTCTCTCCTCTCTTCTCCTCTCTTCTCTCTCTCTCCTTCTCTCTCTCTCTCTCTCTCTCTCCTCTCTCTCTGTCTGTCTCTCTTTCTCTCTCTTGTCTCTCTTCTCTCTTTTCTCTTTCTCTCTCTCTCTCTTCTTCTTCTTTCTTTCTCTCTCTCTCTCTGTCTGTGTCTCTCTGTCCTCTGCCTCTCTTTCTTTCTTTCTTTCTTTCTTCTCTCTCTCCTCTCTCTCTCTCTCTCTCTCTCCCTCTCCTCTTTCTCTCTCTGTCTCTGTCTCTGTGTCCTCTCTGTCTCGCTGCCCTCTTCTTTCTTTCTTCTTTCTTCTCTCTCTCTCTCTCTCTCCCTCTCTTTCTTCTTTCTCTCACCCACTCTCTTTCCCTTTCTCTCTAGCTCTCTCAACCTCTTTTCTCTCTCTCTCTGTTCTCTCCCTTCCTCTCTCTATTCCTTCCTCTTTGTCTCTCTGTCTCTATCTGTCTCTGTCTCTCTGTCTATCTCATTCTCTATCTTCTATTATCTATCATTCTATCTATCTATCTATCTATCTATCTGTCTATCTATCTATCTATCTATCTATTCTATCTTCTTATCTTCTACTACTATCTGTGCTATCGTTTTGTTCTTGTATGTATGTCTCCTTCTTTCTGTCTGTTTGTCTGTTTGTGTGTATGTCTCTTTCTGTCTGTTTTGTCTGTTTTATGTATGTCTCTTTCTTTCTGTCTGTTTTGTCTGTTTGTATTATGTCTCTTTCTGTCTGTTATGTCTGTTTGTATGTATGTTCTTTCTTTCTGTCTGTTTGTCTGTTTGTATGTATGCTCTTTCTTTCTGTCTGTTTTGTCTGTTTATATGTATGTCTCTTTCTTTCTGTCTGTTATGTCTGTTTGTGTGTATGTCTCTTTCTTTCTGTCTGTTTTGTCTGTTTGTATGTATGTCTCTTTCTTTCTGTCTGTTTTGTCTGTTTGTATGTATGTCTCTTTCTTTCTGTCTGTTTTGTCTGTTTGTGTGTATGCCTCTTTCTTTCTGTCTGTTTTGTCTGTTTGTATATATGTCTCTTTCTTTCTGTCTGTTTTGTCTGTTTGTATGTATGTCTCTTTCTTTCTGTCTGTTTTGTCTGTTTGTGTGTATGTCTCTTTCTTTCTGTCTGTTTTGTCTGTTTGTATGTATGTCTCTTTCTTTCTGTCTGTTTTGTCTGTTTGTATGTATGTCTCTTTCTTTCTGTCTGTTTTGTCTGTTTGTGTGTATGCCTCTTTCTTTCTGTCTGTTTTGTCTGTTTGTATATATGTCTCTTTCTTTCTGTCTGTTTTGTCTGTTTGTATGTATGTCTCTTTCTTTCTGTCTGTTTTGTCTGTTTGTGTGTATGTCTCTTTCTTTCTGTCTGTTTTGTCTGTTTGTATATATGTCTCTTTCTTTCTGTCTGTTTTGTCTGTTTGTATGTATGTCTCTTTCTTTCTGTCTGTTTGTCTGTTTGTGTGTATGCCTCTTCTTTCTGTCTGTTTTGTCTGTTTGTATATAATGTCTCTTTCTTTCTGTCTGTTTTGTCTGTTTGTGTGTATGCCTCTTTCTTTCTGTCTGTTTGTCTGTTTGTATATATGTCTCTTTCTCTTCTGTCTGTTTTGTCTGTTTGTATGTATGTCTTCTTTCTTTCTTTTGTCTGTTTGTGTGTATGTCTCTTCTGTCTGTTTTGTCTGTTTTGTGTATGTCTCTTCTTTCTGTCTGTTTTGTCTCTTTTTTTGTCTCTTCTCTGTTTGTCTGTTTGTATGTATGTCTCTTTCTTTCTGTCTGTTTTGTCTGTTTGTGTGTATGTCTCTCTTTCTGTCTGTTTTGTCTGTTTGTGTATGTCCCTTTCTTTCTGTCCTGTTTTGTCTGTTTGTAGAGTCTCTTTCTTCTGTCTGTTTTGTCGTTTTATGTATTCTCCTTTCTTTCTGTCTGTTTGTCTGTTGTATGTATGTCTCTTCTTTCTGTCTGTTTTGTCTGTTTGTATGTATGTCTCTTTCTCTGTATCTTTTTTTTCTGTTTGTATGTATCTTCTTTCTTTCTGTCTGTTTTGTCTGTTTTGTGTATGTCTCTTTCTCTGTATCTGTTTTGTCTGTTTGTATGTATGTCTCTTCTCTTCTGTCTGTTTTGTCTGTTTTGTGATGTCTCTTCTTTCTATCTGTTTGTATGTATGTCTCTTTCTCTCTGTCTGTTTGTCTGTTTGTATGTATGTCTCTTTCTTTCTCTGTCTGTTTGTATGTATGTCTCTTTCTTTCTGTCTGTTTTGTCTGTTTGTATGTATGTCTCTTTCTCTCTGTCTGTTTGTATGTATGTCTCTTTCTTCTGTCTGTTTGTATGTATGTCTCTTTCTCTCTGTCTGTTTGTATGTATGTCTCTCTTTCTTTCTGTCTGTTTGTATGTATGTCTCTTTCTCTCTGTCTGTTTTGTCTGTTTGTATGTATGTCTCTTTTCTCCCTGTCTGTTTTGTCTGTTTGTATGTATGTCTCTTTCTTTCTGTCTGTTTGTATGTATGTCTCTTTCTTTCTGTCTGTTTGTCTGTTTGTATGTATGTCTCTTTCTTTTCTGTCTGTTTGTGTGTATGTCTCTTTTTTTCTGTCTGTTTTGTCTGTTTGTATGTATATCTCACTCTTTTCTGTCTGTTTTGTCTGTTTGTATGTATGCCTCTTTCTTTCTCAGAAGTAACCAATACAGAAGAACATGTACATTGTACAATCATGTGCAGATATTTTATGTGTGTGTCGATATCATTCATTCCTCCTTAACCCCCCCCCCCACCACCTCCCCCCCCCCCCACCCTGCTAACTCAGTCATTATCTGAAGTGATTAAAACTTACTTTACTTTCACTGTCTGCTTGCACCTGGAGGTGTCATGGGAAGATAAAATCTGCTTTTCTCAGCCAAATAGGAATCTTGGTATACAGTCAAGTTCAAGATCATGTTGGACACTCTAGTCTCTCTCTTCTGGCCCATGAAGCCGAGTATCTGGCTGCCACTCCATCTATCCAGCGCTGCCCTAGTCTCTCCCCAGCTCTGATGCCTGAATATCTGGTATTGCAAACTCCGAAGGCTGACTGGCTGACTGACATCATCGTCGAACTACTTGTTTTCGCTGTTGTTGTGAAGTGTAATGTTTGACAGGTCTTGTTTTAACCATCTTTTATATCGATTATTTATTTATTTATTTATTTATTTATTTATTTGTTTGTTTATTTATGTATTTTTATTTATTTAATCATGTATCCATTCATTCATTTATTCATTCATTTATGTATTTATTTGTTTATTTATTTATTCATTTATTTATTTATTATGCTATTATTTTTCACTTATTTATTTGTTTGTTTATTTCTTTGTTGTTTTTTTTTTAGTTATTTGTAATTTAGTTATTTGTTATTATTTATTAATTTATCTATTTATTTATTTATTTATTTATGATTTGCTATGCTGCTCTTCTGAGACCTGTCATTTCATAATGAAAATGAAAAACATAAAGAAACATTGCATTTCACAGACATTGTCACCAATGAAGTAGATAGCAAATATTTCAAAACGCAAAATATGTAACACACTGAGTCACCCCCCATGCCTTCCATACACGTGTACCCAGCCATTGTTGTTCCAATAATCAACATTTTAAAAAAAAGGGACCAGAAGCAGATCAGACCAAAAATGCTAACCATGCTGAAATCCCTTAGAACTGATTGCTTGTCTGAATGGGAAGTACAGAAGGGAAAAGATGGGAGAAGGGTAAGGGTTAACGAGGGGTAAAAACTTTTACACCCACAGGTTCATTAACCCTGCCACTCCTCCTCTGGCTTTCAGTCCGGTGCTGCCTTCAGATACTTGTCCTCAGAAATGTAATTAACTGGCTGCAAACTCAGCTGGAATTGGAAATGACAGGACGTGGCTTAACCTTTTTACCTCTCTGTCTACAGACAGATGTGACCAGCATGAGGGAATATGCGTTTATCTTAACAAGTTCCTAGGGTGAGGCTGCCCTAATTCTTGATCGATGTAAAAGAGCGAGAGTGAAGAATATTTCTTCTCATAAACAGCCGTACGATTACCAATATACGGACAATTGCTGCTTGTAGTTCTTCTGTACTTTGTACTAAATACATCTGAAAACAATCTTTTTACGTATACTGCAGTCATCAAGAAACACTTGTGTGTGCTGGATGAGACCCAGAGTAATAATGCCTCACAACAGATTGGAGAATTATCTCCCAGCCCCTGATGCCTCACAGTAACCGTTTCGTCGAGCAAAGGTGTGTGGGTGTGGAAGGGGGGGGGGGGGGGGGGGGCGAGGATATCCACGCGGTACATGATCTACTCGGAATCAGTCATCAGTTACCTTATTTAAGAAACCGAATGTCAAGGTGGGGAGATGAAAAACACCTGGACATAGACACACAATGCACACCAGCCGGGTCCAGCCCAGTCACCAGACCAAGACATAATGAAAGAACCGTCTTATGTCTTGCTCTGGGCCTTCATCTCTCTACTGGGCAGCCCACCCAGCCACTAGCTGGCATAGCTGGCAGCTTTTCTCCCCTCACTATAGTATCGGTAATCTGTAGTCGGATATTCCTTAAAGTTGTTTTACCATAACTACTGCTAAATATCAAAAGAGGAGTCAGACAAGATTGTGTTTTGTCACCAGATCTGTTCTCACTTTACAGCGAAAACATCATGAGAAACCTAGAAGAATACCCTGGATTAAAGGTTGGAGGAAATATGAAAAACAACATTCGATATGCAGATGACACCGTGTTAATTGCAGAAAACGAAACTGACCTACAAAACCTTGTGAATATAATAGAAATACAAAAACAAAAGTATAGTGCTGGAGCTATATATCAAGAAGACTGAAGTCATGGTAATCAGTAAAGAAAAACACGAAATCCCCTATTGCAAAATAACAGCAAATGGCACAACCTTGAGATAGGTTGATAAGTTTAAATATCTGGGAACGATCATGTCATCAGACGGCAGATGCATACCAGAAACATCCAGCAGAATCGGCCGAGCCAAAACAGCATTCAATAAGATGAAAAGCGTTCTATCCAACAAATGCCTATCAATTAACATCAGGAAGAGAGTTCTTGAATGTTATATGGAACCGATAATGTAACACGGTTGTGAGGCGTGGACAGTCAACAAGCAAAGCCAGAACAAGATTGAGGCAGCCGAGATGTGGTTTCTAAGAAAAATGTCGACAAAGACCACCTTACAATATCTAATACACAGACTGAGGGAAAGAATTAGGTAGACTTCATTGTTGGGAAAAAGAGGTGGGTTTTTACATTGGATCTAAAACCAGAAAGGGTAAGTGTTAGGCGAAGGCAGAGCGGAAGTCTATTCTAGGCTGACGGTCCTGAGACAGCAAAATGAAGTCATGGATCCCCCCTGTTTGTAAAGGCTTTGAAACGACTCTAACTTGCAGATTGCATGTTTGCCTCTTTCAAGACTCCCGTTTGTTTGATTGTTTGTTTGCTTGTTAATTTGTTGTTTGTTTGTTTGTTTTGTTTGTTTGTTTGTTTGCTTGTTTGTTTGTTTGTTTGTTTGTTTGCTTGTTTGTTTGTTGCTTGTTTGTGTGTTTGATTGTTTGATTGTTTGATTGATTGTTTGTTTGTTTGTTTTATTGTTTGTTTGATTGTTTGTTTGTTTGTTTGTTTGTTTGTTTGCTTGTTTGCTTGTTTGTTAGTTAGTTTGTTTGTTTGTTTGTTTTCTTGTTTGTTTGCTTGTTTGTTGTTTGCTTGTTTGTTTGTGTGTTTGTTTGATTGTTTGTTTGTTTCTTTTTTGTTTTGTTTTGTTTTGTTTTTTAACCCATAACATTCTTCTTAGATGTCACATTTCGTATGCCTCGATTTTATTTTGACTTTTCGTGTTGACTGTCCATGCTTCACATCCGAAGATAAGATCCACAGATACACATATCATTTACGTGTATCCAAGATTACTCCAAGGATAGGCTGACACAGTACTAGCACAATATATGGCACCTGTGACGTTAGTGCATATGGAATTCGTTCGGGGCGCGGAGATGTTTTCAGAAACTGAAACTGAAACACATCCGTACATCAGTATCGAATCTATGTAACACCGAAGAACTTTCTTCCTGATATTAACTGATAGACATTAAAAGAGGCAGACACAATAATAAAAAAAAAAACATTAATGAAAAAGATTAGGAAAAACAAACAAACAACGTTTATAAGACATTTTATGAAACGAGAGAAATTAGAGCACCTGGTCACAACAGGAATGCTGGGAGGGGAAAAGAGGACCAGGTAGACCCAGGCAGAAAGGGTGATAGGTGTACTTGCAGCGACAAAAGATAGATTCGTATGGAGGGCCATGGTAGTCAACGTCATGCGGCAGAGGACATGATTATAGATTGTATAGATTGTATGTTGGTTGCCCATGGATTCACCTGCCAGTGGGACCAGCTGCGCATAGACATTTCATCTCTCTGACAGTGGATCCGCTCACTGCAGTCACTCTGGAGGTTTTACTATGTAAAGTTTGTATCAACGTCGTCGCCAACTTGACTAAGTGACTTGCCCACTGGTGTATTGCTACTGAATCTGATTCTCTGTGCCCTGTCAAGGATCAATTTTCCGGTGTGTGTAAGTGTGTTAGTGTGTGTGTGTGTGTGTGAGTGTGTGTGTGTAGGGGTGCGTGTGTGTATGTGTGTGTGTGTGTGTGTGTGTGTGTGTGTGTGTGTGTGTGAGTGTGTGTGGGGGGGGTGCTTGTGTGTGTGTGTGTGTGGGTGGGTGCTTGTGTGTGTTTGTGAGTGTGTGTGTGTGTGTGGGGGGGTGTGCTTGTGTGTGTGGGTGGGTGCTTGTGTGATTGTGTTTGTGACTATGTGTGTGTGTGTGTGTGTGTGTGTGTGTGTGTGTGTGTGTGTGTGTGTGTGTGTGTATGTGTGTGACTATATGTGTGTGTAGGGGTGCGTGTGTGTGTGTGCGTATGTGTGTGTGTGAGTGTGTGTGTGTGGAGGGGATGCTTGTGTGTGTGTGTGTGTGTGTGTGTGTGTGATTATGTGTGTGTGTGCGTGTGTGTGTGTGTGTATGTGTGTGTGTGTGTGTGACTATGTGTGTGTGTTTTGTTTTGTTTTGTTTTTTTGGATGGGTGGGTGGGTGATAATGAGAGCAAAGTAGAAGTTCACGGAATGTATGGAAAAAAATGCTGTGTATTGCAAGAACACCCCTTAATCAAATAACGTATGACACAGCACAATCCCAAGAATAGCCGTTGATCAGACACAACGTAAACTTAGATATTAACCATGAGATGGCTTAGGTCTTTGTGGTCACAGACTATGACCAACACGAATTTGGAAGAACAAAGTTTCATTAATTCCACTTTTCTTACACACATACAAAAACACTAAGGTAGACTTTCTTGCACAAATGAAGTCCTTCCTAACATATTTAGCATCCTGAAGAATGTCATCCATCTGTCCATCTGTTGGCGACATCATTCTTGATGGTAGCCTCTGATGCATGCCCCGTCAGCTGTCTCCATCCCTTTATGTTCTCTGTAGATGTCACCTTTCGGCAACTTCGTCCACTTGGCTATGTTCTCTACATAGGAAGTCGGCGGTCTTCCTTGTCGTCTCTTGCCCTCCATTTTGCCCTGGGCCACAGTCTTCATTTCGTGGCAGCTCTGATGTCTCATAGATGTCCAAAGTATTTCCTTTTCTTTTTCCTAACCAGTCCTAAAATTTCAGCTTGTTTGTTCAGTTTTTCCAGAATGCTTTGGTTGAGGAATGCTAGAAATGCTAGAGTCGTGGTCTCAGGATCTAACATCTTGGGTTCAATCCCAGCACGCAACATTAAGCAATGGCCTGTTTGCTGCCCACGTTAGTGTTTTCATCATTCTGGTGGTGTCGCCTTAATGTTTAGTAAGTCATCCCCCACCTCGCTTTCCGCTCTTTAGTTCAATGCCACTGCCAGAGCATGGAGGTTTGCGCAGGCTCAGAGAGTCTGTCAGGTAAATGCTGGCAGATTTCGGTGGAGCGCATATGGAATTGTTCGAGTACGATGAATCCATCTTGCATAAATTCCACACTCTAATGTTTCCACAAGCCACCATAAAGGACCCGCCCCTCTCACTTAATGAATGTACTTTTATTTGTGTTCCATCAGATCTTACAAACATAACAAGAAAGACTTAGAACAATGGATGGCGTCAGTGGGAGTGTGTTCGGTGGTTTCAGACATTCATTTTACCACTGGAATTGAAACTGACGGTAGATTTATCGAAGACTGAATATCCCAGTGACTTTCATGGCATTCCGTGGTGATTCGGGTTGTAAACTAAAATATGCCATTGTTGTTATACATTTGAGGTTGTACATACGTATACTTCTCTACTGCAATACGTCGGTCAGTTTGGGATTATTTTATCTCTATATATCCGGTAAGTACAATCAAGAACTGATCCCTTACGTTTGTTTTTAGACAGTAACTTTTTAAAAGAAGCGCATTGCCTTTATCTGATCATGGATTTTATTGGACATTTCATCGTTCCTTAGCGAGAGTTTTCTTTGTCAATGTGTACGTGTATCTACAAGCAACATATTGACATAACTAAAGAGATTATGTTTCAAGTAAATAACATCGCAGTTGTCCAGCTCTTCGCCACCTTCGATTTCATCAACAACCATGAGGTCAAGAGTGTGGATGACTTCTGCTCTTTGAGCGGTGCACTGAGCAGCGACTGATCTGTTGGTTCAGAGAGGACGCTGCGTATCTCAAAAAACAGCACTGCGTTTGGAATGCTAAGTGTTCTTGGCAAGACTGTGGTACCAGGCTCGCCACACAAATTATTGTCCACATAGTTATAGTCCTGCGCGTTCTGCTGTAATATCGTCAAATTTAGACTTTTCTGACGACACATGCAGCAGCCGAGATGTCTCTAAGATTTACAATATGAAGTGGAAAAAATCTAGTGTCCAAGCTTAACTCTTTTGTGACTAAGCTTGCCGTATGACTGTCGCTCGCTGGCCTGATTCTGCCTTCAGAAAAAAGAAAATCGGAGCAGATGCATACTTGCCATTTTCGTTTAAATAGCATATCTCATTATTGATATAATTACAAGAACTTTTACCAACTTATAACAAAATGATTAAGAAATTTGAATCAGTCACAATAAAATCTGCATACTGAAGCATTTTTGTAGTATAAGTTATTATTTGGCTTTTTTGCTTTTGTTTTGTTTTGTTTTTGTAATCAATACAATCATCATACCCCCATTGGTACTTGAAGGTATTACCACATCCGTTTCTTCCTCTTTTGAATCACTTTTTTTTTCTCCCGAAACTCCATTTTTTACCATTACCAGAATTGTTGTCATCAAAGTCAAATCGTTGCATTATTTTTTTCAAGCGTGAGACCAAATGTTTTGCCTTTTTTTGTTTTCAAATCAGCTAAAACGTTGCTCTGATAGCAGGAAAAATGTCAACCAAACGTAAACGGAAGTAAGAAAACATGAGAGATA
>JAPXFY010000015.1:61361537-61384037 GCA_030674185.1 Monoplex corrugatus
GTTGGTTGGTTGGTTGGTTGGTTGGTTGTTCGTTTTATTCATTGTTTACTTGTTTGCTTGTTTGCCTCTTGGTTTGTTCGTTTGTTTGTTGTTCGTTTGTTTGTTTGTTTGCTTGTTTGTTTGGTCGGTTGGTAGGTCGGTCTGTCGGTCGGTCAGTTGTTCTTTGGTTAGTTCGTTCTTTCCTTCGTTTGTTCCTTCGTTGCTTGGTTGCTTGCTTTTTTTTTTTTTTTTCGTTCGTTCGTTCCTTCATGTATTTCCTTTTTTTTTTCCCCTTTGTTTGTTTGTTTGTTGGTTGGTTGTTTGGTTGGTTGGTTGGTTGGTTGGTTGGTTGGTTGGTTGGTTGGTTGGTTGGTTGTTGGTTGGTTGGTTGGTTGGTTGGTTGGTTGGTTGGTTGTTGGTTGGTTGTTGGTTGTTGGATTGGTTGGTTGGTTGGTTGGTTGGTTGGTTGGTTGGTTGGTTGGTTGGTTGGTTGGTTGGTTGGGTTTGTGTTGGTGTGTTGGTTCGTTGGTTTGGTTGGTTGGTGTGTTGGTTGGATTGTTCGGTCGGTCGGTCGGTCGATCGGCTGGTTTGTTGGTCGATTGGTTGGTTGGTTCGTTCTTTTCTTCCTTCGTCGGTTGGTTGGTTGGCTGGTTGGCTGTTCGTTCGTTCATTCGTTCTTTCGTTCGTTTGTTTGTTTGTTTGTTTGTTTGTTTGTTCTTAATCAGAGTCGTTGATTCTGTTCAAAGAGACGTCGACTCATGGTCTGATGTCTTAAACTTTAACCCCAACACGCGAAACACTGGCCTTTTCAATGTCCACCTTAACCCTTTCACTCCCGCACTCTGTCCACCAGCATCCCGCACTGTCAACCATGCCAGCAAATTAAAATCTTAACTCTTTCATTCCCTCACCCTATCCACTAATTTCCTGCATGAAGCTTGTGTTGTAAGGTGAGGAAATCAAAGGGTTAAGAGTGTGCAGTTGGTGGATAGGGTGCGGGAGCCAAAGGGTTAACGCTATGGTCAGTTTGGTGGTGTCCGCATGGCGTTTGGTACCTTCCGTCCCCCGTCCCTTCCTCCAACCCACTCCCACCACCATCTCCATTCACCACATAGCCATTTCAACAAGACTTTACAAATGATAAGTTTTGCGTCGACTCGAGGAGTCTGTTGATGATTATTGACAGATTTGAGTGGACGAGAATATGGAATTGTTGGAGTGCGATCAGTCCTTGTTAAACATACTTCAAACCGTTTATCACACACACACACACACACACACACACACACACACACACACACACACACACACACGCACGCACACGCACACACGCACACGCACACACACGCACGCACGCACACACATACACACACGCACACACACGCACGCACACACACACACACGCATAATCACACCAAGTCATTGACTGACTCAATGGCAGTTACGTGTACTTTCAATTTGATAACCAGCCTTCCAAAGAGACCATACTAACTGATACTTCAGTTAATAAGTACAAGAAACTGGGAGAAGAGGACAGCAGGAAATCCTTAGAAAGGGAGCCCCTCTCCCCCCCCCCCCACTACCCCCCGTCAAGTAAGTTATTGTTATTGTTATGTTTTTATAAAGCCCAGCCGACCGCGTAGAGCCATATCAGGGCTATAACCGTTTCAAAACATACACAATACTTCAGCAGGGAAAAAATGAAAACAAAATTAAGTACTTATATCAATACATTCGCGCATAGAGTCTCTAAGGAGATGCCCCTGGCGTTGACTACTCCGTCCAGGTTATCACACGGGGGATTTAAAAAACATACCTGATACAAATTTCAACATAACCCAAGACAATATAACATAAAAAAAACGGGCATAAATTACCCAAAATTGCTTCCGCATATCTCATTTCCATAGAACCGAAAAGGCATGTACTCAATCATCAATCATAAGAGAAATTACGCAATACTCTATCAAACGCATACAAATGAATGGATCAGTAAGGCAGAAAATGAATAAAAAGAAGTGAGGGAAAGTAAAGGAACAAGGCAGAAACAAAGAGAGTGACAGAAAAGAGGAAATTTCTAGCACAGAAGTCCCAGAAGGTGGGGGTACCATTTGTACTGAAAGAGCCCCTCGGCTCCCACACGGGTAACCCTCAAGCAGGTGCTTCGACTTTAAACTCCTTACACCAGGAGGACAAGGCTACATCAAAGTCGTAACTCCTGGATGTCAAAACAAGTGTCACTGCCCGCGTTCAAGCAAACAGGAACCAGAATAAACACGAAAGAAGAATAAGAACGCGTATTTAATACAACAAAACAAGACAGGCGCAAATTTTCGGCCAGCTAGGCCTTTGTCAAGCGTAAGATTACAACAAATAAACAAACACTAGATAGATACAAAACATTTGAGAAAAAGACTGAAACTTCTCATATTGATGACAGCAGCAAGGAAGTTTCAGTCTTTTTCTCTCTTTTTTTTTGTATCTAGTGTTTGTTTGTTTGTAATCTTACGCTTGACAAAGGCCAGTTGGCCGAAAATTTGCGCCTGTCTTGTTTTGTTGTATTAAATACGCGTTCATATTCTTCTTTCGTGTTTATTCTGGTTCCTGGATGTCAGTCTGCTGTCATCATTTCTGTGAAAATTAGAAAAAGAAAAAAATCAGTGTCCGAACAGCTGGTAGACAGCTCATGTTATTACTAATATTATATATTTTTGTACAGGTGAAGTGATACTTCAAAGATTCCACCATGAAAAAGTGAAGTGATGGTGGATCTGAATGAAAAAATAAAACATCTGCATCCGAAATTGCACCAGCCCTTTCTTTACTTCTTTACACATCACGGTGTCCTTCTATATTTGTACATAATATAATCAACTTCAGAAAGAGAGTTCTTGAATGTTATATAGAACCAATACATGTACTGTTGTACGGATGCGAGGCGTGGACAGTCAGCAAGCAAAGCCAGAGCAGGATCGAGGCAGCCGAGATGTGGTTTCTCAGAAGAATGTTGAGAGTTCCATGGACAGCAAAGAAAACAAACGAGACAGTCTTGATGGAGGCAGACACAAGTAGATCACTCATAAGGAAGATTAGGAAAAGACAAGCAACATTTATAGGCCATTTTATGAGGAAGGGGGAGCACCAGGTAGACCCAGGGAGAGAATGCTAGACGGACTTGCAGAGTGGCTGGGGATGAAGAGGGTGGGGGAGATGCTGGGGGCAACGAGAGATAGAGATGGTTGGAAGTCCATGGTCGCCAACGCCATGCGGCAGGCACCTGATGATGATGATGATGATGATAATCAACTGGTTGTAAACTTGCCTGGAAATGTTACTGATATAACGTGGCCAAATATTTTTACCTCAGTGTCTTATATACGGATGTAAACGAAACGAATAATACGTAACGACACTTCACGATTTTCAACCAGTTCCTGGGGCTGCCTATGTGCATAATTAAACGATTTGATGATCAAATTCTCCTTTCGCAGCAAAAAAGCGCGGAATGACCTGTGTATTGCGTACAATGTTGTGCTTGGTTGTCGTTACTTTGGATTTCGTTGTTTGAAAAACTGAATTCTGCTGAGGCCTGTAATGACTCCCTTGATATGACCTTTGCCAAAGGTGGTAAAAGTGCTACAGATTTTGGCACTGTCCGTGTATATGAATAATGTAAAGAGCAGACTAATCTGAAGATTAAAGGCAAACATGAGATCTTCTGCCGATTTATGATAGAAAATAGTTTCACGTGGTGAATCTATTGTGACAAAAGAAATGACTGTGAACATGAATATGAACATAACTATTGTATAAACGACCAGTATTCATTTTGCTTAATGATTACGTATTATACAGCTTTTTATCAAATTTGTCTTCACTTTTGTTTTGTTTTTGCTTTATATTATAACGTTAATTGTTTCATATACATTTTTTAGAAGTTTTCTGATTCCTTACTGACAAGATTAAGAGGCAAATGCGAGAACACAATTAATTGTAAAGCATTGTATCGATAATAATGAGGAAATTGAAAAGAAACCATCATGTATTCACAGCTACGATATGCTATCATATTTGCACAAAATAGTGTGTTAATGTCTATAAAGCACAACACGAATGACATCCTATATGATCAACGATAATTATATCATCACTTTGTTTTACTGACAGTTTGGTTTTGTTCGTTTTACGTTAGATATACATCCATTATGTTAGGTCCACTTCATTGCATCTGTGCATGTTTATTTTACATCTTTATGTGTCGCTCTTTTACTTACATGTATGTATTCAGTTCCTTCTACAAATCAATATTTTGGAATGTGTCTGTCTCAAAACAAGAACAAAAAAACAGAAAATAGAATAAAACAGAAAGAAACAAACATAAAGAAAAACAAGAAATACACAAATGTGTTGCCCTAAACTGGGAATATTCCAAAAGTCATGTTTTAAACACGATTTAATTTTTAATCTGCAGTGTTGGGAGATAAGTACACGAATTTCATTTTCTTTAGAAGGACGAATCCTTGTACATGATCTTTGTTTTTTTAGAAAGACGGATGGATCATTGTAGGCCTACATGATCATTTTTTTGAAGGACGGATCCTTAGATGATCAGAGCCAAAATAATAAGTCTCTCCATGCAGGATCATGTGGTTGTTGTGGACGAGGTCCTTCAGGTCCGACAACATCAACTTCTGCTTCACAACATCCGGCAGTAGCAGAGAGCACACGGCTTTCTCCAACCACTGACCAGGCGGTCCTCGGTGGCGCAACGTGCGCCTGATCGTCTTCAGACACTGGGTCTGTAGAGAATGGGGTTTAAACATCCTCACCAGCGTGTCAGAGTCAACAACCCCTCCAGCTGCCTTCTCTCTGTGTTCCTTCCTCACTCTGCATCCCAGATGCAACAGGATTTTGATCATGGCCGTGGACTTGGCTCCGATCGCCAAAGACAGAGGGTCAAGTCTAGTCAGGAACTGATGAGAGTGGATCAGGTCAAATATGCTATAGGGGTCATACACGATTTCCATGTCAGGGTCACAGTTGAGGCTGAGACAGTACCCAGAGACGAAGTCATAACCACGCAGCAACGCATATCTGAAAGCAGCATCGAAGGGAGGGAAGCAAGGCTGGAAGCTACCGTCAGCTAAGCTCTTGTCAATCTCGGAGAAGAGAAGAGTTATGTTTTCGTGGTAGTCTATAATTTGATTCCTTACATATGCCACACTCCACAAGAAGTAAGCTTTGGGGTTGTCAATGTTGCAGCCTTTAGACAGCAGCATCTGCAGCAGCTGGGTGACTGACAAGTGCATGGCGTCAAACAGCATCTGCGTGTAGGCGATGCCGTCTGGTCTGGCTCCCTGCTGCAGAAGCCAGAGGCACGCCTCGTGCCTACGCGTGGCTGTCTCTTCATTGAATACTCCGTAGCCACGGTGCAATAAAGCCATCTGCAGTGCTGTCCACCTTCTTGCTGCAACACACAAATGTCCAGTGTCAATATAATATTTTAATTTTTGGTCATCTCGTAGTCCTTATTGGGGCATGGTGGAGATCAACATGAAAAAAGGATAGTATGCCCATAAGAAGAAGAAAAAGAAGAAGAAGAAGAAGAAGAAGAAGAAGAAGAAAAGAAGAAGAAGAAGAAAGAAGAAGAAGAAGAAGAAAAAGAAGAAGAAGAAGAAGAAAGAAGAAGAAAAGAAAGAAGAAGAAGAAAGAAGAAAAGAAAAAGAAGAAGAAGAAAGAGGAAGAAGAAAAAAGAAGAAGAAGAAAGAAGAAGAGAAGAAAGAAGAAAAGAAGAAAGAAAGAAGAAGAAGAAAGAAGAAAGAAAGGAAAAAAAAGAAGAAAAGAAAGAAGATGAAGAGAAGAAAAGAAAAGAAGAAGATGAAAGAAGAAAAAAAGAAGAAGAAAGAAGAAGAAGAAAGAAGAAAGAAGAAAGAAGAAGAAGAAGAAGAAGAAGAAGAAGAAGAAGAAGAAGAAGAAGAAGAAGAAGAAGAAGAAGAAGAAGAAGAAGAAGAAGAAGAATGGAAAACAAAAGAAGAAGAATGATAACAATTTAAAAAATAGCAGTTTCATATTCAAACACATCGTTTACACGCACCTGGATTGCCTTGCCTTGTCGACTTTATGTGTTCATCTCTTTACTGTATTTGTTTATTTAGTTGTTTGTTTGTTTCTTTCTTAGTTTGCTTGTTTGTTTGTTTGTTTGTTTGTTTGATTGATTGCACTTTATTTTTGTATTTATGATATTTCTTTCTTTCTCATTTTTGTCATAATTTTGAAGGTGGGGGGGGGGCTTTGTTTTGAAGATATATGAAAAATGACGTTGTCAATTGACCAAGAAGAATTACAAAGACGCTAATTAAGCAAACAAACAAAACAATAGAAAAAGCAAACGAGCAAACATAGAAAACCCAAAGACACACCTACACACAACAAAACAAAACACTTGAAAAAAATAAGCAAACGAACCAACATAAACCCAAAGACAATCTACACACAACAAAAAAACAGCAATAGAGAAAAAACAAAAACACAGTATACGAACAAACATAAACCCAAAGACACATGTGTATATTGTTCTCACGTTTCGAAGATTCCCCGTTTACATTGACACCTGGTTTTTGCAACAGATCCTGTGCTCTGTCCACAATGGATCGAAAATTAAAAGTATCTGACTGTGTGTCGAACAGATCGACAAATTCATCTTGTGGGTTGCTCTGAAAACAGAAGATATACAAGGAATTAAACAGTTTTACTGGTTGACAGAAGTAAGATTCTGTCAATGTGCGTGTATGTGTGTTTGTGTGTGTGTGTGTTTGTGTTGTTGTGTGTGTGTGTGTGTTGTGTGTGTGTGTGTGTGTGTGTGTGTGTGTGTAAGTTGTGTGTGTGTAAGTGTGTGTGTGTGTGTGTGTGTAAGTGTGTGAATGTGAGTGTGTGTGTGTGAGTGTGTGTGTGTGTGTGTGTGTGTGTGTGTGTGTGTGTGTGTGTGTGTGTGTGTGTGTGTGTGTTTGTGTCTGTGTGTGTTTCTTTTTTTCATGCATAACGCGTACGCATGCACGAACGCGCTCACACATAGACACATGCACACACAACATACCACACACACACACACACACACACACACACACACACACACACACACACACATACAGAGAGAGAGAAAGAAAGAGAGAGAGAGAGAGAGAGAACACACACACACACACACACACACACACACCACACACACACACACACACACACACACACACACACACACACACACACACATAAATTAGCGAAGATTAGGAAATGGCAAGCAGCATATAGTTTATAAGACATTTTATGAGGCAAGAAAAATCAGAGCACCTGGACTCAAGAGGAAAGCTTGGCGGCAAAGAGAACACCAGGCAGACAATAACCCCAGGAGAAAACACTGGACGGATTTGTGGAGTGGATGAAGACAGAAAGGGTGACAGAAGTACATGTGCTTGAATCGATCGACAAAAGATAGATTGGTATGGTGTGGGCATGATCGCCAGTGCATGCAGCAAGGCACATGATGATGATGAGTACCCTAAGAAACCCGCGTTCGAATCACTGGTCAGAGAGGAATTATTCAAGAACTCTCTTCCTGAAGTTAATTGACAGGCATTTGTTGGTAAGAATGCTTTTCATCTTCTTGAATGTTGTTTTGGCTCGGCCTATTCTGCTGGCTATTTCTGATGTGCATCTGCAGTCTGGTGAAAAATGATCGTTCTCGGGTATTTAAACTTGTCAACCTGTCTACCAATAAACAACTACACAATGATAATGCTGCCCGTGTTGTTGTCCCTACCGCGTCTTTTCTTACCACCGGTGGGGGCAGGGGTGACACGGTGATAACAATGGTATTCAAGTGCCCGTGAAAGTTTACCTGAGATCAACAACGGTCCGTTACGCTGACCAAACCACACGGCAAGTCGCTACAGTCATGTCCGGAGCACGCTCTCCTAAGTTATTAATTAACCCTTTACCTCCCGTACCCTATCTACCGGCTGCAAAAATTTAACCTTTCGACTCCCTCATCATATCCACCGGTAAAACTTAGCCCTTTGACTCTCTAACCCGATCCACCAGCTTCCTGAAGGAAGCTAGTGGACAGGGTGAGGGAGTCGAAGGGTTAAGTTTTTGCTTTGCTATCAAAGATGACAAGGCAGGATACTGGTCGAAAGGGTGAGGGAGTCAAAGGGTTAGTATTTGGATGGGTGACAGCCTGAGAACACTGGGTGTGATACGTAACTGGAGATGTGTGTGTGTGTGTGTGTGTGTGGTGTGTGTGTGTGGTGTGGTGTGTGTGTGTGTGTGATAGAGAATAGAGAGATGAGATGAAAGAGAGAGATGTGTGTGTGTGTGTGATGAGAAGGAGAAGAGTGTGTGTATGTGTGTGATAAAGAGAAAGTGAGAGAGAAGAGTGAGAGAGAAAGTGTGTGTGGAGGTGAGTGTGGTGTGCGCGGCGCGCGCGCGCGTGTGTGTGTTTGATCAGAAAAGAGAGAGAGAATATGGCATGTGTGTGTGATGTGTGTTTTGTGTGTGTGTGTGTGTGTGTGTGTGCGTGTGTGGGTGTGTGCTGGGTGTGTGTGTTTGAGTTGAGAAGAGAATGAGAGAGAGGGAGGGTGTGTGTGTGTGTGGTGCTTCGCGTGTGTTGTGTGTGTGTGTGTGTGTTGTGTGTGTGTGTCGGGCGTGCATATGTGTGCGTTTGAGAGAGAGAGAGAGAGAGTGTATGTGTGTGTGTGTGTGTGTGGTGTGGGGGTGTGTGTGTGTGTGTGTGTGTGTGTGTGTGTGTGTGTGCTCGGGCGTGCATATGTGTGCGTTTGAGAGAGAGAGAGAGAGAGACGGAGTGTGTGTGTGTGTGTGTGTGTGTGTGTGTGTGTGTGTGTGTGTGTGTGTGTGTGTGTGTGTGTGTGTGTGTGTGTGTGTGAGGGTGTGTGTGTTGAGGTGTTAAAGGTGTAAATGTGTGTTTGCGACTGTCTGCATCTGAACATCTGCGTGTCGTTGTAATGTAACTTGTTTGTGTGCAAGGTAGATATCTGTGCTTATTTCAACAAAGTACATACCTATGTTTATTTTGTACGAGGGCAGATGAATATGTTTATGACCATGTTTACTTGAGCGTAGGGTAATTATGCTTATTTTAGCAAGGTAGATAACCATTTGTACTACAGCACGATAGATAACTATGTTTACACTAGCAAGATAGATAATGGTTCTTGCGAGCGTAATTCAACAAGACAGACGACCATTGTCACTGTGTCGAGGTAGATAACCCTACTCATTGTAGAGTACGAAGCAGACGACTATATTTACCACACCATTCTTGTGTGTATATATAGGCCTATATATATATAATATAATATATATATATAATATAAATAATATAATAAGTAAAAAACAAGAAGAATGAGTTGGAAATGCTGTCCTCTTAATTTTGTACAAAAAATCCCTTACCTTGCTGAGTAAATCTCCCATACTGGATAGTTGAAATTTTCGAGTTCACGTTACGAATGAGTGAAGGAATTCAGTTGGAGCTCTTGTGGTACGGTAGTCGTACTTGTACGCGTCACCAGGGTTTAGTGGTTGGCCATGTATTACAGCACTATTGTTCAAATGTTTAAATAGAAAACTTCGAGCATGAGCCTTTATGTACGTATGACTCGGCTTCCGTTGGGATAATGAAACGAGAGGCACTTCGTCTAAATCAAATCCTAGACGTGATGTCACTTCCGTTTCGCTTTAATTTTGTGAAGGAAAATGCAGATGCATGTGACGTGAGGCATACTGAAATACCATGCACCGCGGAAACTTAATCAGGGCGGGCCCCAGTAGCTCAGTTTATTTGAACGTCGGATTCACATGCTAATGGTTGTGGGTTCGAATCCTGGGTGCGCTACATTAAAACTGGCCTTCTCACGTCCCATCTTAACATCATTGTTGTTCTGGTGGTGTCAGTGTAGGATTAGATAAGTCTACCTTCCCCCACTTCCCTGGGATGGTTATCCCCATCGGCCATATCACCTGAGGTGGGTGTCGACGTAAAAACTGAACAAAATCAATCAAATCAACTTAATCAGAAATTATCTACAAAGATCACAGAATGTCTGAGACCTATCAATATTGCTATATTACCCCCCAATGATACTTCTTAGATAATGATTATGTACCATCTTTGTTTTAATAACCTGGTCAGTTAATTGCAGCTGCACTCCTTTCTAGATATGACAACCAACAGTATGGAGAATATGATAACAAATATCATCATCATCATCAGGTGCCCTGCTGCATGGCGTCTGCGATCATGGACTTCCATCTGCCTTTACCTCTCGTTGCCCCTAGCATCTCCCCCACCCTCCTCGTCCCCAGCCACTCTGCAAGTCTGTCCAGCATTTTCTCTCTGGATCTACCCGGTGCTCTCTTTCCCTCCAGCTTTCCGGTTGTGACCAGGTGCTCCAATCCCCCTTCCTCATAAAATGGCCAATAAATGTTGCCTGTCATTCCTAATCTTCCTTAACAAATATCATCTGAACCATATAATACGATCACGAATATGAGATTGCACCACGGAATAAAGAGCAGTTGTGTTTACATTAACAACTGACGAATATCAACAGAATCTTCTGACAGACTGACATAGAAACATGATTACAGATCATAAAAGCATTACTGCACTGCATGTCTTGTTGTTGGTTTTAAGGACAATCAAACTGTGGCAGAGGAACGTCTATCAATGGGTACGTATGTAAAGAAAATATGTATGTATATGTATACATATATACATATATATATATATATATATGTATATATATATGTATATACGTGTGTGTGTGTGTGTGTGGTGTACTTATATATTTTTGTGTGTAATATATATATATATATACATTATGTGTGTGTGTGTGTGCGGTGGTGTGCGTGTCTGTGTGTGTGTGTGTTGTGTGTGTGTGTGTGTGTGTGTGTGTGTGTGTGTGTGTGTGTGTGTGTGTGTGTGTGTGTGTAACAGAGTGCTTGCTCTGTTACGATCTCCTTCCCGTTTACGTACAATGCTTATAAGGCAACACAGTGTAGTGTGCTTGCCATAGATCAAAAACGCCTTGCGATCTCGTAGCCAAATTATATTTTTATTTCACAGCCTCTGCCCATCCATAGCTACGCAATGAACATTCGAAAGATCTAACCAATACATTACGCATATAACACACTGCTGTCATACAGATCTACAATGTGTACATGTATTCCGAAGCAGGGGGAGGGGGGGGGGGGCTACGACATATTTTGTCATTATCTTCAGTCTGTAACAGTGTTACGTAGTCCTACAGAACCTAGGGGGGTAGGGCGGGGGGGGGCTGTCTTTAATCTATGCGGCCTTCAGCACATTGTAAAACAAACGCCACAGCCTATAGGCCTAATAGCCAGTACGTAGACCGCGGAAACCCACAGACAATAACCGCAGATTGTGTTGCGGTTGTATGGAGTCTGGGGGTCCGGACTGTCTTTCACTCTTTGTTCCACGCCGTCCGCCGGTATTTCGGTGTTTGCGGCGTAATAGCCAGTGCATAGCGCCAGCGAAACTGCTGGACAATGACCAGTGTGCCAGTTGTGTGTACCGAAGCGCTGTGTTAAGTACACATCAAGTGTTCGTTGTGTAGGTGAGAACAACCAATCAGACCTCATTTGAAAGTATTGATAGTAAGCCTATGACCATGCGCGTTGTTTACAAGACGCGCCATAACACGTCATCTTTTGCTGCCACTCTCACCAGAAGTGACCAACCTCGCGTTGTATTACAGTTTACAACTTACACTAATGTCACTCAGTAAGGCCATGCTTGCTAGTACACACTAACTTTCTAAATTTAAGAGATATTTATGTTTTAATCACATCAATAAATGGTACTATACATGCTTAATGTAATAATCCTATCTGTATAAGGTAGTACTTTGCCGTTGCTATGGTAACTAGCATAAACAGCCGCCATATTGGATTTTTAAGAAATCATTTTACAGCAACACTATTAATCACAGATCAGTAAATTTTGGCACAAATGTACTTTATAAGTCTTTTGACATTTCTATAGAATTACTTTTTGATATATATGATTATGGTTGATTAAAAAAAAAAATTTTTTTATATCGCCCCTAAATTTCGAGCATATTTATAAAATTTATCCCTAGAAAATCAAAAATAACTTCAATATTAAAGAAAACTCTCTATAGAAATGTCCACAAGACACTAATGTGCCTATATGCCAAGTTTCATTAAATTTGAATAGACAGGTCATGAGAAATCTTGATTCCTAAGTTGTAAGTCGGACAAAAACGGAAAACAGAGAAAAACGGACAAAAAGACAAGGCAAACATTTCAACACAGACATTTACTTATATAATTACTCACAGTCTTGCTTGAAAGCTTCAGACACACAGCCAGGCACTCAGCAACAAGTATACAACATCAGAACTGCCCTGCAGCATATGCTGGGCCACCTTCCAACTCTATCAGCTCCTCCTGTCTCTTCAGTTTTGCTGCTTTGATGATGTTACACCTCTTGGTTGTTTTGTCCTTGAGGTACTTGATGCTGTTCTTCTCCCTCTTCTGTTGTCTGAATGCCCCTAGCTTCCTCATGTGGTCTCCTTTCTTGAAGCCAAAGAAGCTGGCAGTGTCCTGTGCAGCAACTGGTCCAAAGTTGAACTCACTTATTGCAGTCAAGACAGCAAAGTGGACCCTCCGGCGTGACACGAACTTCTCCTTGGCACAGCGAGCCCAGATGAGACTGTGAAGGCACTCATTTGAATTTTGTGTTTTTCCAGACACACATCTCTTGAGTAGCTGGATGTCTGTCAGCCTCTCATACACAGGCATCAAATGAGTGTTGAGCTTCTCAAAATTCAGAGGTGTGTGGATGAATTTTTTGTGGGGCCCAGGCACTTGGTGCTGAGCAACAGCCGCCTGAAAGAAGCACCATGAATCTGCACCCACAGGACACAGCTCATGGTGGGGCTTGCTGTCTGTAGAAAAGCAGTGATACAGAGAAGCCATCACTGCCATCTTCATCTCTTCTGGAGAACTGCTTTTTTCGGATGGCTCGATTATAGTAGATGGTCAGTTTACGTATCGTGTTCTGGGTAAGCTGACCTCTACCATGACCTCCAAGTGTCACACCTCTCTTGCGACAGTCGGTAACCAAGTTTCGCAAAGCTGACCCAAGCCGCTTGCTGACATGGTTAACACACTCCTCCTTCTCTATTTGGACTTGGTCCCCATATGGTTGGAGATCTGTCAGCTGACTGAAGGTTTTGGCGTCACCGTCTGACAACATGACGGTGTAGCGGAGCTTGTAGCGCTCTACTGAACGCTGCCACAACACCTTGGCTGCCTCAACCTCCATCATCCCAGAAGATCCTGTGAACAAAATTTGAATAAAAATGAAATAATATTAACATATTGTGGGCTGTATGTGTGTGCTTTTGTGTGAGTGTGTGTGCGCACGCGCGTCTGTATGTGTTTGCACTTATATTTTGTGTAGGCCTACACTGAATGATAAAATTATTCATTTTGTGTTTACTTGCACCAGATGTCTACTTTAATTAAAATAAATAATAGATAAAAAGAAAATCTATGGTAGGCCTACTTTATTGGCTTATTTATTGTTTTTTATCTGTTCATTTCCAACAGCTCTTGGTCATGTGAGAAATGCAGAATTCTCCTGATTGTAATACAGCCTACAAAGATATCTCACAAGCAACATTGAGAACAAATGACAATAACAAAGACTGATACAGAGTCATCACATTACAAACAACACAAATGAAAATAATTCATATTCTAAAAGAAAAAAAAACAACTCACCAGTAAAATTCTTGCCACACTTAGGAAGATGTTGTTCGGCCCAGGCTGCATACTCAGATGGCTTCTCACTTTGGGTTTTCTTGCCAGTGGTCTCACATATATGACAGTAAGTGCACATAACATGGGCATCTATGCACAGTCCAGTCAGCAGATCCACCACACATCCAACACCAATGTGTGAAGTGTGTCCTCTGGTCAGCCAGGTACCGTCATAGCTCACACTGATGTCAAGCACTTCATCACTGCCAAGGGTGATACCAGACTGATGTGAATGCACTTGCCTTACATACTCAGCAGTGCGTGTAAAAAGGTGGTTTTCAAAATCACCCAGCTGACTGTACAGTTTGTTTGCCTTTCTGTGAAAGGTTGTGTAGTGCATGCCTTGGAGATCCATCATTTCACTAAAGTTGTTGAATGATGTTGCCCCCATGCCACAGACTAATGAAGAAAAGACAGCCTGCCTATTGATGTTGAAGTCTTTCACTTCCCCCTTCCCCCTCTCTGCTAAAAATCCTTCAGTCCCTTCTACAGCTTGTTCACATGTAGAACAAAACACATAACTGTGTACAGCGAGACCACAAGGTTTCTTTTTGTCTGTCCTGAAGCTCAGAGTTTCATTTTTGCACATGGGCAACTCAGTTTTTTCACAAACTTGTCGACACAAGCGAAGTCAACAATCCCTCTCTTTGATGTTGCACTGTCCACGACACAGTGATCAGACGAAGCCGATTTACTGGTTTGTGGCTGGTTTGTACATATTAGAGCCTCGTAGGACTCACGTTTGAACTGAGTTCGTGTTTTTCCACCTAACACAGAGTCTTGCAAACTTGATGTTGACGTCGAAGCACATGGTGACACAGCACTTGTAGAAGGAACAGACTCGCGCTCAGACTCGTGGCAAGATCTCTCTGATCCGTCATTTTGCTTCTTCGATTTGCACAGTCTTGCATGTGCAAGGTGTTTTCTTCGTTTCGCCTTGCTTTTGGGAGTCGACTGAAGTGTAGATTTCTTTACACGGGCCATTCTTGTGTACGATCTTCAACATCGAAAGTTGTAAACAGACGCCATTATGGTCACGTGACCTGAATCAGCGAATCGGACAGCTTATCTGCGACGGTCTCGATTCCTATATGGAAATTTCCGTCAAGGTTACTCTGTAAAATGACGTACGCTCCGAATACACCCGAATGTAATGACAAAAGCTTCGTGAAATAGTGGAAGGGAGATAATCTACTTTCATTTCATGTGCGATACGTTGTGGTTCACGGAGTAAAAACGCCTGTTGCTGGGGCCTAAAAATCACTCTTTTCACGCTTTTTCGGGGAAAAACGAAAGCGGGTACGGTTGGGTAGGGGTAATAAAAGCATTTTTTATGACACAGAGTCATCGGGAAGTGAAATATTGTGAAAAGAACGTAGTAAAGACATATTCTACTGTTTTAAAGTGTCAAAAGCTAAAAATAGCCCATGTGACCCATTTTTAGCCTTTTTCACTCGCAAGCATGGCCATATTATATAAATCTGGATTTTTTTTTAGCAGTTTATATTAATTGTCATTGCAGTATGCTTAGGAAGCCCCAGTAGCTCAGTTGGTTTGAGCGTCGGATTTACATGCTAATGGTTGTGGGTTCGAATCCCGGGGTTCGCTACATTAAAACTGGCCATCTCACTGTCCCAGCTTAACGTCATTGTTGTTCTGATCTGGTGGTGTATTATAGGATTAGAAAAGTCCCCCTTCCCCAACTTCCCTGGGATGGTTATCCCCGTGAGCCATATCACCTGAGGTGGGTGTCTGACGTAAAAACTGAACCAAATCAATCAATCAGGAAACTTAGAGACTTTATAATCTCTTTATTTCTTTAGAGTCTGGCTCGCGTCTATGAGTATTGCGCTAAATTTGCGGTATTCACACAGTGTGAAAGTATGTTTGGATCTAAACGGTGTGCGTGAAAGTATGTTTTCATCTGAATGACGTGCTATTTCATAAGATTGAAAGTATGTTTTGATCTAAACGATGTGCTATCTCACCAGGATCTGTAACATTTTAGTGTGGCTGTTACACAATATGTGCTCTTTGTCATTGTATTTATGAAACTTGTGTTGTGTCTTGCAGGCACTGTCTTCTTCTTCTTCTTCTTTGACTTCTTCGTGTCTTCTTCAATGTCTGCTTAGTCTTCGTCTTCTTATTATGAAGATGTACTTTGGTGAGAACTCGTACACATGTACATAAAGTTTGGGAACCACCGTCCTGGCTTTCTGTGTGTTCGAGTGGAAGAGTCCTCAATCGGCCTCTGACCTTGCACAACTATATCCCCTAAACTTTAGGCTAACCAACTCCAGTTTGGGGTTACCCCCCTTCTTCTCTTCCCCCCCCCCCCCCTAAATTATCATATATATGTGTATACATATATGTATATTGTCATGTGCACAGTAATGCGTGCACATGTTTTTGTGTGTGTGTGTGTCGGGTGCATGGAATAATGTATGGACCAAATACGGACTGTAAACACGTGAAGTCAAACGTCATCCAGATGATGTCAATGTTCCCGTGACGTCACGGGAAGAGATAGGTACTATGGTTTTTTTTAGCAGACCGGGTTGTCTGATGCTCGGGGGAAGTTTAGTTTAGTTTAGTTTAGTAATAGGGACATGACACATTAGCCGTTTGGCTATTTCAAGTCCCATCATTTTTATTTTTATTTTCTTACACTCATAGTCAAGGTTTGTCGTACGCCCAGTTTTTTTATGATTCATTCATCATATTCGTATTTAAGTTCAATGTAATGTTTCCAATGGCCAAGCTGGTTTTTAAACGAGTTTGTGTTTTGTGCTCTTTTAATTTCGTTTGGTAATTTATTCCATACATGTGCAATTCAATTTGTAAAATAAAACTTTCTAATGTTAGTCTTGCAATATTCTATAAATATTTTATCAGTATTATTTCTTGTTTTGTCATGATTTGTCAATTTGAAAAATTCTGTTCCATCTACGTCATCTATATTTTTAAAAATCTTGAAACTTTGGATCAGATCTCCCTTCATTCTTCTTGCTTTTAAACTGGATAAATTGAGTAATTCTAACTTTCTCTATATGAATAAATTTGAAAACCATGAATTAATTTAGTAGCTCTTCTTTGTATCTTCTCTATCAATGCTGACTGTCTTTTAAGACGTGGAAACCAAACAATGTTACCATACTCCAAATGAGGCCTCACTAAGCCTTTGTACAAATATAAAAATGTCTCCCTGTTTATGTATGAGAATGTTCTTTTTATGATTCCAAGCAACTTGTTTGATTTATTAACAACATTTTGAATGTGATTATCAAATTTGAGACTTTTATCAAATATTACTCCTAAATCTTTTTCTTCTAAACATTCTATTATTTCACAGGTAATACCATCATTTATCATAGAATATTTGTTACATGGGTTACTTTTTCCTAAATACAAGACTTTACATTTTGAAGCATTAAAGAAAAGATTCCCAAGTTTCTGACCAATGGACCAATGTATCTAAATCCTTCTGGGAAAATAAAGATATGTTGAAACTCGGGAAGTTCCATGAGTACCACGTTAAAAGTATTTGGTGTTGAACGAGATTTGTGAGATAGGATTGTGTTAAGAGTGGATATTCTGTGAACCAGAGTTGTGAAACAGGACTGTGTTGATAGTGGATATCCCGTGAACCAGAGTTGTGAGACAAGATTATATTAATGGTGGATATTCTGTGAACCAGAGTTGTGAAACAGGACTGTGTTGATAGTGAATATCTCGTGAACCAGAGTTGTGAGACAAGATTTATGTTAGTGGTGGATATCTTGTGAATGAGAGTTGTGAGATAGGATTGTGCTGATGGTGGATATCCTGTGAATAAGAGTCGACAAGAATATGTCTACATGTACACCAATCACCTGAATACTTCATATTCACTATTTGTGTTGGATTTGATGTGGTGTGCCATCAACCAGTCATTCTTTAGAACGCATCCTTTTATCAGGTGTAGTGGTCGGTGTCTTCCCTTGAAAAAAAAAAAAAAACCTAGCGTGTTTCTTGGAATTGCTGTGGTATTCCAACATACGTAGTTTGGAACGTATCCATCGAAAAAACAAAGTGGTCAGTGTCTATCCATGCTAAATGTTAGAATTACTCAATTTATCCAGTTTAAAAGCAAGAAGAATGAAGGGAGATCTGATCCAAAGTTTCAAGATTTTTAACAATATAGATGACGTAGATAGAACAGAATTTTTCAAACTGACAAATTATGACAAAACAAGAAATAATACTGATAAAATATTTGTAGAATATTGCAAGACTAACATTAGAAAGTTTTATTTTACAAATATAATTGCACATGTATGGAATTAACCAAACGAAATTAAAAGAGCACAAAACACAAACTCGTTTAAAAACCAGCTTGACCATTGGAAACATTACATTGAACTTAAATACGAATATGATAAATGAATCATCAAAAAAACTGGGCGTACGACAAACCTTGACTACGAGTATAAGAAAATAATAAAAATGATGGGACTTGAAATAGCCAAACGGCTAATGTGTTATGTCCATATTACTAAACTAAACTAAAAACTAAAAAAATATCTAGATATGAGCAACGAAAAGTGGATGAGACCACCGTAGCTCCTTTTTGTACCTGCGTTCTGTCCCTTTGGATGTTTGTTTTCTGTTTCTGAGGAGAAATGTTCCCTACACTTTGTGGTTGGCGGTTTTACTTGTAGTATAAGAGTGGTGTTGAAAGAGGAACTGGAAGAGAGGAAAAAGGAATAGAAAAAGAAGAGAAGAAAAAGGTAAGAAGGAGAAGGAGAGAAACAGAAGACGAAAAAGGAGGACAAAACAAAACAAAACAAAACAAAAAGACATTAATGTGAAGGTGTGTGGTTATAAATGTATGTGTTATGTGTGAAAATAAATAGTAATAAATGTAAAAAAAATTAATATCGTGATCTATTTAGTGACATTGGTTGAAAGGAGTCAGTGCGGTTGCGTGACGGACGAATGCTTTTTGCATGTTTTGATTGCGTGAGCATGTGTACAAAAGCATGGCATATATGTATATATATATATATATATATATATATATATATATATATATATGTATATATGTATATATGTGTACGTATCTGTATATGATACACACACACACACACACACACACACACACAATATATATATATATATATATATATATATATTATAGATATAGATATGTATGTATGTATGTGTGTTTGTATATGTGTACGTATCCGTATATGATATATATATATATACCATATATATATATATATATATATATATATATATATATATATATATATATATATATGTATGTATGTATATATGTATACATATGGGGTGTTATAACACATTACGTAAAAACAATGACAAAGTTGGTGTACAAACAACCCTGGAACACAATGGTCATTGTGGATAATTAGGTCTACACTATTTCATATCATATCAAGACTGTGATCATAAACCCTGAATTTACATGATAAATTGAAGTGTTTGCAATGTATACAGACAGTTTAGTAGTCATGGTCTTCGGTGTAATGCTAATTATCACCTGGTATAGTACAGCATCCCCTATTTGATTACTCTGTGTACAATTCAAATGTTGTAACCTGGCTACATCTTTGATGGGTGACATATTGTCTGCCAACCTCAGCGACCGTGTCAACCTTCGACGTGGACAAGGCAGAACCCTGACTCTGAAGGCTGATGTTACGAATGATCTTGACCTCCTCGGCGTTTCCCCAGCAATTGTCATGAACATGAACAGCATCCAATTTTCACAGTTAATTGGTTCGCTCTAATTTACTGAGCGTTAAATATATACATCTTTGATAGGCATAAGTATCTTTAAATACACAGGAAGAATTCCGTCGTCAATTTATAGAGAGAGATAGATTGAAAGTATCTTTCTTTGTAGGGATAATTGAGAAGTCTAAATAAATATAGGGATAATTTAGAAGTCTCTGTTTATATAGGGATAGACCTGAGGTCTCTGTAGATGCATGGATAATTCAGATGTAGGAATAATCCAGAAGCCTCTGTATATGTAGGGATAATCCAGAAGTCTTTGTAGATGTAGGGATAATCCAGATGTCTTTGTAGATGTACGGATAATTTTGTTGTGTTTTGTTCTCTTTTTTCTTTTCTCTCTCTCTCTCTCCTCTCTCTCTCTCTCTCTCTCTCTCTCTCTCTCTCTCTCTCTCTCTCTCTCTCTCTCTCTCTCTCTCTCTCTCTTCTCCTCTCTCTTCTCTCTCTCTCTCTCTCTCGTTTCTCTCTCGTTTCTCTGTTGATGCGCTTTTGCTTGCGCGTAGGGCTTATGAACACGTATTCATATGACATTCCTATGTTTACTTTCGATTTGATCCATCACATTACATCTGTGGAGTTAGTGCATATTAAATTTATTTCAAACGCGGAAACGTCCTCTTGAAAAATTCAAACTGAACCTGAAGCTAACACTCTGTGGATGAAATTGAGATATTTGTTGTTTGTTTGTTTGTTTATTTGTTTTCCTTTTGTTGTTGTTGTTTTGTTTGTTTTTCAACTTATCATTTGGGCTTTTTTTTTTTAGAAGTACGACGTACGACAACGTTCCGGTGAAGTTTTCTTTAAAAAAAAAATCACATTAAATAACTATGTTGTTACTTTCAAAACCATCAAATCGAATAATATGATGCTATCCCTCAGCAATATTTCATGGAAATTCCCTGACATTAGATTTCTTCCGACAACAACAACAAAAAAAAACTAAATCTTTTACAGAACCCCCAACAATCCATACACAATTCTGAAGCTTATGAAGCCTGATCCTGAGCGGGATGCAAAGTAATGTTAAAGACCCCATTTACATCGAATTAACCAGAAAGCATCCGTAGTGATTGTTAACGAAAACTTGACGGTGAATTTTCTCAAACTTTCTCCTGCGTTTTCTTGGAAGACATTGCTCATGCACATGTGATATTTTAGTTTACCACATGTCATAACGTCCTTCTTCTATATCATTGGGAAAAAATGTGCCCTTTTCATTTATACCAATAGAATGGTATTTCCAAAACTTTACTTACGTGCACTTTTTGCGAGAACGAGTCATATTTACCCAGTTTAAATTTTAGTCACAAAATTCTTTGTGTAATTAGAAAAGTTGCTTTTCTCCGAACAGTATCATTTTAAAAAAATCCTTGTATTTTGTTTGTTTGTTTGTTTGTTTGTTCGTGTTTTTTGGGGGTTTTTGTTTGTTTTTTTTGCTTACTTGCTTGACTGCTTGCTTGCTTGCTTGCTTACTTACTTGCTTGGCTGGTTGGTGGCATGGTTGGTTGGTTCGTGAGTTCGTTCATTGGTTGGCTGGTTGGTTGGTTGGTTGGTTGGTTGGTTGGTTGGTTGGTTGGTTGGTTGGTTGGTTGGTTATTTGGTTATTTGGTTATTTGGTTGGTTGGTTGGTTCGTTCGTTGGTTCGTTGCTTCTTTCGTTGGTTCGTTTGTTGGTTCGTTCGTTGGTTCGTCTGTTCGTTCATTACGCTAGTTTGTTCGTTCGTTTGAGAGTTCGTTCGTTTGTTCGTCCGTCTGTTCGTTCGTTCCTTCTCTGTCTGGTTGGTTGGTTGGTTGGTTGGTTGGTTGGTTGGTTAGTTGGTTGGTTGGTTGATTGGTTGGTTGGTTGGTTGGTTGGTTGGTTGGTTGGTTGGTTGGTTGGCTGGTTGGTTGGTTGGCTTGTTTGTTTGTTCAATTGCCCTCTATGATTGTAAGCATCAATAGTTCTATGTGTCTGCGCTTGTGTAAGAGTTTGTTTTCATGTATATGTCCGTGCGTCTGTCTGTGTGTTGATGTTTGTATGTGTAATCGTGTAAGCGTGTGAATGTGTGTGTGTGTGTGTGTGTGTGTGTGTGTGTGTGTGTGTGTGTGTGTGGTGTGTGTGTGTGTGTGTGTGTGTGTGTGTGTGAGTGTGTGTGTGAGTGTGTGTGAGTGTGTGTTTAAGGTTTGAAGTTCTCCGTCTCACATGTACGCGAGTAGGGTAGAGGTGGGGGCTAGAGGCAGTCAACAAGATTCGGTGCTGAAGATGTGGAAATTCCCACACTTCAGACATAATCAATATGGGAAATGCCCACAAGAAGTGGGGAAATTTGATCATTGTTAGTTCGGTTGAATGCACATATTGCTCGGGTACACGTAATTGCAAAATCATTCATTTTCAAAATTCAGAAACAGAACTGACAGCAAAATCAATTATCAAAAATATGATAAACAAAACGAAAATGTCTTACTGTGTATCTGAATTTCAAATTGGACGCCTATCCATATTTTAAAGACAATTCATTGATTCCTGTTTGCCAGCTGTAAGATGAATCAGACTACCAAGCCTGTACGTGTATTAACAACCTCACATTTCAATTTGAATGATATCATCTAAGATAAGCAAATAGTGATACAGATTTGGCAAAATGAATTATTAGTACTACATTGTGCTTTGCTTTATATTCATCTTTAAAATCGTGGGATTTTGATGTTGATGTTGCTGCTGTTTTGCAGACGTTTCTTGTTTTGAATGTTGGCCAATGTTGTCATTTTGCATTTTAATTGAATCTTCTCCATGCTCCTGAAGCATACTTTTTGGGACTGCTTCGGAAGGGGTGTACCTACACTTGAGGTC
>JAPXFY010000015.1:61404037-61416537 GCA_030674185.1 Monoplex corrugatus
ACCCGTATCGCACAGAGGTTTGGTTATGGCGCGGATGGCTGGCTCTTTTTGAAAGAGCCGTAGACTGGAAATCTGTCATCTGGGGTTCAATTCCAGCCCACAAACAATAAAACAAACAAACAAACAAAAAACTGGCCTGTTCACAGCTCAGTTCGTGGACCCCAGTAGCTCAGTTGGTTTGAGCGTTGGATTCACATGCTAAGGGTTGTTGGTTCGAATCCTTGGGTTGCGCTATGTTAAAACTGGGCCTTCACAGTGTCCCATCTTAACATTATTGTTGTGGTGGTGGTGTCAGTGTAGGATTAAATAGGTCCTCCCCTTTCCCCACTTTCCTGGGATGGTTATCCCCTTGGTCATATAACTTTGAGGTGGGTGTCGACGTAAAAACCGAACCAAATCAATCAATCAATCAATCACTGCTCAGTCATTTTGGTGATGTTAACTTAACCTTTTGATTTTCCTCGCACCTTGTCCACCAGCATTCTGCATTGTCAACTATGTTAGCATAGCAAAAATTAACTGTGTGATTCCGTCTCAGTATCCACCACCTTCTCGCAAAAAGCTGGTGATCAGGGTGAAGGAGTCAAAAGGTTAATTTTTTTTTGTAACTGGTGGGTAGGATGCAGGAATCAAACGGTTAACGTTTCATAGATGCTGGTTTCGTCTCCCCGTTTTGAGATTTTGTTAGTGCATAGGGTGTTGCGTGGGCTTGAGGCGTCAGCCAAACTAATTGCATGCTAGCAGATTTGAATGTACCGCACATGAAACTTCTCGAGTTTCATAAATTCCTCTTTGAACATTCCCCAGACTCATGTATCGTGCATTCGATATCAAGATTATTTTATTCTAGACAGAAAAATGATACATAAGAATTCATGTATTCATTGGCTTTTGTATTGAATTACACGGTTAGCGTGTCGTGTACTCCATTTCCCAAGACGACAAACGATAAAACACGATATGGACAGACAAAACAAAACAAAAATACACAAACAAAAAGCAACGAAAATGGATAAATGAAATTTTAGATAGTTCCTTCACCAGGCTTTTATTGAATTCAATTCCTGTGAGGATTATTGTCGCATTATTCGCTGATTTGTTTTGTGCTGATGTACATGGGTCGTGAGTAGACTTGAAATGGGAGAAAACGAGATGGAACGGACCGGTTCAGCAGGTCTTGTCACAGGACCTGAAGGATCTGGCAGAATTCTACTTTTTGCCATTATTATCATGGTGATGATGGTTTAAACTAAAATTTATTCAATGACAAATTGATATGAGGAAGTCATCATCATCATCACATCATCATCAACATCATCATCATCATCATCAGGTGCCTTGCCGCATGGCGTTCGCGATTATGAACTTCCGTCTGTCTCTATCACTTGTTACCTCAAGCATCTCTTCCACCCTCCTTGTCCATATAACATATAAACTAAATAGAATCTATAGACCTTGCCAGAGTATACGACTTATGCTTGGACCCATAACTTATGCAATGATCATTTTGGATCTTAACACTCACATGTCTCATGCTATCCAGTTTTGGTTTTTGAGAATTTCTTAGGACATAGCAAATGAAAAGATACATTCACTAGAAATATACTCTAAATTGTTTCAATAACAGATCGATGAAAAAAAAGACGTGTACGAGTAACAAACTATACAGAATAGAACTTCAAGACTACCAACATAACAGAATAGAACTTCAAGACTGCCAACATAACAGAATAGAACTTCAAGACTGCCAACATAACAGAATAGAACTTCAAGACTACCAACATAACAGAATAGTACTTCAAGACTACCAACATAACAGAATAGAACTTCAAGACTGCCAACATACAGGGTTTATGCACAGACTTATGGCAATACTATTTAACATATTTTCCCATCAACGTGGCATCTCTGGTTTTAGTGTCCATGGGATTAACTCTGAGCGCAGAGACGCCCTCCTGAAAATTGAAACTGGAACTGAAAACTGATGATGGTGATGATACTAGTGGCGATGAGCATGATGATGATTGATTGATAATTGTAATAGAACTAGTCATTGTAATGATTCTTCTCGTAGAAATAGTAGTGAATTTTTGCATTCTTAAGATTTTCTCAGGAATGATCTTTCAGTTGAAACCGGTAAGTAAAACAAATCACAGAGTCATCATCATCATCATCATCATAATCTGTCCTGCCGCGTGGCTTTGGAGATCATGGCCCTCCATAATTTTATTCGCTGCGAGTACATCTTTCACCCTCTCTGTCGTCATCCATTCCGCAAGTCAGTCCAATACTGTCTCCCTGGGGTCTACCTGGTCCTCCCCCCCCCCCTCCAGTTTTCATATCATTAGAGAGGACAAAAAGAAATACCACAAAACAAACTCTGCAGCGTATCAGCCACTCTACCGTGGTGCAGTGGCTAGAGGAACAGATAACAACTGGAAGGTTGTGGGTTTAAATCCAACTTGTCCCGCTAAAATCTTACTGAGAATCGTTGGCACCACCCGACTTTTATCCAGAACTGAGTGTGCTGTGGGCTCATTGGGAAGATTGGGACCGCAGAGTTGAGTCTCATACACTATACAGATTGGCCGCTTAGTGTGTTGCAGGTGTTTGCTTCTCTCAGGCCTTGCTGACGCCAGGATATATCATGAAGGGGAGGCGTAGACTACAGCCCTGTCACTCAGTCTCAAATCAGAACAGAACTCCACAGCATCAGGGTTATCAAACTTATCATCATCATCACTGTCATTATCATCATCATCATCATCATCATCATCATTTCTTTTTCTTCATCATCATCACCGTTGTCATCATCATCATTGTCGTCGTCGTCGTCGTCGTCATCAACATCATCGTCGTCGTTCTCATCATCATCGCCGTCGTCGTCATCATCATCATTATTATCACCATCATCATCATTATTATCATCATCGCCATCGTCGTCGTTGTCATCGTTGTCGTCGTCACCGTCGTCGTCATCAGCAGCAGCAGCAGCATCATCATTATCATCATCAATATCATAGCATTGTGATTAATTGTCCGAGACTGTGTGGCCAGCAAAAGTGACACGAAAAAATCGGGACAGCAACACAACAGCAATAACACCACCACCACCACCACCACCACTACCACCAACAACAACAACAGCAACAACTCTGCGATGTTGCAGTAGTGACGCAGTGTGACTGCTTTTTCAGACACTTATTTTCTATCAGTTTAGAAACACACTTGTTATTTCTCGTGTAATCCTAGCTGTAACCCACGCCATTTCGTCCTAAAGACTTGGTCTGTTCGTTCGTTGCTTGATTTAACGTCTTTTCGCTATAAGTGATATTAGACGGGGGAAAATGGCATGGAGGATGAAAATAAGGGGGGGGGGGGGCAGAGGGGAACAGAGTAAGAGACGGAAAAAAATTAAAAAGAAGCGGCAAGGTCTTAAGAAAAAGGATATGGATGAACAGAGAAATGAAACTAGAACAACGCTAACATCAGTAACGTAAAAGAAACATCGTCATAAAAACAAAACAAAACAAAAATAATCATAATTATAAAAATAATCTTAAAGTAACGCATTAACAGGACTGTGAACCAATGATTCTGAAACTTTAACTAACAAAACTTGATCCGATACTACTTCTTTAAAATGAGTTTCAAGGTAGTTTCCTTGTGAAAACGTCTTTGGTAAAAAGGAACGAATCTTTCTGCAGTAAAACAAACAGTGATACAATGTGAATTGTTCGCTGGAAATACATAAAACGTTTTTACAATATTTTGTAACATATATATGTTTTACATTTATATGTTTGGTCTGTCTTCCTCGCTCAATGCTCGAAATAAACGGTTCAAAAGTTCGGGCCAGAGAAAGTATTCTGCTTTTTTTAACATCTTAGAAGGAAGAGAAGGTGGGCAATAAACATTTGCTTTAACGGTTTGCCGGACGTAAGCCAAATGTCTTCCTGCAAAGACTTAAAGTTAGAATGCGTGGCACGATTTCGTGCAGTTCTTGTGAGATATAACTATAAGCTATTGTTAACATGTTCCAATCCCGATCAGGTTTTCAGGTATTTTATGTTTATCCCTTTCTATATGATAAAGCCAAATTAAAAGTCAAAATTATGACCTCCCAGCACGAAACCAGTCTTAACTAGCATTTTGGGTATTTTGAAATATACATATGACTGGAAAGTGTACATTCTGCTGATTATTTTGGTGCTTGAATAAAGCTTGTACTCGAAAATAATGTAGACGTTATGTGTGTTTAAAGTCATTATGTTGTATAACGGCCATTTTGAGAAAATGGCCTCTAAAGTTTGTATGTGCTCTCCCACACATTTTCCTTAAATTTCTTGATTTAGTGGCTTTGACCTGGTTTGTTTCTAATTTCAGCAGTCATTATCCGAAAGGTGCACCAAAGAGCTTTCTGTCAGTATATTACATGTGGGGATTATGCACAGGTTATGGTTCGGAATATGAGACAAAAATAGATACTTTTGGTAAAAAAAAAAAAGCGTTTTTTCTGCTACAATAAATATCATTTTTAATTGACTATGATATTTTTTTCAAGAAAACAGTTTCTGTGGTTAATAGATTATAGTCTACAGAAGTCGATTTTCAGAGAAAGTCAAAACACCCCAGATAGACCCTAAGTCACCTTTTCAGCTCCTAGTACTGTTCAACTGACTGCGAGTTAAGACTGACTTGGTGATTGGAAGTCACAAATACTATCGTGAGTACACAAATTCGATTCGGTGAACTATGTAAACAAAGCATGCGAGAAGCGTAAATTTTATCTCTTCTTCATATTTTGTCTCCTTTGTTTGACAAAGGACATCTGGAGACGTGTTTCTCTACGATAGCATATAGAAATATGACTGTTGTTCTCTTTATTTCTGCCTCTGTCCATTTTTGTCTTTTTCCCTGTCTCTGTCTCTATTTTTTCTGTCTGTCTGTCAGTCTGTCTGTCTGTCTGTCTCTCTCTATCTCCCTCACTCACTCTGTCTTTCTGTCTGTTCTCTCTCTCTCTCTTTATATATATATATATATATATATATATATCTAGCTATCTATCAACCTATCTATCTATCTACTATCTATCTACTAGCTAGCTTTCTTTCACACACACACACACACACACACACACACACACACACACACACACACACACACACACACACACCACACCACACAACTCAAACACACACATACATACACACACACACACACACATGGAGACCGAGACTGAGAAAGAGACAGACACAGGGACAGATGGACAGACAAAATACTGCGCTGACACAAGAACAAACACTCCGAATAAGCATCTTTATAATTCGTATCGACAAAAGTTTGAAATCATTTTAGAAAAAAAATAAAAGAGAAAACAAGAAATATAGTGAGCAGCAAAGGAATAATGGATGAATGAGAAAAAAAGAAAACCACAATCTTTTTAACTCTGATAAGATACAATGTGCTGTTTTCGTTACCCGTCCCCTCTGGTTAGAAATCACATTGTTTTTCAGTGAGAAATATAACCCAGATGCTCTTGTTGATGGGTCTATGCTTTTGTTTAAAACGGTGAAAGAAAAACTTTTGAGTGCAAACGCCTGTGGTCGCTGTAAATGTTTTGTTTTAATTCTGTGTTACTAGTTTGTTTATGTCTTTTCTTCATTTTCTTTCTTTCTTCCTTTCTTTCTTCTTTCTTTCTTTTCTTCTTTCTTTCTTTCTTTTCTCTTTCTTTCTTTCTTTCTTTCTTTCTTCTTTTTCTTTCTTTCTTCTTTCTTTCTTTCTTTCTTCCTTTCTTTCTCTTTCTTTCTTTCTTTCTTTCTTTCTTCTTTCTTTTCTTTCTTTCTTTCTTTCTCTTCTTTCTTTCTTTCTTTCTTTCATTCTTTCTCTCTTTTTTTTTTCTTTCTTCTTTCTTTTTTCTTTCTTTCGTTCTTTCTCTTTTTTTTCTCTTTTTTTCCCTCTCTTTCTTGTCTTTCTTTATTCCTTTCCTTCTTTCTTTTCTTTCTTTCTTTCGTCTTTCTTTCTTTCTTTGCCTCTTCTGTCTGTCTGTTGTCTGTGTCTGTGTCTGTGTCTCTCTCTATTCTCTGTCTCTCTCTCTCGTCTGTCTCTGTCTCTGTCTGTCTGTCTCTCTGTCTCTCTCTCTCTCCTCTCTCTCTCTCTTCTCTCTCTCTCTCTCTCTGTCTCCTCACTTTTTCTACCGTGTTCTCTTTCCACATCTATCGTAAGGTATGTTTATTGTTTTACAAACGATACTGGTTGAATTAAAAACAGCTCCCGTTATTCGTACTGAACACAGCTGGGTACATACTTTTGAATAAAGTATGTACTTTGACACGATGTACTGATGACTCTGGGTTGACCGAACTGGTTATAATGATATTACGAGTATTACATCTATTAACTTTTGAGGGATGTATCTTAGAACTGAACATTGGAGAAAAGAACAACTAAAAATCTAAATGGACTCCTCTTGTCATTTTAATCAAGTTTTACATAAACAAATACCGATATTTAGGACGGCTAAAGCTTCGCTACAAAGACACCCGGAAAAAAAATCCTTCCAGAAATGTGACAGTGATGAAGAACAATGGGAATCATGGTCACAAACAGGTTTGAATGGAGACAAGCTATTCGCAAGGGAACAGAAGCTTATGAAAATGAAAGACAAAGCGGAATAGCGTGCAGCAATAAAGGCCAGAACCAACTCTGCAGATTGTTCCATTGAGTGTCCAGTATGCAGCGGCCTGTATGCATCAGACTTTGGCCTGAAATCCCACATGAGGGTACACAGATGAAAAAAAGTGCTTGTTTGGACTTTCTTGGCCACGATAGTCGACCATAATATGTTAGTGGTGATTTTATGAAAACCTGTCTTGGGCTGAAAAATTACGCCACACAGACCACAAGGGTGAAGAATCGATTGCACTGTCCGAGAAAAAAAAACTAAAACTAAAATCCATTTATTTTAACTCTTTGAATCCCGCACTGTCTCCACCTGCATCCTGCTTGTCAAACCATGTTAGCAAAGCAAAAACGTTAACCCTTTGAATCCTCACTCTATCCACAAGCTTACTGCTTCCTGAAAGAAACTGGTGGATAGGGTGAGGAGTCAAAGAGTCACGTTTTTGCAGTTGGTGGATAGGGTGAGGGAGTCAAAAGATTAATGTCTTCAGTAAAATCTTCCAGATATTTTATACACCACATGAGTTATATTGGAAAAAATAGAATGGGATGACATTATATGTGAGCTGGAAGGATTGTAAATATTAAGCCATCAAACATGAGAAATGCTTCTGTTTGTTTGTTTTGTCTGTCTGTCTGTCTGTCTGTCTGTATCTTTCTTTCTTTCTTTCTGTCTTTTTATCTTTCTTTCTTTCTTTCCTGTTTTTCTTTTGTTTATATGTTTGATTGTTCATTTGTTTCGTTTGAAGTGATGTATAGAATGGTAGGTTCATGCTACGAGCAAATGTAAACACTCTATTTTCAAATTTGGATGAATTAAAAAAAAAAGGTATGCGCTGAATTACATTGTATCCCCAGCATCTCTCTGAATGGTTAAAATACCCTATCATTGTTGGACGGATAATTTTATTTTGCAAATATGTTTGTCTACAGATGTAGAAGTAAAAAAACAAAACAGCAAGTATGTTTTTCTAGGCGTTTTAGTTATCAATTTTTTCATTGAAAAAATATACCCAGGATTTGGAAATAATATACATTGATTCGCTAGGACAAAGCCTTATCGATAGAAACATTTACAAATAAAATAAAATACGAATTGTAAATAGTACATTGCACAATTATGTTAGCATATGAAGATTTTGATTGTATTCTAATAGTATGTGCGTATTGTTCTTGATGCGATTTTTTCTTTTTTCTTTTTTTTTTAAATTACAGCTTTTTGTATGTGTTAGTTTTAAGAATCTAATCATCTTGTGTTTGATCAAAATTGTTCTCTTCTTCTTCTTCTTCTTCTCTTCTTCTCTTCTTTTTCATTCTTTCATTCTTCTTCGTTCTTCTTCTTCTGCATCACACCACCTCACCACCATACCACCACCACCATCATCATCATCATCATCATCATCATCATCATCATTATCATCATCATCTTCATCAACTTCTTTCTTCTTCTGCATATTCTTACCTATTTCTTTTTTTTGTGAGATCTTTGTTTTCATGTTTCGAGCAGGCAAGATCAGGATCTCTTTTTAAAAAAAAGTTATCTAATTTTTTTTTTGTGGTCCACTTTCTCCTTTTGTTCTCTTTGTTTGAATGACAGTATACCCTCTGTTTCGTGGAGGTAGTGGTGGCTGTATCATTACTTATTTAATCTTGTTAAAGGGGGTAGCGTTTGTGTGCCCTCCTCCCCTTTTTGTTTTGATATAATAATTCTTATTATATAATTTCGTGTTATATCATTTCCATGGACAGCAAAGAAAACAAACGAGACAGCCTTGATGGAGGCAGACACAAGAAGATCACTCATAAGGAAGATTGGGAAAAGACAGCAACATTTATAGGCCATTTTATGAGGAAGGGGGATTTGGAGCACCTGGTCACAACGGGAAAGCTGGAGGGAAAGAGAGCACAGGGTAGGCCCAGGAGAAAATGCTGGACGGACTTGCAGAGTGGTGGGGACGAGGAGGTGGGGGAGATGCTAGGGGCAACGAGAGATAGAGACAGATGGAAGACCATGATCGCCAACGCCATGCGGCAGGGCACCTGATGATGATGATCATTTTCCACTTAAACCATTACTGTCATGGATGTGGCTGCTTTAGGTTTGTCTCCTTTTTTTTAAAGCTCATTGTCTTACACTGTTGCTTTTCTATCTGTCGCTTTTGCTCACGTGTATAGTCATTTTGAAGAAACCAGACGGTAAAAACTTTAAGAAACCTGAAAAAAAGTCATCACAAAATAACCGAACAAAATATCTGTAGCCACATAAGCTGGCTGTTTTTGTCGTTGTTTTTGTTGTTGTTGTTGTTGTTGTGTTGTGGCCATATAAAGTGGCTGTTTTTCTTGTTGTTTTTTTTTTGTTTTGTTTTGTTTTTGTTTTTTCCGTGGTATTTGTTGTTGTTTGTTGTTGTTTGTTTGTTTGTTTGTTGTTTGTTTCTTTGGGGGGGGGGGGGGGGGTAAAACTGATTTACGGGTAACTTGTTGAACGTTGTTCCTTTTTTTTCTGGAAATTGCATCTTCAGAACAATTCGCTCGCTCATGCCATTCTTAAAACCAATTCGTGACATTCGGCTTAATGACTTCGTTTATTCTACAGGGCTGAAGGCCGGATACGGAAGCACGTATTGTGTTTTTAATCTTAAAGGACGGAGAGGAAATTGGCAATAAACATTGAATTTTTAAGATTTAGCAGTGCGTGAGTCGATTGTTTTCGTGTGAAGTTTGAAGTTCCATTGCGTGGCACGTTATCGTGCTTTTCTTCCTGCATGTGAAGACTGAAACGTTGTTGAAATATTTGACTCGTGACCAAGGTTTCAGGTAGATTCATTTTAGCTAAAAAAAGAAACAAGTTTTAAAGAAATTGGAACAATATGTATGTGTGTTGTGGGGTGGGGTGGTTGTGGTGTGTGGTGGTGTTTCATTTATGTCTTTACTTAAGTGTTGAAGAAATTTGAGGGTGACGAGACATGGAATGGTTTCTCAGGAATAGAAATGACAGAAATGTGCTGTAGGGACAGAAGGACATAGCGTGTGTAGTGTGGTGTGTGTGTGTGTGGTGGTGGTGCGTGCGGTGGTGTGTGGATGTGTGGTGTGGTGTGTGTGTGTGTGTGTGTGTGTGTGTGTGTGTGTGTGTGTGTGGTGTGTGTGTTGTGTGTGTGTGTGTTGTGCGTGTGTGTGTGTGTGTGGGGTGTGTGGTGTGTGTGTGTGGTGTGTGTATGTGTGTGTGGCGCGGTGTGCTGTGTGTGTGTGTGTGTGTGTGTGTGTGTGTGTGTGTGTGGTGTGTGTGTGTGTGTGTGTGTGGTGTGTGTGTTGTGTGTGTGGCGCGCGCGTGTGTGTGTGTGTATGTGTGTAGTGTGTGGTGTGTGGGGGGTGTGTGAGAGAGAGACAGAGACAGAGAGAGAAAGAGAGAGAGAGAGAAAGAAGAAGACAGACAGAACAGACAGACAGACAGTCAGACAGACAGACAGACAGAGGATGACGGTTTGGGATCACGGGTCACGAACCCTACTTCCCCTCCTGCACCCCCCCCCCCTCCACACCCTTCCCGCAGATTGATCGTTGTTGGTGATTGCTTTGGTGAATATGAATGCACGCCTTGATTTGATTCTTGAATTAAGATTTGGCCCTTACAAAATCATTATCATCATCATCATCATCATCATCATCATCTTCATCTCATCATACATTATTATATTATTATTATTATTATTATTATCATCTATCATATTATCATCATTATATGTTATGATTATACTACTCATTATGATTGTATGGTTATGTTGTTATTATGATTATTGTGATGTTGATTGTTGTTGTTGTTGTTTGTTGTTGTGTCGTCGTCGTCTTTTCATCTCATCATCATCATCATCATCATCATCATCGTCATCGTCGTCGTCGTTAGCATTACTATCATTGTAGTAGTAGTAATACTAGTAGTAGTAGTGTAGTAGTAGTAATAGTAATAGTAGTAGTAAGTAGTAGTAGTAGTAGTAGTAGTCGTCGTAGTAGTAGCAGTAGCAGCAGCAGTAGTAGTAGCAGTAATAGTAGTGTCATCATCGTCATTATTACTACTATTATTATTATTATTATTATATTGTTATTATTATTATATCGTTGCTTTATTATATCATTGATTATATATTATTATATCGTTATTATTTTATTAAATCAATTCATTATCATCACTATTATTATTATATTTTATTTTATCATCATATATATATATCATATCATCATCATCATCATCATCATCATCATCATCATCATCATCTATCATCATTATGACAGGCGCGGTGGTTACGTCGTGAAGTGGACAGACTTCCAATCAGAACGATTTGCGGTTCAGTCCTACCTGGCTGCTTCCCACTGTTGGGTAAAGTGTGGAGATTTGTCCACACTCTGTGGTCCATATGTTTGCACACTTGTTAGTGCTTAAGTCCCTTTGTGTGTACAGTATATGCGCTCAGAATATCAAGTATGCACGTTAAAACCCTGAAAGTCATGTCTGCGTCCAGGATATCAGGGGAGGGGAGAGGGTGTTCGTTTTCTTGCTTGTTCGTTTCTGTTTGTATATGTATATATATATATATATATATATATATATATATATATTAGTGTTGATGTGTGTGTGGTGTGTGTTGTGTGTGTGTGTTGTGTGCTGTGTGTTGGTGGTGTGTGTTTTTGTGTGTTTAGTATGTGGGTGGTGGTGTGGTTTGTGTGTTTGTTTGTGTATGTAATGTGTGTGTGTGTGTGGTTTGTGTGTGTGTGTCTGTGTGTGTGTGTGTGTGTGTGTGTGTGTGTGTGTTGTGTTGTGTGTGTTTGTGTATGTGGTGTGTGTGTGTGTGTGTGTGTGTGTGTGTGTGTGTGTGTGTGTGTGTGTGTGTGTGTGTGTGTGTGTGTGTGTGTGTGTGTGTGTGTGTGTGTGTTGTTCTCTCTTTCTCCCTGTCTCATCTTTTGTGCCAGTTCTTTGACCTAACCAGGATAGGTGTTACAACAACGTTATTTGTTGTTGTTGTTGTTGTTGTTGTTGTTGTTGTTGTTGTTGTTCTTCTTCTTCTTCTTCTTCTTTTCTTCTTCTTCTTCTTCTTCTTCTTCTTCTTCTTCCTTCTTCTTCTTCTTCTTCTTCTTCTTCTTCTTCTTCTTCTTCTTCTTCTTCTTCTTCTTCTTCTTCTTCTTCTTCTTCTTCTTCTTCTTCTTTTCTTCTTCTTCGTTCTTCTTGTTCTTCTTCTTCTTCGATTCTTCTTTCTTCTTCTTCGATTCTTCTTCGTTTCTTCTCTTTTCTTTTGATTCTTCTTCGATTCTTCTTCTTCTTCTTCTTCTTCTTCTTCTTCTTCTTCTCTCTTCTTCTTCTTCTTCTTCTTCTTCTTCTTCTTCTTCTTCTTCTTCTTCTTCTTCTTCTTCTTCTTCTTCTTCTTCTTCTTCTTCTTCTTCTTGCTTTTCTTCTTCTTCTTCTCCATTTCTTCTTCTTCTTCGCATTCTTCTTCTTCTTCTGCTTCTTCTTCTTTTCTTCTTCTTCTTCTTTCTTCTTCTTCATCGTCTTCTTCTTATCTTATTCTTGTTTTTTTCCCTTCGTTTCACTTTTCTTATGACGAACGATAGTGTGACAATCATGAAGCTATGGAGTTGCAGTCTATTTTGGACTGGTATACGGATGTATCATATGTTTTCTTTCACATGCATTATCCTTGGCGTCAACCAGGCCCGAGCGATACAGACACCTGCGATGTTAGTTAGACGTTTGACCAATCTGTGAATTGGATGAGATTCAATTGTGTGGTCCCAGTCTCTTCCAAAAAGCCTACATCAATACCCAACTTCGATTA
>JAPXFY010000015.1:61426537-61449037 GCA_030674185.1 Monoplex corrugatus
AGACCAGTTGGTCCAAAATTTGGGCCTGCCTTGTCGTGTTATAAAAGATACTGGTTCTGATTCCATTTTTGTGTTTTTCTGTTTCCTATTCGCTTTAAACGTGGGCGGTTTTGGAAGTCTACCCTTCCGCTTTCCGTCCACTTGGACACACATGGCGACTGTTCACCTGGCTAATGGCCATGCAATGGACCTGTCCATCACTTGTCATGGGGCTAAACTGATAGAATTTCAACAGTGGCTCTGTCTCTTTTACCACCATTCCCTGGGGATCGTTCAGAGCTACTATCCCTTTCCAGAACCCGTTTTCTTTCTGACTCTTCCGCCTGAGGGCTGGTGGTAACGAAATCCAATTGCATGTTCCAATCCACTTTTTTTTTTTTTTCGTTTTTCAATGTTCTCATTTCTTCACAACTGTGGTTCTCACGTCCATCTTTGATAGCATTTCCTCTTAACCCTTTGACTCCCGCACCCGGTCCACCAGCATCCTGCATTGTCAGCCTTTGTCAGCAAAGCTAAAACTTAACCCTTCGACTCACTCATCCTAACCACCAGGTTCCTGCAGGAAGCTGATGGATAGGGGTGAGAGAGTTGTAGGCTTAAGTTTGTACATTAATGGATAAGGTGTGGGAGTCAGAGGGTTGAATGTGATGGTTCAACGATAAGTGTGATTCCTTTGATAGACTGTATGAGTCTAGGTTAACCGTATCAGTTGTGTTTGTTCTAAGCCAAAACAGAATGACTGTCAAGTAGATGGTTTCAATATGCTGTCTGTAAAAGGGCAAATGACAATATGTGACCTCCCACCACGAAATCAGTCTTAACTCGCAGTCAGTCAAACAGCACTAGGAGCTGAAAAGGTGACTGAGGGTCTGTCTGGGGTGTTTTGACTTTTTTCTCAAAAATGATTTCTGTAGACTATAACCTATCCCCCACAGACATTTTTTTCTTGAAAAAATATTATTAATCAATTTAAATCGGTATTTTAATGCACTGATCGCAGCAGAAAGAACGCAATTTCCTACCAAAAGTACCTATTTTTGTCTCTTATTATGACTCGTAACCTGTACAGTACCCGCACATGTAATATACTCATGGAAAACTCTTTGGTGCAGCTTTCAGATAATGACAGCGAAAATAGAAACAAACAGGGTCAAAGCCACCAAATAAAGAAATTTAAGGAACATGTGTAGGAGAGCACACAAAAACTTTAGATGCTGTTATACAACTTAATGACTTTAAACATACATAACTTCTACATTTTTTTTAATACAAACTTTATTCAAGTACCAAAATAATCAGCAGAATGTACACTTTCCAGTGATATGTATATCTCAAAATGCCCAAAATGCTAGTTAAGACTGATTTCGTGATGGGAGGTCACATATGCATTGCTCTGTTTAGAGTATAGCCTAATATGTTATAAAAACTGTTGCAACAAAACAAACAAACAACAACTACATTAAAAACAAGAACAGAAATCAAGAAGCGTCAACAACAATACAACAATATGAAACAGGCTTGTTTCATTCAAATGGATGATCATGTACAGTGACGAAGTTTGGAGTTCGGCAAGCAGACAAATCGAAATAAATAATCCTCCGCCCCTATCCCGATTTTCTAAACAGAGATGTAAAAGTGATACAAAAATCAGTAATGAAGACTTCTCAAAACCATTCAAATGACTAAATAGATTTAGTCGTAGTAATGTTCATTGACCTTGATATCAAATCATGTCATTGTTCATTATTAATTCCCCATTATCTTGTTTCAATTGCTTATTATTTGTTCTGTTTTTTTTTTATTCGTTGTTATTTTTGTTTTTTTTTGTTTTTTTTTACTCTATCTGGGTTGCCATGAAGAAATAGGAGTTGTGTTTCTTTCTATTCCTTTTATTCTGCTTTTGTTCTTAGTTTGCTTCTTTCTGTCCATGCTTGTTTGTTTCCACCATTCAAATTGATTATGGAGGCAGGGCACACTGAGAGAGAATAAAATGCCCATAGCAATTTCACATAATGAGTCGTCAGCTGGCCATTAGCATTTCTTTTCAATAAGTCCAGATGATCAATTGACGCTGTAGAAGAAAACAGAGACAGGGAGAGAGAGGGGGGGGGGAGACAGAGAGAGACAGAGAGAGAAAGAGTGAGACAGACGGAGGAAGAAAGGGAGAGAGAGAGAGAGAAACAGACAGAGAGAGAGAGGGAGAGAGAGAATGAGAAAGAGAAACCTCTGAGAAGTAGATAGTTAAAGGGAAGAGATAAAGAAGACAGACAGACAAAGAGACGAGAGAGACAGAGAGAGAATCGAAGAAAGAGAGAGAGAAAGACAGAGAAGAGAAGAGAGAGAGAGAGAGAGAGAGAGAGAGAGAGAAACCTGTAATCACAGATAAAGAGAAGAGACAACAGACTGACGGAGATGCACACAGGACACAGACAGAGACAGACAACAGACAGACAGACAGACAAGACAATGATCTGAAGGAAATTTGCATTATATTTGTCTTGGAAAATACAAAAGATTACAAAAAAAGTTTGTTGTTAGATTCTGATGCAAACAGATTTAGATTCGATTTGGGGGCTTTCCTGCGCTGCATGTGAAACGCGTCTAACCAGGAAATGCAATTCTCGCTTCGATTTTGCATTTAATTTGCAAGCAAAATTCACAGCAACTGCAAGCTGTTAATGCAAACATGACTTAACCATTTAAACCCACGCACTTAAGGACACAGACCCCCGCCTCTCTCTCTCTCTCACTCACTCTCTCTCCCTGTCTATATCTCTTTCTCTCTCTTTCTCTCTGTCTAGCTCTGTTTCTCTGTCCATCCATCTGTCTGTCTGTTTGTTTTTCTTTCTCTCTCTCTTTCTCTCTCTATGTCTCTCTCTCTCTTTTCTCTGTCTCTCTCTCTTTTCTCTCACTCTGTCTCTCTCTCTCTGTCTCCCCCTCTTTCTCTATCTATGTCTCTCTCTCTTTCTCTCTCTCTCTCTCTCTGTCTCTGTCTCTCTCTCTCTCTTCCCCTGTCTCTCTCTCTCTCTCTGTCTCCCTCTGTCTCTCTCTCTTGTCTCTCTCTCTTTCTCTCTCTTGTCCTCTCTCTCTTCTTGTCTCTTGTCTCTGTCTCTTCTCTGTCTCTTCTCTGTCCTCTCTCTCTTCTCTCTCTCTCTGTCTCTTTTCTCTCTCTCTGTCTCTCTCTCTTTTCTCTCTCTCTGTCTCTCTCTCTCTCTCTTTTCTCTCTCTCTCTGTCTCTCTCTGTCCTCTGTCTCTTCTCTCTCTCTTTTCTTCTCTGTCTCTCTCTCTTCTCTCTCTTGTCTCTGCACTGTCTCTCTCTCCTCTCTCTCGTGACCTCGCCTTCCCCTCTTAGTAGAATGTGTGTGCAAGACTCTCCTCTCCCTCTGTGCACATGCACCAACTTGAACCAGCCTCCCTACTCCTCGTGAAAGAGTGAAGAATGGTGAATGATGGATACAGAAAGACAGAGCACCAGTCACACATCTTGCAACGTGACAACCGAAAGCACTAAACTGATTAATTAAAAACTTCCAGACTACTACATATTAGCATCATAGGGTCCGCAAGAGGCATTCGATTACACCTGTATCGCACAAGTTTGGTAGCGCGACGCTGATCTTTGAAAGAGCCGTAGACTGGAAATCTGTCATCTGGAGTTCAATTCCAGCCCACAAACATAAAACAAACAAACAAACGAAAACTGGCCTGTTCACTGCTCAGTTCGTGGATCCCCAGTAGCTCAGTTGGTTTGAGCGTTGGATTCACATGCTAAGGGTTGTTGGTTCGAATCCCCTGGGGTGCGCTATGTTAAAACTGGGCCTTCACACTGTCCCATCTTAGCATTATTGTTGTTGTGGTGGTGTCAGTGTAGGATTAGATAGGTCCTCCCCTTTCCCCACTTTCCTGGGATGGTTATCGCCGTGGCCATATAACTTTGAGGTGGGTGTCGACGTAAAAAGCGAACCAAATCAATCAATCAATCACTGCTCAGTCATTTTGGTGATGCTAACTTAACCTTTTGATTTTCCTCGCACCTTGTCCACCAGCATTGTGCATTGTCAACTATGCTAGCATAGCAACAATTAACTGTTTGATTCCCTCTCCGTATCCACCACCTTCTCGCAAAAAGCTGGTGATCAGGGTGAAGGAGTCAAAAGGTTAATTTTTTTTGTAGCTGGTGGATAGGATGCAGGAATCAAACGGTTAACGTTTCATAGATGCTGGTTCTGTCTCCCCGTTTTGAGATGTTGTTAGTGCATAGGGTGTTGCGTGAGGCTTGAGGCGTCAGCCAAACTAATTGCATGCTAGCAGATTTGAATGTACCGCACATGAAACTTCTCGAGTTTCATAAATTCCTCTTGAACATTCCCCAGACTCGTGTATCGTGCATTCGATATCAAGATTATTTTATTCTAGACAGAAAAATGATATATAAGAATTCATGTATTCATTGGCTTTTGTATTGAATTACACGACTAGCGTGTCTTGTACTCCATTTCCCAAGACGACAAACGATAAAACACGATATGGACAGACAAAACAAAACAAAAATACACAAACAAAAGCAACGAAAATGGATAAATGAAATTTTAGATAGTTCCTTCACCAGGCTTTTATTGAATTCAATTCCTGTGAGGATTATTGTCGCATTATTCGCTGATTTGTTTTGTGCTGATGTACATGGGTGGTGAGTAGACTTGAACTGGGAGAAAACGAGATGGAACGGACTGGTTCAGGTCTTGTCACAGGACCTGAAAGATCTGGCAGAATTCTACTTGTTGCCATTATTATCATGGTGATGATGGTTTAAACTAAAATGTTTTCAATGACAAATTGATATGAGTGTAGTCATCATCATCATCATCATCATCAGATGCCTTGCCGCATGGCGTTGGCGATTATGGACTTCTATCTGTCTTTATCACTTGTTACCTCAAGCATCTCTTCCAACCCTCCTTGTCCATATAACATATAAATTAAGTAGAATCTATAGACCTTGCCAGAACATACGACTTATGCTTGGACCCATAACTTATGCAATGATCATTTTGGATCTTAAAACTCACATGTCTTATGCTATCCAGTTTTGGTTTTTGAGAATTTGTTAGGACATAGCAAATGAAAAGATACATTCACTAGAAATATACTCTGAATTGTTTCAATAACAGATCGATGAAAAAAAAAGACGTGTACGAATAACAAACTATACAGAATAGAACTTCAAGACTGCCAACATAACAGAATAGAACTTCAAGACTGCCAACATAACAGAATAGAACTTCAAGACTGCCAACATAACAGAATAGAACTTCAAGACTGCCAACATAACAGAATAGAACTTCAAGACTGCCAACATCAATAGACTCAGACTACAACATAAGAATAGAACTTCAGACTGCCAACATAACAGAATAGAACTTCAAGACTGCCAACATAACAGAAGAGAACTTCAAGACTGCCAACATAACAGAATAGAACATCAAGACTGCCAACATACAGGGTCTATGCACAGACTTATGGCAATACTATTTAACATATTTTCCCATCAACGTGGCATCTCTGGTTTTAGTGTCCATGGGATTAACTCTGAGCGCAGAGACGCCCTCCTGAAAATTGAAACTGGAACTGAAAACTGATGATGGTGATGATGCTAGTGGCGATGAGCATGATGATTGTAATGATTGTTCACATAGAAATAGTAGTAAAGCTTTGCATTCTTAAGATTTTCTCTGGAATGATATTTCAGTTGAAAGCGGTAAGTAAAACAAATCACAGAGTCATCATCATCATCATCATCATCATCATCATCTGTCCTGCCGCGTGGCTTTGGAGATCATGGATCATGGCCCTCCATAATTTTATTCGCTGCGAGTACATCTTTCACCCTCTCTGTCGTCATCCATTCCGCAAGTCAGTCCAATACTGTCTCCCTGGGGTCTACCTGGTCCTTCCCCCCCCCCCTCTCCAGTTTTCATATCATTAGAGAGGACAAAAAGAAATACCACAAAACAAACTCTGCAGCGTATCAGCCACTCTACCGTGGTGCAGTGGCTAGAGGAACAGACTAACAACTGGAAGGTTGGGGTTTAAATCCAACTTGTCCCGCTAAAATCTTACTGACAACCGTTGGCACCACCCGACTCTTATCCAGAACTGAGTGTGCTGTGGGCTCATTGGGAAAGTTGGAACCGCGCAGTTGAGTCTCATACACAATACAGATTGGCCGCTGAGTGTGTTGCAGGTGTTTGCTTCTCTCGGCCTTGCTGACGCCAGGATATATCATGGAAAGGAAGCATAGACTACAGCCCTGTCACTCAGTCTCAAATCAGAACAGAACTCCACAGCATCAGGGTTGTCAAACTTATCATCATCATCACTGTCATCATCATCATCATCATTGTCATCATCATCATCATCATTTCTTCTTCTTCATCATCATCACCACCGTTGTCGTCATCATCATCGTCGTCGTCGTCGTCGTCGTCGTCATCAACATCATCGTCGTCGTTCTCATCATCATCGCCGTCGTCGTCATCATCATCATTATTATCACCATCATCATCATTATTATCATCATCGCCATCGTCGTCGTTGTCGTCGTCGTCGTCGTCTCGTCGTCATCAGCACAGCAGCATCATCATTATCATCATCAATATCATAGCATTGTGATTAATTGTCCGAGACTGTGTGGCCAGCAAAAGTGACACGAAAAAATCGGGACAGCAACACTACAGCAATAACACCACCACACCACCACCACCAACTCACACAACAACAACAACAAACAACAACAATTACAACAACAACAGCAACAACTCTGCGATGTTGCAGTAGTGACGCAGTGTGACTGCTTTAGCAGACACTTATTTTCTATCAGTTTAGAAACACACTTGTTATTTCTGTGTAATCCTAACTGTGAACCCACGCCATTTCGTCCTAAAGACTTGGTCTGTTCGTTCGTTGCTTGATTTAACGTCTTTTCGCTATAAGTGATATTAGACGGGGGAAAATGGCATGGAGATGAAAATAAGGGGGGGGGGGGGGGGGCAGAGGGGAACAGAGTAAGAGACGGAAAAAAATTAAAAGGAAGCGGCAAGGTCTTAAGAAAAAGGATATGGATGAACAGAGAAATGAAACTAGAACAACGCTACATCAATAATGTAAAAGAAAAATCGTCATAAAAACAAAACAAACAAAAAATTATCATAATTATAATAATAATCTTAAAGTAACGCATTAACAGGACTGTGAACCAATGATTCTGAAATTTTAACTAACAAAACTTGATCCGATACTACTTCTTTAAAATGAGTTTTCAAGGTAGTTTCCTTGTGAAAACGTCTTTGGTAAAAAGGAACGAAGCTTTCTGCAGTAAAACAAACAGTGATACAATGTGAATTGTTCGCTGGAAATACATAAAACGTTTTTACAATATTTTGTAAATATATATACATGTTTAATATTTATATTTTGTAACATATATATGTTTACATTTATATGTTTGGTCTGTCTTCCTCGCTCAATGCTCGAAATAAACGGTTCAAAAGTTCGGGCCAGAGAAAGTATTCTGCTTTTTTTTAACATCTTAGAAGGAAGAGAAGGTGGGCAATAAACATTTGCTTTAACGGTTTGCCGGACGTAAGCCAAATGTTTTCCTGCAAAGACTTAAAGTTAAAATGCGTGGCACGATTTCGTGCAGTTCTTGTGAGATATAACTATAAGCTATTGTTAACATGTTGGAATTCCGATCAGGTTTTCAGGTATTTTATGTTTATCCCTTTCTATATGATAAAGCCAAATTAAAAGTCAAAATTGTGACCTCCCAGCACGAAATCAGTCTTAACTAGCATTTTGGGTATTTTGAAATATACATATCACTGGAAAGTGTACATTCCTGCTTTGGTGCTTGAATAAAGCTTGTACTCGAAAAAAATGTAGACGTTATGTGTGTTTAAAGTCATTATGTTGTATAACGGCCATTTTGAAAAAACGGCCTCTAAAGTTTTTATGTACTCTCCTACACATTTTCTTAAATTTCTTGATTTAGTGGCTTTGACCTGGTTTGTTTCTAATTTCAGCAGTCATTATCCGAAAGGTGCACCAAAGAGCTTTCTGTTAGTATATTACAATGTGGGGATTCTGTACAGGTTATGGTTCGCAATATGAGACAAAAATAGGTACTCTTGGTAAAAAAAAAATATTTTTAAATTGATTAATGACGACTTTTTCAAGAAAACAATTTCTGTGGGGGATAGATTATAGTCCACAGAAGTCAATTTTGAGAAAAAGTCAAAACACCCCAGATAGACCCTCAGTCACCTTTTCAGCTCCTAGTACTGTTCGACTGACTGCGAGTTAAGACTGAATTGGTGAATGGAAGTCACAAATACTATCGTGAGTACACAAATTCGATTCGGTGAACTATGTAAACAAAGTATGCGAGAAGCGTAAATTTTATCTCTTCTTCATATTTTATGTCTCCTTTGTTTGACAAAGGATATCTGGAGACGTGTTTCTCTACGATAGCATATATAAATATGACTGTTGTTCTCTTTATTTCTGCCTCTGTCCATTTTTTGTCTTTGTCCCTGTCTCTGTCTCTATTTTTGTCTGTCTGTCTGTCTTTCTGTCTGTCCATCTGTCTGTCTGTCTCTTTCTCACCCATCCACTCTGTTTTCTGTCTCTCTGTCTGTCTCTGTCTTCTCTGTCTGTCTGTCTGTCTCTTTCTCACACATCACTCTGTCTTCTGTCTCTCTCACTCTCTCTGTCTGTCTGTCTGTCTATCTCTTTCTGTATCTATCTATCTATCTCTCTTTCTGTATCTATCTATCTCTCTTTGTATCTATCTATCTATCTATCTATCTGTCTGTCTGTCTGTCTATCTAGTATCTATCTATCTATCTATGTATCTTTCTTTCTTTCTTTCTTTCTTTCACACACCACACACACACACACACACACACACACAAACACACACACACACACACACACACACACACACACACACACACACACACACACACACACACACACACACACACACATGGAGACTCAGACTGAGAAAGAGACAGACACAGGGACAGATGGACAGACAAAATACTGCGCTGACACAGAACAAACACTCTGAATAACATCTTTATAATTCGTATCGACGAAAGTTTAAAATCATTTTAGAAAAAAAAAGAAAAAAGAAAACAAGAAAATGTAGTGAGCAGCGAAGGAATAATGGATGAATGAGAAAAAAATTAAGAAAACCACGTACATGTAAACGTTTATCACAATATTTTTAACTCTGATAAGATGTGCTGTTTTCGTTACCCGTCCCCTCTGGTTAGAAATCACATTGTTTTTCAGTGAGAAATATAACCCAGATGCTCTTGTTGAGGGGTCCATGCTTTTGTTTAAAACGGTGAAAGAAAAAATTTTGAGTGCAAACGCCTGTGGTCGCTGTAAATGTTTTGTTTTAATTTTGTGTTACTAGTTTGTTTATGTCTTTTCTTCATTCTCTTTCTTTCTTTCTTTCTTTCTTTCTTTCTTTCTGTCTGTCTTTCTCTTTCTTTCTTCTTTTTCTTTCTTTCTTTCTTTTTTTCTTTCTTTTCTTTCTTTCTTCTTTCTTATTCCTTTCCCTCTTTGTGTTTTTCTTTCTTTCTTTTTGTCTTTCTTTCTTTCTTTGCCTCTTCTGTCTGTCTGTCTGTCCGTCTGTCTGTCTGTCTGTGTCTGTGTCTCTGTCTCTCTCTATTTCTCTGTCTCTCATCTCTCGTCTCTCTGTCTCTGTCTGTCTATTTCTATGTCTCTCTCTGTCTCTCCCTGTCTCTGTCTCTGTCTCTGTCTCTGTCTCTCTCTGTCTCTCTCTCTCTCTCTCTCTCTCTCTCTGTCTCTCTCCTCACTTTTTCTACCGTGTTCTCTTTCCACATCTATCGTAAGGTATGTTTATTCTTTTGCAAACGATGCCGGTTGAATTAAAAACAGCTCTCGTTATTTGTACTGAACACAGCTGGGTACAAACTTTTGAATAAATTCTGTACTTTGACACGACTTACTGATGACTCTGGATTGACCGAACTGGTTATAATGATAGTATTACATTTATTAACTCTTGAGGGATGTCTCTTAGAACAGAACATTGGAGAAAAGAACTGGTTATAATGATAGTATTACATTTATCAACTCTTGAGGGATGTCTCTTAGAACTGAACATTGGAGAAAAGAACAACTAGTTGAATTTAAAAATCAGAATGGACTCCTCTTGTCATTTTAATCAAGTTTTACATAAGCAAATACCGATATTTAGGACGGCCAAAGCTTCAATACAAAGACACCCGGAAAAAAATCCTTCCAGAAATGTGACAGTGATGAAGAACAATGGGAAACCATGGCCACAAACAGGTCTGAATGGAGACAAGCTATTCGCAAGGGAACAGAAGCTTTTGAAAATGAAAGACAAAGCAACCAAGTGGAATAGCGCGCAGCAAGAAAGGCCAGAACCAACTCTGCAGATCGTTCCATTGAGTGTCCAGTATGTGGCTGCCTGTGTGCATCCGTATTTGACCTGAGATCCCACATGAGGGTACACAAATGAATAAAAGTGCTAGTTTGGACTTTATTGACTACGATAGTCGACCATATATGTTAGTGGTGATTTTATGAAAACCTGTCCGGCTGAAAAATTACGCCACACAGACCACAAGGGTGAAGAATCGATTGCACTGTCCGAAAAACAAAACCCACTAAAATCCATTTATTTTAACTCTTTGACTCCCGCACTGTCTCCACCTGCATCCTACATTGTCAAACCATGCTAGCAAAGCAAAAAGTTAACCCTTTGAATCCCTCACTCTTTGAATCCAGCTGAACTCTCACCTGTCTGCCAACAATCTCCTCAATCCTTTCCAGTCAGCCTACCGCCAGTGCCATAGCACTGAAACTGCCCTACTACACATTCTCAACAATCTCCTCCTTGCAACTGATACTGGCAAAGTCTCTCTCCTCACACTCCTTGATCTGTCTGCAGCCTTTGATACCATTGATCATGGTATTCTCCTTTCTAGACTTCATCATACTTTTGGCATCTCTGACATTGCTCTGTCTTGGTTCACTTCATACCTATCAAACAGAAAACAAACCGTTCTCATCAATGGCACTTACTCTCAACCTGCATACCTGACCTGTGGTGTTCCACAAGGATCTGTCCTTGGCCCTGTTCTTTTCACTCTTTACACCTCCCCCCTGTCCACCATCACCAACTCCCATTCTATAAAACACCACTTCTATGCTGATGACACCCAACTTCAAGACAGTGACTCACCTGATAATATACAGCGCCTGTTGACTCGCACCACTGAGTGTTACTCGGACATTAAGAACTGGATGACACACAATAGACTTCAGCTTAATGACGACAAAACAGAAGCTATCCTCATTGGCACCCGTCAGAAACTTTCTCAGCTGCCTCCTCTTTCTCTCCCATTATGTAACACATCAGTCCCAATTTCTGATTCAGCTAAAAACCTTGGTGTCTGCATTGACTCTACCCTCTCCATGAACAACTTTGTTTCTCAAACTGCCAGATCCTGCTACTATCATCTCCATCGTATAAAGCTGATCAGGAAGTATCTCTCTGTCGAAACAACTGCAAAACTCGTTCTCTCCTTCATAATGTCTCGCATTGACTATTGCAATTCACTCCTGTCTGGTCTTCCTGCCTCCACCATTCACATCCTACAGCGCATTCAAAACAATGCTGCACGCCTTGTACTCAAAAAGAAAAAAGCTGATCACATATCTCCTCTCCTGGCACAACTTCACTGGCTCCCTGTATCAAAGCGCATACAGTACAAACTAGACACCATGTGCTACAAAAGCCTCAATAACGCAGCCCCCGATTACCTGTCAAGCCTACTTGAGATCTATGTTCCCTCACGTACCCTCCGCTCTGCCTCTGATCCTCTGACTCTTCGCTTTCCACGCACTAAGCTCAATACCTATGGTCCACGAGCCTTCTCTGTTTCTGGTCCACTCTCCTGGAACAAACTTCCTCTCTCAGTCCGTCAGCAACCTACTTTTGTCTCCTTCAAGTCCGCTCTCAAAACTCACCTTTTCTCTCCTGCATAAAATCCTAACCTCACTCAACCCTCCCCTCTGCAGCCTGTCTCCGCTCGGAGGGAATCACATGGTTATAATATATAACTGTATGCTATGCTCTCTATAATTTTCCATTGCTTTTATTCTTGCTTTTATTGCTTTTATTCTTTCTCCCCATTTATAGCCATGCGTGTGTGTGTGTGTGTGTGTGTGTGTGTGTGTGTGTGTGTGTGTGTGGTCTGTATGTGTGCGTGCGTGTGTGTGCGAGCGTGCGTGCCTGCGTGTGTGTCTGCTTCAGCGCTTAGATTTGATTTTATCAAGATTTTGCGCTATATAAATATTGTAATTATTACTCTATCCACAAGCTTACTGCTTCCTGAAAGAAACTGGTAGATAGGGTGAGGAGTCAAAGAGTCACGTTTTTGCAGTTGGTGGATAGGGTGAGGGAGTCAAAGAGTCACGTTTTTGCAGTTGGTGGATAGGGTGAGGAGTCAAAGAGTCAAGTTTTTGCAGTCGGTGGATAGGGTGAGGGAGTCAAAATGTTAATGTCTTCAGTAAAATCTTCCAGATATTTTATACATCCACAGAGTTATACTGGAAAAAATAGAATGGGATGACATTATATGCAAGCTGGAATGATTGTAAATATTAAGCCCTCAAACTTGAGAAATGGTTCTGTTTGTCTGTCTGTCTGTCTGTTTCTTTCTTTCTTTCTATCTTTCTTTCTTTCTATCTATCTTTCTTTCTTTCTTTCTTTCTTTCTTTCTTGTTTTCTTTTGTTTACATGTTTGATTGTTTATTTGTTTCGTTTGAAGTGATGTATGAGAATGGTAGATTCATGCTACGAGCCAAATGTAAACACTCTTATTTTCAAATTTGGATGAATTAAAAAAAAAATAGGTATGTGCTGAATTACATTGTATCCCCAGCATCTCTCTGAATGGTTAAAATACCCTATCATTGTTGGACGCGATAATTTTATTTGCAAATATGTATGTCTACAGATGTAGTGTAAACAAAACAAAACCAAGCAGGTATGTTTTTCTAGGCGTTTTACTTATCAATTTTGTCATTGAAAAAATATACCCAGGTTTTGGAAATAATATACATTGATCGCTAGGACAAAGCCTTATCGATAGAAACATTTACAAATAAAATGAAATACGAATTGTAAACAGTACATTGCACAATTATGTTAGCATATGAAGATTTTAATTGTAATTCTAATGGTATGTGCGTATTGTTCTTGATGCGATTTTTTCTTTTTTCTTTTTTTTTAATTTACAGCTTTTTGTATGTTGTTAGTTTTAAAGAATCTAATCATCTTGTGTTTGATCAAAATTGTTCTCTTCTTCTTCTTCTTCTTCTTCTTCTTCTTCTTCTTCTTCTTCTTCTTCTTCTTCTTCTTCTGCATCACCACCACCATCACCACCACCTTCATCATCATCATCATCATCATCATCATCATCATCATCATCATCATCATCATCATCATCAATTTCTTCTTCTTCTTCTGCATATTCTTACCTATATTTTTTGTGAGAGCTTTGTTTTCATGTTTCGAGCAGGCAAGATCAGGATCTCTTTTATAAAAAAAAAAAGTTATGTAATTTTTTTTGTGGTCCACTTTCTCCTCTTTGTTCTCTTTGTTTGAATGACAGTATACCTCTGTTTCGTGGAGGGTGGTGGTGGCTGTATCATTACTTATTTAATCTTGTTAAGGGGGAAACGTTTGTGTGCCCTCCTCTCCCTTTTTGTTTTGATATAATTCTTATTATATAATTTCGTGTTATATCATTTTCCACTTAAACCATTACTGTCATGGATGAGGCTGCTTTAGGTTTGTCTCCTTTTTTTTAAGCTCATTGTCTTACAAACTGTTGCTTTTTTCTATCTTGGTCGTGTTTTTGCTCACGTGTATGTCATTTTGATGCAACCAGACAGTAAATCTTTAAGATAACTGAAAAATAGTCATCACAAAATAACCGAACAAAATATCTGTAGCCACATAAGCTGGCTGTTTTTGTCGTTGTTATTTTTATTGTTGTTGTTGTTGTGGCCATAAAAACCGGCTGTTTTTGTTGTTGTTGTTTTGTTTTGTTTTGTTTTTGTTTTTCCGGTGGTATTTGTTGTTGTTGTTGTTGTTGTTGTTGTTTGTTTGTTTTGTTTGTTTGTTTGGTTGGTTGTTTTTTTTTGTGTTGTTTTTTGTTGTTGTTGTTGTTGTTGTTGTTTTTGGGGGGCAGCTGAAACTGATTTACGTTAACTTGTTGAACGTTGTTCCTTTTTTTTCTGGAAATTGCATCTTCAGAACAATTCGCTCGCTCATGCCATTCTTAAAACCAATTCGTGACATTTCGGCTTAATGACTTCGTTTATTCTACAGGGCTGAAGGCCGGATACGGAAGCACGTATTGTGTTTTTAATCTTAAAGGACGGAGAGGAAATTGGCAATAAACATTGAATTTTTAAGATTTAGCAGTGCGTGAGTCGATTGTTTTCGTGTGAAGTTTGAAGTTCCATTGCGTGGCACGTTATCGTGCTTTTCTTCCTGCATGTGAAGACTGAAACGTTGTTGAAATATTTGACTCGTGACCAAGGTTTCAGGTAGATTCATTTTAGCTAAAAAAAAAAGAAACAAGTTTTAAAGAAGCTGGAACAAAATGTGTGTTTGGGGGGTGGGGTGGGGTGGTTGTGTGTGTGTATGTGTGTGTGTGCGTGCGTGCGTGTGTGTGTGTGTGTGTGTGTGTGTGCGTGTGTGTGTGTGCGTGTGTGTGGGGTGGGTGGGAGGTGGGGCGGTCGGTGTATGCGAATGTGTGTGTGTTGTGTTGTGTGTGTGTGTGTGTGTGTGTGTGTGTGTGTGTGTGTGTGTGTGTGTGTGTGTGTGTGTGTGTGTGTGTGTGTGTGTGTGGTGTGTGTGTGCATGTGTGTGTACATGTATGTGTAAAGTGCGCGCGTGGTGTGTGTGTGTGGTGTGTGTGTGTGTGTGTGTGTGTGTGTGTGTGTGTGTGTGTGTGTGTGTGTGTGTGTGTGTGTTGTGTGAGTGTGTGTGTGTGTGATGTGTGAGGTGTTGGTGTGCGCGCGCGCGCGTGTGTGTGTGTGTGTATGTGTGTATGTGTGTGTGTGTGTGTGTGTGTGTGTGTGTGAGAGAGAGAGAGAGAGACAGAGAGAGAGAGAAAGAGAGAGAGAGAGAAAGACAGAGACAGACAGACAGACAGACAGACAGACAGACAATCAGACAAACAGACAGACAGAGGATGACAGTTGGGATCACGGGTCACGAACCCTACTTCCCCCCCCCTCCCCCCCGTTGATCGTTGTTGGTGATTGCTTTGGTGAATGATGAGAATGCACGAATTGATTTGATTCTTGAATTAAGATTTGGCTCCTTACAAAAGTCATTATCATCATCCTCATCATCATCCTCCCCCTCCTCCTCCTCATCATCATTATTATCATTATTATTGTTGTTGTTATTATCTTTATCATTACTATTATCATCATTATTATTATCATCACCATCATCGTCATTATGATGATGGTTATGATGATTATTATTATTATTATGATGTTGTTGTTGTTGTTATTGTTATTATCATTGTTGTTGTTGTTGTCATCTTCATCATCATCATTATCATCATCGTCGTCGTTAGCATTACTATCATTGTAGTAGTAGTAGTACTAGTAGTAGTAGTAGCAATAGTAATAGTAGTAGTAGTAGTAGCAGTAGCAGTAGTAGTAGTAGTAGTAGTAATAGTAGTGTCATCATCATCATTATTATTATTGTTATTATTATTATTTTCATTGTTGTTGTTATTATCATTGTTAATATTAATATATCGTTACTATTATTACAATCATCATTATCATCACTATCATTATTATCATTATTGTCATCATATATATATATATCATCATCATCATCATCATCATCATCATCATCACCATTATGACAGGCGTGGTGGTTACGTCGTGAAGATGGACAGACTTCCAATCGAACGATTTGCGGTTCAGTACTACCTGGCTGCTTCCCCACCTGTTGGGTAAAGTGTGGAGATTTGTCCACACTCTGTGGTCCATATGTTTGCACACTTGTTAGTGCCTAAGTCCCTTTGGTGTGTACAGTATATGCGCTCAGAATATCAAGTATGCACGTTAAAGATCCTGAAAGTCATGTCTGCGTCCAGGATAGCAGGGGAGCGGAAGAGGCGTGTTCGTTTTCTTGCTTGTTCGTTTCTCTTTGTATATGTATATGTATATGTATATGTGTATATATATATATATATATATATATATATATAATATATATATATATATAAACACATATACACATATAGTTTCATTGAGTGAGTAGATGTCGCGCCAGCAGGCAGCAAAAGTGTGTGTGGTGTTTTACAGTGATTTTATCGTGGTTCTATTTGGTTTTATGCATTGAATTTTGTATGTTTGTTGCTTTGAAATCCGGACACACGGTGATGTAAATATTTTTTTTAAATTTTGAATATTTTACCAGATAATCCGATTTTAAAGTTTTTATACCTACTTTTCATCATTTTAATTCAGCCGCTCAAGTCGGACATTTTATCTGTGAATTGTGTTTACACCTTAGCCTACTGTGTTCGCCCAACGCTACAGCTTCCAAACCTTTGTGTTCTGCGTTCTCTGGATTTTAGTGTTGTGAACTGACCAACCCACACACCAACCTGCAAGTGTCTTCCTCTCCTGCCTGGCTCGCAATTATGGACCCGTCTTTTATAAAACAAATTGGACTGACACTTTTTAAACACAGCAAATGCTACCTCGGTGGAGGCGTCTACCAGCGCATACGTACATTGGGGCTGTGTAGCAAGCCCCGCACTGCGCGATCCTGTCGTGGTGGACGTCTCCACCGTCTTTGGCACAACCTGCCTCCTGCCCGACGCCACTTTTCGTCTCCTGCTTCTTCTTCTCCTCCACTGCCCCTGCCCTTGACCTCGCTGCTGCAAGCTTTGTCTCCTCCTCTGCCGTCTTCGCCTTCGCCTTCTGTCCTGATGGTGCCGCCTTCGCCTTCTGTCCCGCCGGTGCCGCTCTCGCCTTCTGTCCCGTTGGTGCCGCCTTCGTCGCCACCTCAGCCGCCACCATATGACTGTGATAGGCTGAAACTATGCCTTTTTAATGCTCAGTCGGCATGCACTGGTGACAAAGCCGATGTTATTGCTGACTTTGTCGCAGATGAGCATGTTGACATTGCTTTTATCACGGAGACATGGCTTAACCCCCTTGGTCACGAACCTATACTTGCTAGCCTCACTCCGAGTGGTTACAGGCTTGCTTCTTTCCATCGCTCATCCCGAGGTGGCGGTATCGCCATCCTCTACAACGACTCACTCCATTCCCGCCTATCTTTCTCGCAGTCTCTGCCTTTCTCCCATCCTTCTTTCGAGCACGTTGAAGTATCCTTCCAATCCACCCCTCACCCCATCACCTTCTCCTGTGTCTATCGACCCCCACCTAGCTCTGCCAACAAACTTACCACATCCATGTTTCTCTCTGACTTTGACCAATTGCTTGACCACTACTGCCTCTTACCTGGAAATCTCATCATTCTAGGTGATATCAATGTCCACTATGACAACACTCACCGTTATGACACAAGACATATCATCAACTCTCTGTCCAATCACAATATGACTCAACACATTTCTGAACCAACCCATCAAAAAGGTCACATTCTTGACTGGATCATTTCTCGTGATCATCACAATTCCGCTACTGACAACTGCTTAGTTCTTTCTACCCGTCTAACTTCAGCCCTTCCATCTGACCACTCTGCAATTCTCTGTTCTCTCGACATTTCTCCTCCTTCCCGTACCATGCGCACAGTGACTCGACGCAATCTCAAATCTATCGACCTCTCCACATTTTCATCTGATGCCTCCCGTCTCCTTTCTGAAAAGTCACATAACCTTGCCGATGAATTCTATACTACTCTCCACCATCTTCTGGACACTCATGCTCCAGCCACAACCCGTCTTTTACCTGACCGCCCCCCTACCCCCTGGCTCACTCATGAGATCGCCTGTGCAAAACGTGCCCGCCGCAGAGCAGAGCGCCGCTGGCGCAAATCCAAACTCACTGTACACAGGCAACTTTTCCAAGCCTCTAAAACAAAAGTATCCACCCTCATTGCATCAGCAAAAACAAGCTATTTCCAAACCAAAATCCTGAATGCCTCTTCTTCAAAAGAACTCTTTACAACCATGAATCATCTCCTTGGCACACGAAAAGATTTACCTCTCCCAACAAAACATACAAACGAAGAACTCCCATCTGTATTCTCCAACTATTTCACCACCAAAATACAAACTCTTCGTGACAGGCTTGACAGGACACCCTGTCAACCATGCCCACCTGACCCTTCCTTCTCTGGCACACCTCTTACTACTTTTACCCCAGTCTCACAAGAAGAAATTCTCAACACAATCAGATCCATGTCGTTCAAAACCTGCGAACTGGATCCTCTTCCAGGTTCTGTCTACGCCGACTGTCTCCCTACTCTCCTCCCATTCATCACTGACATCATCAACACTTCTCTTCAAACTGGAACTGTCCCAGATTCTTTCAAGTCTGCTATTGTTCACCCTCTCCTCAAGAAACACAATTTAGATCCAAATGAACTGAAAAATTACCGGCCTATCTCTAATCTCTCTTTCTTGTCAAAACTCCTTGAAAAAGTCGTCCTCAACCAGCTGAACTCTCACCTGTCTGCCAACAATCTCCTCAATCCTTTCCAGTCAGCCTACCGCCAGTGCCATAGCACTGAAACTGCCCTACTACACATTCTCAACAATCTCCTCCTTGCAACTGATACTGGCAAAGTCTCTCTCCTCACACTCCTTGATCTGTCTGCAGCCTTTGATACCATTGATCATGGTATTCTCCTTTCTAGACTTCATCATACTTTTGGCATCTCTGACATTGCTCTGTCTTGGTTCACTTCATACCTATCAAACAGAAAACAAACCGTTCTCATCAATGGCACTTACTCTCAACCTGCATACCTGACCTGTGGTGTTCCACAAGGATCTGTCCTTGGCCCTGTTCTTTTCACTCTTTACACCTCCCCCCTGTCCACCATCACCAACTCCCATTCTATAAAACACCACTTCTATGCTGATGACACCCAACTTCAAGACAGTGACTCACCTGATAATATACAGCGCCTGTTGACTCGCACCACTGAGTGTTACTCGGACATTAAGAACTGGATGACACACAATAGACTTCAGCTTAATGACGACAAAACAGAAGCTATCCTCATTGGCACCCGTCAGAAACTTTCTCAGCTGCCTCCTCTTTCTCTCCCATTATGTAACACATCAGTCCCAATTTCTGATTCAGCTAAAAACCTTGGTGTCTGCATTGACTCTACCCTCTCCATGAACAACTTTGTTTCTCAAACTGCCAGATCCTGCTACTATCATCTCCATCGTATAAAGCTGATCAGGAAGTATCTCTCTGTCGAAACAACTGCAAAACTCGTTCTCTCCTTCATAATGTCTCGCATTGACTATTGCAATTCACTCCTGTCTGGTCTTCCTGCCTCCACCATTCACATCCTACAGCGCATTCAAAACAATGCTGCACGCCTTGTACTCAAAAAGAAAAAAGCTGACCACATATCTCCTCTCATGGCACAACTTCACTGGCTCCCTGTATCAAAGCGCATACAGTACAAACTAGACACCATGTGCTACAAAAGCCTCAATAACGCAGCCCCCGATTACCTGTCAAGCCTACTTGAGATCTATGTTCCCTCACGTACCCTCCGCTCTGCCTCTGATCCTCTGACTCTTCGCTTTCCACGCACTAAGCTCAATACCTATGGTCCACGAGCCTTCTCTGTTTCTGGTCCACTCTCCTGGAACAAACTTCCTCTCTCAGTCCGTCAGCAACCTACTTTTGTCTCCTTCAAGTCCGCTCTCAAAACTCACCTTTTCTCTCCTGCATAAAATCCTAACCTCACTCAACCCTCCCCTCTGCAGCCTGTCTCCGCTCGGAGGGAATCACATGGTTATAATATATAATTGTATGCTATGCTCTCTATAATTTTCCATTGCTTTTATTCTTGCTTTTATTGCTTTTATTCTTTCTCCCCATTTATAGCCATGCGTGTGTGTGGGTGGGTGTGTGTGTGCGTGTGTGTGTGTGTGTGTGTGTGTGTGTGTCTGTATGTGTGCGTGCGTGTGTGTGCGAGCGTGCGTGCCTGCGTGTGTGTCTGCTTCAGCGCTTAGATTTGATTTTATCAAGATTTTGCGCTATATAAATATTGTAATTATTAATTGTAATTACTTCAATTTTCCAAGACAATCAACAAAGGCATTCAGTATTTTCTCCTATATTTCGGCCCTTGACCTTCTCTCTCTCCCTCTTTGGGGATATATATATATATATATATAGATATATAGATATATATATATATATATATATCCCAAAAGAGGGAGAGAGAGAAGGCCACGGGCCTATATATATATATATATATATGTGTGTGTGTGTGTGTGTGTGTGTGTGTGTGTGTGTGTGTGTGTGTGTGTGTGTAAGTGTGTGTGTTTGAGTTTGTGTGTGTGTGTGTGTATGTGTGTGTGTGTGTGTGTGTCTGTGTGTGTGTGTGTATGTGTGTGTGTGTGTGTGTGTGTGTGTGTGTGTGTGTGTGTGTGTGTGTGTGTGTGTGTGTGTGTGTGTGTGTTCTCTCTTTCTCCCTGTCTCATCTTTTGTGCCAGTTCTTTGACCTAACCAGGATAGGTGTTCACAACGGTTATTTGTTGTTGTTGTTGATGTTGTTGTTGTTGCTGTTGTTGTTGTTGTTGTTCTTCTTCTTCTTCTTCTTCTTCTTCTTCTTCTTCTTCTTCTTCTTCTTCTTCTTCTTCTTCTTCTTCTTCTTCTTCTTCTTCTTCTTCTTCTTCATCCTCTTCTTCCTCTTCTTCTTCCTCCTCTTCTTCTTCTTCTTCTTCTTCTTCTTCTTCTTCTTCTTCGCAATTCTTCTTCTTCGCAATTCTTCTTCTTCGCAATTCTTCTTCGCAATTCTTCTTCTTCGCAATTCTTCTTCTTCGCAATTCTTCTTCGCAATTCTTCTTCTTCTTTTTCTTCGCAATTCTTCTTCGCATTCTTATTCTTCTTCTTCTTCTTCTTCTTCTTCTTCTTCTTCTTCCTCTTCTTCTTCTTCTTCTTCTTCTTCTTCTTCTTCTTTCTTCTTCTTCTTCTTCTTCGCATTCTTCTTCTTCGGATTCTTCTTCTTCTTCTTCGCATTCTTCTTCTTCGGATTCTTCTTCTTCGGATTCTTCTTCTTCGGATTCTTCTTCGCATTCTTCGCATTCTTCTTCGGATTCTTCGGATTCTTCTTCTTCGGATTCTTCTTCTTCTTCTTCATCCTCTTCTTCCTATTCTTATTCTTGTTTTTTTCCCTTCGTTTCACTTTTCTTATGACGAACGATATGTGTGACAATCATGAATCTATGGAGTTGCAGTCTAGTTTAGGACTGTGTATAACGGATGTATCATATGTTTTCTTTCACACCATTATCCTTGGCGTCTACCAGGCCTGAGCGATACAGACACCTGCGATGTTAGTCATGACGTTTGACCAATCTGTGAATTGGATGAGATTCAATTGTGTTGTCCCAGTCTCTTCCAAAAAGCCTACATCAATACCCAACTTCGATTAAGAGCTCGTTGCGGCCGAAAAATCCCATAACGCTTTTTTGACAGGAATGCTGGGATTCATACCCCCAACCTTTCAGTCGGTACTCTGTTACGTTAACCACTGCACCACAGCGACTTGTATGTGTTTGTGTCTTTAACCGTTTGACTCCCGCACCCAATCCAGGAACTTCAAAATCTTAACCCTTTGATTCCCTCTTCATACCCACCAGCTTCCTGCATAAAGCTGATGGATAGGCTGAGAGAATCAAATCATAAAGCTGTAGATAGGGTTAAGGAATCAAAGGGTTAAGTTATTACTCTGCTAGCGTGGCCGGATTCTGGTGTGGCAGGTTGCGGGAAGTCTAAGGGTTAAGTGCATGCTGCTCGCTACAGGCCAGTCAGTGCAAAACGGTGTGGAAAGACAAAGAAAACACTGACAGACGCAATGAAACCCTGTCAGGTTCTGCGAATTGTATTGGGAGAGATGTGTGGTCTGATATGTCTGTCGATTATTGTTTTCCATCCCGTCATGTCAAAGGCAGCAGGCCACTTGTCCTCATGCACCCTGGTTTACGTCGTTGTAGCATAGCAGTTGTAACTCTGTCCTTCGGGTTTTTAAACCATTGATCTGACAAACTGTCGCTCTTTTGTTTCGTTTTTTGATGTTGCTTTTGTTATTCAGGTTTTTGTTGTTGTTGTTATTGTTATTGTTGTTGTTGTTGTTTTTTCGATGGTGTTGTTTGT
>JAPXFY010000015.1:61469037-61471537 GCA_030674185.1 Monoplex corrugatus
TTCTGAGGAGAGGGGAATTAGAGCACCTGGTCACAACAGGAAAGCTCGAGGGAAAGAGAACACCAGGTAGAGAGACCCATGGAGAAAATATAATTATTGGGCGGATTTGCAGGGTGGCTGATGACAGAGAGGGTGAAAGATGTGCTTGTGGCGACAAGGGATAGATTCATATGGAGGGCCATGATCGCCAACGCCATGCGGCAGGGCGCATCATGATGATGATGATGATGATGATGATGATGATGATGATGATCCATCAATGAGCTTCCCAAATCATTCGTTTACATTATCTCTAAATGAGATCGTTCTGGTACGGTGCTTGTTCTCATTTGGTTGATTATGTTAGATGGGCTCATCCGCCCTACATTTTCATATTCTTAATGATTTCTTATGAGAAGACATCATAAGAAGTCTAGGATTGTGTCTTCAATATATGTGAGCAGAGACACACTAAAGTTCTAATGTCACGGTGAAATGTCAATGGAAGAATAGTATGCGCAGGCTTCGAATCTGCTATGTATCTGACAACCAGAACACAATTACTGCCTTTAGGATGGCAGTGTCGCTACGCAGCTTAGCGTCATGCAAGATTCATCGAGGGTTTTGGGCTATGTTAGTGAATGTATTTGTTCTTAGTTCATAGTCGTATCTCAAGGTATGTTATGAAAGGAAGATTTAATACAACCCTGAATGCAGTTTCAGTCTACGTTGGAACTTCATGATGTCCTGTTTATCATCACTATCGCCATGAATCATATCATTATGAAACATTGCCTCAGGCTTTCTGGCTAATGAAAATTGGGTGTATAATAGGAACAGAAAAATAAAATCGAATCCTACAATAAGCAAACGATTAAACGGGCATCTATCATCATCATCAGTGCCTTACCACATGGCGTTGGCGATCATGCCTTCCATCTGTTTCTATCCCTTGTTGCCTCAAGCACCGCTTCCACCCTCTTTGTCCTCAGCCACTCTGCAAGTCCGTCCAATATCTTCTCCTTGGTTCTACTAGTGCTCTCTTTCCTCCAGTTTTCACGTTGTGACCAGGTCCTCCAATTCCCCTTTCCTTATAAAATGGCCTATGAATGTTGCCTGTCTTTTCGTAATCTTCCCTATGAATATCTGTTTGTGTCTGTCTCGATCAAGACTGTCTCGTTTGTACAGGCATCTTCATGTCCATGTAATGTAACCTTTTCCCTTTAAGATTAAAAACTACGAACAAAGGAAATTCCTTCCATTCTACAAGAGTATTTGAAGATGTTCCTGTATGTAAACGGAGTAGATTTAAAAAAAAACAACTATGAAAATGTAACATGTATAATACATTTGGGGTATGCATGTTCATATACCCATGTTGCATGACCATAACAGTCAACACGCCCTGCTGTCAGTCAGTCAGTCAGACAGACAGACAGACAGACAAACAAGCAAACATAGACAGAGATTCCATGTACAAAATTAATACGTTGTTTTATCTACAAAATATATAATCTATACACTAGTACTGAACCACTGTGTTTCTTGAAGCAAACATCCGCCGCTATTACGGCAGTCATACGACATCAATACACGATACACAAATGGGTAAAAAAAAACCTGACAAGTGTCTGTTTAATTTGTACAGAGAGAAAATGAGAGACAGAGAGAGAGAGTAAGTGAGAGTAAGTGAGAGACAGAGAGAGACACAGAGAGAGACACAGAGAGAGACAGACAGACAGACAGACAGAAACAGAAAGAGAGAGACAAAGACAGACCAAAAAAAAGAGAGAGACAAAGACAGAGACAGAGAGATAGAGAGAGAGACAGAGACAGAGAGACAGAGAAGAGAGAGGGGAAAGAGAGAGAAATAATGAGAGAGAGAGAAGAGAGACAGAGACAGACAGAGAGAGACGGAGACAACGACAGAGACAGAGATGAAATGAAGTAAAACGACACTATATTTTGTAACCGTACGTGATTATAGCACACACACACACACACACGCGCATACACACACACACATACACACACATACACACGCATATTCACACACACATACACACACATACATACACACATACATACACACACACACACACACACACACACACACACACACACACACACACACACACACACACACACACACACACACACACACACACACAAACCAGCAGAGAATAGGATACTAGAAAAGTATTCCAGGAGTCCCCGTTGATATGCAGATTTCAGATCAAGTTTGCGAACGTCTCTGTATCAAAGAATGGGCGCCCTTTGGACTGGGTTCTTACGGCGAGCTCTTCGTTATGATTATGTTTTGGGATGCGACCATGCTGCAGAGTAGTTGTCATTGTGTGAAGAGGGCATTAATAAGGAAGATTAGGAAAAGACAGGCAACATTTATAGGCCATTTTATGAGAAAAGGGGAATTGGAGCACCTGGTCACAACAGGAAAGCCGGAGGGAAAGAGAGCACCAGGTAGACCCAGGGAGAAGATATTGGACGGACTTGCAGATTG
>JAPXFY010000015.1:61476537-61486537 GCA_030674185.1 Monoplex corrugatus
CTGTCTCTGTCTGTCTGTCTGTATATATGTCTGTCTGTCTCTCTCTCTCTCTCTCTCCTCTCTCTCTCTCTCTCTCTTCTCTTCTCCCTTCTTCTCTCTCTGTCTCTTCTCTTCTCTCTGTCTCACTCTCTCACTCGCTCTCACCCCCCGCTCTCTCTCATATAAAATTATCTGTCCCTGTATCCCTCTATCTCTCTATATATTTCTATTCTATTCTTTCTATCTGTCTGTCTGTCTGGCTGGCTGTCGACCTATATGTCTGTCTGTCTGTTTATCTATCTCTCACATACAACTCTCCCTCTAGCCCTCTGTCCCTCCATCTCTCTCTCTCGCGCTCTCTCTCTCTCTCTCTCTCTCTCTCTCTCCTCTCTCTCTCTCCCTCCCTCCCTGCCCTCTCTCTCCCCTTAAGGAGTGATCGAATGTAGGGAGGAAAATTATAGAACAAATACACCGCACAATCCTAGATTATCCAAGAGGCGTTAGAGCAATCTGAACTGTTGGCAAAACCTCACGTATCTTAATTATTTTGTGGGTTAGGGAACTCTCCGAACGATCAGAATCACAGAGTTTGTTTTAGAAAAATGATATAATGCTTGCATTCCAGACAAGATGGAGTAAACAGATCAATAGCACATTTATAGATAACGACGATCGTGTGTTTAGATATTGTGTTTGAATGTGGAAAAGATTGCGAAATGTGTAAATGTTCTGTTTTGCTTCCAGTGAAGATTGAAACAGAATTACAAGTTTGCAAGAGTGTATATATACGAATTCTCTGTAGACGAAAACACACACAGATTCACAAGAACACACACACACACACACACACACACACACACACACACACACACACACACACACACCTACACACACACACACACACAGACACACACACACACACACACACATACATATATACATGTGTGCACGCACACACAGACACACAAAACACACACACAGACGACAGACAATGCACACACACACGCACGCACACACACACACACACACACACACACACACACACACACACACACACACATCACACATGCTTACCAAGACATACATGCACGTACATGGACGCTCACACAAACATATACATGAACACAGGCAGGCGTGCACACACAAAACACACACAGAAAGACAGAGAAGAGAGAGAGAGAGAGAGAGAGAGAGAGACGAGAAGAGAGAGAGAGAGAGACAGACAGACAGACAGACACGACAGCAGCAGAGCAGAGCAGGCAGAGACAGAGAAACAGCAGACAGCAGGCAGCAGCAGACAAGAGACAGAGACAGACAGCAGGCAGAAGGCAGGAGAAGAGCAGCAGCAGAGCACAGGCAGAGCAGGCAGACAAACCGAGAGACGAAGAGAGACAGACAGAGCAGACAGGCAGGCAGCGTAAACAGCACGCATAGCAGGCAGAGCAGGCAGACAAACCGAGAGACGAGAGGAGAGAAGACGAGACAGACAGACAGCGCAGGCAGGCAGCAGGCAGGCAGGCACCGATAGACAAGAGAGAGAGAGAGACAGACAGAACAGACAGGCAGGCAGGCAGGCAGGCAGACAGGCAGGCAGCAACACCGATAGACGAGAGAGAGACAGACAGACAGAGAGCAGCAGCAGACAGCAACAGACAACAGAGATACAAGAGGCAGAGAGACAGAGATAAAGACAAGAGAGACACAGACAAAAATGTGCTTATTCTGCATGTTAACCAGCTAGCATAAGACAAAGAGACACAGACAAAGACGCTGCTTTATTTTCCTGCATTGTTAACATGTACAAACAACAACGTAACGCTCCAGATAGTGTGAGGGAGTCAAAGGGTTAATTTTTTGAGTTGTGGATAGGGTGTGGGAATCGAAAGGATTAGGTTTTTGCGGTTGGTGGATAGGGCGTGGGAGTCAAAGGGTTAGTCACGCTTATGTCCATCACATTTAACCCTACCTATGTAATTTTTGCATCGATGTGTCCTTTTCTTAATGCCTGAAGAACTAAAATTCTACCTTGGAAATTTATGCAATTATTGACAGAAATGAAACTTCTCGTTTTCTTTTTAGTTTTGTTTCGTATTGTTTTTGTCACTAATTTCCGTTATTTCTGAGATTGTTGCATGTCAAGACTGTCCATTTATTCTGTGGAAGCATGAAAAAATTCATGCCCCTGATGTTTTATATATATCCGCTGAGATGAAATTAAGGCGATAAAAACCACTTCCCATTCATTCATGTTTCTGCATCTATAGTCTTTTTGAGTTTGTCTGTCTGTCTCTGTCTCTGTCTCCGTCTCTCTCTCTGCCTCTCTGTCTGTCTCTGTGTGTCTCTCTCCTGTCTCTGTCTCCCTATCTCTTCTCTTCTCCCCCCCCTCTTTCTTCTCTGTCTCTTTCTCTTTGTCTTCTCTGTCTGTGTCTCTCTGTGCTTTCTCTCGCCCTCCCTTTTTCTCTGTCTCTGTCTGTCTGCCTGTCTCTGTCTCTCTCTCTAATCTCTCTCTCTCTCCTCTCTCTTCTATCTCTCTCTCTTTTTTCTCTTTCTCCCCTTCCTCATTATTCTGTGTTTTGTGAAAAAGAATGTCCCTTCTTGGTTATGCATGTCATTTGATTTTAACCCACGAGCTTGTCTGTGCGAATACGGGAAATAAAACCTAACAGAGAATTCGATCTGTCTTACCAAGGTAATTTTACTCTTAATTTTCTGTTCATTTCTTAGGCCATTGTAAGCATAATCAGAGTGGCATGAAATGAGGAACTATTTATATGTAGACAGATTCTGTGCACTGACGTCACTGTCCCTGTTTCTGGTCTGTATGTTTGTATGGATTCAGGCCTGCACATGTATAAATACGTGCTCTGACGTTAGTGGAAGCAGCAGGTAGTAACCTTATTTTCACCGAGTTTTTAACCAGTCTTCTGGAATTGTGGAAGCAGAAAACAGTAACCATTTTTTTTTCTAACAAATCTTAAACAATCATTCTCCTGGAATTGGACTTAGAATTGTGGTAATACAAAATAATTTAACATCCATTTTCCTTCGATATGAATAAATGAATAAACAGACAAAACATAAATACAAACATAAATAACATACATGGAATAAACGAATGAAAATAGAAAAAACGTAATCAAAATTTAACTAACAAACAAATCACAAATAAGTGCATAAATACAGACGTATACACATGACAAACTTTTTTCTAGCAATGTTCATTCAGCAGCAATCAATCGTCAGATTGATGTTGTACGACTCAAGAACAGTAGCTATGTATATCATAACAGCTGAACGGATTCATCCAAATGAACAAAGTAAACAAGTTATCTTTTATCCTCAGTGACATCTCCGCCGAATAAAATTTGTCGAATATATATTCCACTCTCCTGGAACAAACCCCTGTCCGTCAGCAACCTACTTTTGTCTCCCAAGTCCGCTCTCAAAACTCACCTTTTCTCCTCTGCATAAAATCCTGACCTCACTCAACCCCTTTGCAGCCTGTCTCCACTCGGAGGGGAATCACATTGTAATATATAATTGTATATAATAGCTCTCTATAATTTTCCATTGCTTTTATTCTTTCTCCCCATTTATAGCCGTGCGGTGTGTGTGTGTGAATGTGTGTGTGTGTGTGTGTGTGTGTGTGTGTGTGTGTGTGTGTGTGCGTGCGTGCGTGTGTGTGTGTGCGTGCGTGTGTGTCGTGCGTGCGTGTGTGTCTGTTTCAGCGCTTAGATTTGATTTTATCAAGATTTTGCGCTATATAAATATTGTAATTATAAACCATTAATATTATTATTTCCCAGTTGGTTATGACAATGAACCCACCTGCTACCCCTAGGACACAAAAGCTTCCTTCTCTCCCTTGCTAAGAAGCTCGATCAGATGCTAGTTAAGAGGGTTTCTGTCGGCACAGAATCAGAGAAAGGTCAACGTTAAATATTGATGTATGCATCAAATCTGATGGTAAGATTCGCTTTGTCTGGTGAAATCGTGACGTCTGTGTGTCCTTGAATAATTCTTCAGCCTCTGTTGGGCTTCGTAATCGTTCAGAATGTAACTTTAAAGTTATCATCATCATCATTATGTACCCTGCAGCATGGTGTTGGCGATCAGAGCTCTCCTTACGATCCCATCCCTTGTCGCTGCAAGTGCATCTCCCACCCTCTCTGTCCTCAGCCACTCTGCATGTCCGTCCAGTAATGTCTCTCTGGGTCTACCTGGTGTTTCTTCCACCTTCAACTTTCTTGTTGTGACCAGGTGCTCGAATTTCTCTTCCCTCATAAAATATCATGTAACTGTTTGCTTGTCTTTTCCTAATCTATCCATGCATCCTTCAAGACTAACTCGTTTGTTTCTTTGCTGTCCATGGAACTCTCATATCTTTTAGAACACAATTTACTGTTTTGTCACTGGGAAATGTGTATCTGTTATCCAATACACTTAATACGTGTGTTGTATTAAACAGTCACAACAAAAAAGGCTAGAGGGGAAACTGAGCACCAAGTAGAAAGTATTAGTTTTGCACAGTGGATGAGAAAAGAAAGGGTAGAAATATACATGCAGCGACAAAAGATAGAATTGTATGGAGGACCACGGCATGGCACATGATGGTGATGGTGATGATGATATGATGATGATGATGATGATGATGCGGACATCATCATCATCATGGTAAAACACGAATTTGACTTTGTAATCAGTACTCATTATATGCACATACAAAGTTCGTGCTTTTGCCATTTTATATACAAGTAGACATGCGCTATTTTTTTCAGCGTATAAACCCGACAATTTATGCAGAATGCAGTATAAACAATATCACTCTTTAGTTTGTCAACATATCATCAGCTCATCGTCATTGTTCCTGTCGTTGTTGTCGTCATCTTCACCATCGGTATGGTTACCATCAGCATCATGGAACATGTCTCTGTTACTGACATTGGAACCAAAGGAACATTATATTATTTTAAATGCACACTTAAGTGGTGAAAATGCACATTCACACACATGCAAACACACGCGCACACGCGCACACACACACACACACGCGCACACTCACACACATATATGTATATATATATATATAATATATATATATATATATATATAGCCTACATGTATACACATATATACAGAGGCAGAGTAGATATATAATAGATAGATAGATAGATAATAGACAGATAGACAGACAACAGACAGACAGATAGATAGATAGATAGATAGATAATAGATAGATAGACGTGTACCCATGAATGTATGCATGAGTATGTAGTATGTATGTATGTATGTATGTATTATATGTATGTATGTATGTATATTATTGTATGTTTGTATATGTATGTATGATGCATGTGTTTGTATGTATGTATGTATGTATGTATGTATGCATGTGTGTTTGTATCTATGTATTATGTATGTATGTATGCTGTGTTGTATGTATGTATATATGTCATATGTATGTATGATGTATTATGTATGTATGTATGCATGTGTGTTTGTTTGTTGTATGTATGTATGTATGTATTAGTATGTGTGTTGTATGTATGTATGTATGTATGTATGTAGCATGTGTGTTGTATGTATGTATATATGTACATATGTATGTATGTATGTACGTATGTATGTATGTATGTATGTATGCATTTATGTGTATGTTTGTTTGTAGTATGTATGTATGTATGCATGTAGTATTATGTATGTATGTTTGTATGTAGTACGTAGTATGTAGCATGCATGCATACATGCCATGTATGTATGTATGAATGTATGTATGTATGTATTATGATGCATGCATGTATGTATGTATATATGTATGTATGTATGATGCATGTATGTATGCATGTATGCATATTTGTGTATATGTTATAAGTATTTATGTTGTACTATGTATGCATGATATGATTTTGTATGTATGATTGTATGTATGTATGTATGTATGTATGTATGTATTTATGTATGTAATTCATTTTTGCAATCTTGTTTGAGCACAGGAAGCAAATCCGAATAGATACTTATCCCGCCCCCCTCAAAAAAAAAAAAGGGAAACAAAGAGAAAAAACTCCACAATTTTCCTGAATCATTTTACTTTTGAATCAGAACCAGAGTGACCTGGAGTGAGCATCTACTTATGTGTAAGCAAACAGCAAAGTTTCCTTAATGTTTTTGTTGAACAGGATGAACACACACACATCACACACACACACACACACACACACACACACCAACACACACCACACACACCACCAACACATACTGCTAGAATGTTTCGTCGAGCAGAAGATTTTTGTAGGAAGATTTGCGCCGGTTTTTCCCTTATTTGTTTGTGTTTGTGTTCCGGTTCATTTTTTTTTTGAATTGTCTGACATTTACACTTGACAAAGTCCTGTTGGCTAAAAACCTGCTCTTGTCTTGTCTTGTTATATTAAATACGCATCCTGACTCTAATTATGTGGGGGGGGGGGGGGGGGGTTCTGGTTCCTGTTTGCTTGAACGCGTGCCGTCTCTTTCGTTTTGGATTATCAATTTCTCAAGTAAATGTTGATGCGTGAAATGCACTGCATATGTTTTTTTTGTTCATGGGCAAAAGTGAGTTAAGAAAATACATCTTGTCTGTCTTTAATAATATCTCCCTCAAGGTCTAGCAAGCCATTTCTCCTTCTCATATACACGTACCTCATCTATTTTAACATTTTCTGTTCTGTCTAGTAAAATATCTCATCATAGCTATGCATGATGTCCAAACTGGTTTAATTCGCAGGAAGCAAAACGTAACAGAACGTAATAATAGAAACGTTATTTGAAAGAAAGGCATTCACCCCACCTTGCCATTCGGTTTGTAAACGAGTTTAATGGTGACTGGGTCTGAATGGGTATGCAGAGCATGAACAACGCCCCTTTTTGCTTGATGAAAATGGCGATCGAGTGGCGTCCGGAGCTTGGCAGGTGATTGTTCGGAGAGTGGTGAGGTTCTGGAGCTCTCTGGGTTCCAGCCAGCATCCACGGATGTTTCTTGTGAACATAGCTTCCTGACATTTTTTATAACTCTTTGGTCATTGTTAAGTAGAGGCAAACTGGCACTAAATGAGTAACTACAGGTGTCCTGCAATTTCTGTTTTGATTTTTTTTCAAGATAACGTCTCCATGCTTAGGAATGAGTTACATAGTTTATGCCCTGACGCCACTGGTACCAACCATGTGATGAAGAAGACCCACCAATGATCACGGCACAAACTCTAACCTGCACATAAACCAATGAGCTCGCACAGTCCTGAAAACTTCCCTAACGGATGGTTTTGTGATTAATGTTTGTGGAAGTCTGTCATGGCAATGAAATCTGATACATTCTTCAATTGTATGAAAATAAAGTGGTGTTCATAAAAACACAAGAAAAGAACTGCATTTATGTTTATTTCACTTTAACAATCATCGCCCTGAAATCAGATTTGTAACTTTGTTTTGTATCTGTACATAATCGACGTATGTATTATAAATGAATAAGAGAAACAAACTTATAAAAACACAAAATATGTAAATGGATAGATAAATGAATACATCAAATAATAATAACTAAATAAATGAATGAATAAATAAATTGAAACAAATAAAACCTTTCTTTCCAGCACACGCACTTGCGTGGTCTCATTCACACACACACACACACACACACACACGCGCGCGCACGCACACGCACACGCACACACACACACACACACATACACATATATATATATATTCTACTGTTATCATAGAGGGGAACGATAACAAAACTAAGCCTAAAAAAATATTACACAAATGCTTGGCCACCACCTTCACCAACCCTCTCCCATCAGCCGCTCCACCACCACCCACCACCCATCACCCCTGTTTTTAACGGCTAAAGAACCAATTTTCTCCCTGAAGCAATTATAAGAAATCCACCCCTCCCCCTCTTCTGAAATTACAGCTTTTGCAAGTTTTTTTGTTTGTTTTTTCACTCATTTCCTGTCGTGCATTTTGTTTTTTGTTGTTGTTTTTTTTTCAGAGTAGGACAGTCAATATTGCTGTCGAACTAAGACATAGTCTGTATATTTTTTGTTCATGGGTGCAAAAAGTAAATGATATTCCGTTGTGTGTTGTTATGCATATTGCACTACTTGAGATACAAATGGTGAGATGACATGATCTATCTCTGTCTTTGTGTCTGCCTCTATCAGTTTGTCTCCCACCGTGTGTGTGTGTGTGTGTGTGTGTGTTTGTGTGTGTGTGTGTGTGTGTGTGTGTATGTGTGTGTGTGTGTGTGTATGTGTGTGTGTCTGTGCATGTGTGTGTGTGTGTATATGTGTGTGTGTATGTGTGTGTGTGTATGTGTGTGTCTGTGTATGTGTGTGTGTATGTGTGTGTTCGTTCGTTCGTTCTTTGATTTAACGTCTTTTCACTATAAGTCTTTTGCCGCTCTCTCTCTCTCTCTCTCTCTCTCCTCTCTCTCTCTCTCTCTCTCTCTCTCTCTCTCTCTCTCTCTCCCTCTCCTCTCTCTCTCTCACCTGACAGAAAACTTAAATTTCTGACTACATTGTGTGTGTGTGTGTATGTGTGTGTGTATGTGTGTGTGTGTGTGTGTGTGTGTGTGTGTGTGTGTGTGTTGTGCGTGTGTGTGTGTGTGTGTCTGTGTCTCCCTCTCACTCTCATCACCCTTTCCTTTCCCTCTCACTCTCCCTCTCTCATTCTCTGTGTTTCTCTCTCATATTATCTCGCTCTCTCCTGCTGTATTCAGTCTCTTTAACTGTTAACGCGAACAGGAGTTTTGCCTTCTGAACACACATACGCAAAAACACAAACACGCAGAGACAGACAGACAGACAGACACACACATACAGACACACACACATATACACACGCACGCACGCATGCACTGTCTCTGCCTCTGTTGTCTTTTGCCGCTCTCTCTCTCTCTCTCTCTCTCTCTCTCTCTCTCTCTCTCTCTCTCTCTCTCTCTCTCTGTGTGTGTGTGTGTGTGTGTGTGTGTGTGTGCTTCTGTCTCTCTGTCTCTGTCTCTCGCTGTCTCTCTCTCTCCCTCACCTGACAGAAAACTTAAATTTCTGACTACATTTCTTCTGATACCACAAAAAAGCCGTTTCATACATTAAATCAGACTCTTGCACCTGTCTACCAGCATCCTACATTGTCAGCCATGCTAGCTTAACCCTTTGACTCCCGCACCCTGTCTACCAGCATCCTGCGTTGCCAAACAAGCTAAAAAAGCGAAAACTGAAATCTTTGATTCCCTCAACCTATCTACCAGCTTCCCGCAAGCTTCATGCAGGAAGCTGGTGGATAGGATGAGGGAATCAAAGTGGTCAGTTTTTCAGCTGGTGGATAGGGTGCGGGAGTGTAAGGGTTAAGCAGATTTAAATTTTGTGGAAGGATATAAGTCTTGCTGTAGGGGCGAACAACATAGAACTTCGTCCAATGCTGTCACGATAAAAAAACAGATGTCTGCTTATTCTACTAAACAAATCTCGATCAGAAGCATTTTTCAGAACTGGATATGTTAACACATACAACTTTTTGTAGATATCCGATCGTGCGTGTGTGTGTGAGTGTGTGTGTATGTACAAGGGTATGCTTGTCTCTGTGTGTGTGTGTGTGTGTGTGTGTGTGTGTGTGTGTGTGTGTGTGTGTAGGCATGCTTTTGTGTGGTGTGTGTGTGTGTGTGTGTGTGTGTGTGTGTGAGTGTGTGTGTTTTGTGTGTGTGTGTGTGTGTGTGCGTGCTTATTTGTGTGTGTGTGTGTGCTTATGTATGTGTGTGTGTGTATGTGTGTGTGTGTGTGTGTGGTGTGTGTGTTTGTGTGTAGCATGTTGTGGATGCTTGTGTGTGTGTGTGGGGTTTGTGTGTGTGCGTTTGTATTGTGTGTGTGTGTTGTTTGTGGTGTGCGTGTGGTGTGTGTATGTTTTGTGTGTGTGTGTGTGTTGTTTTCAAAAGTATCTGAGTGTGTTGCTGTCTTTTGTGTAAAACAATGTAAGGAGCTTCCGATTGCTGAGT
>JAPXFY010000015.1:61494037-61521537 GCA_030674185.1 Monoplex corrugatus
CTTCCAGTAGATTTTAGATTCTGTAATAGTTATTTGTATAAAAAGGGACATTATTACAGTGTAACAGTGCATTGATTTTTTGTTGGTATTGTTTTTTTTGTTGAAGGAATTATAGATTCGCTAAACTATTCACCATTAATCCAAATATGCTCCAGGTCCAATTTTAATTCTCAGAGGAACAACTATATGCTAATGTTCTCCCCGTAGAAATAAGAATATCTTCATGACATGTTTCTTAAATATTGATGTCCATAATAAAACCATAGTTGATGAGAATATTGTCTTAAATGTTTTGTAAATTATAGGTTGTTTTAGATGAACAATATTTGTCTTATTTGTTGTATAAATTGATATAATATCTGTTAACACATTGTTCGATGATGAGTGATTATCGTTCAGCAAAGAAATGTTTTTTTAAACGGATTCATAGGGGAAACGTCGACATGTGCTAAATCATAACGTTCATTTTTAAACTTTCAATGTATAAAAGAATGTCACTGTGTGTATTCTATGTATTGTGTGGAATTCATGCGTCAACATTGTCTTTTCATATGTGTAAAAAAAAAAAAAAAGATTTTTGTTGTTGTTGTCATTCTTCCTTGCCACATTGTATGTCAGATGTCGGTTTTCCGTAAAACAAACCAAAAAAAAAAAGAAATGAATAAAAAAAAGAGTTAAAAACTATGCTCCAGAAGAAGTCCGTATTGTTTTAGAGGGTTAACACACACACACAGCCAATCTCTACGGAACAGCTTGGCCTCCTTTGACGAAAGGGGTCAGCCATCACAGCCATCTGTGCTCAGACATCAATTGCCTCCACCCCCAACGTACTGCCACTTAAACACTCCATTCTTTGAGGGGGTGAAGAACTGATTTTCTCTCTCAGAGGAGTTATGGGCTAACAAATCACTCATGGACGAATTTATTTTTTGTTCGTTTGTTTGTCTTTCTTTCTTTTTTTTCTCTCTCTCTTCTTTCTGTCTTTCTTTCGATATTTGTTTGTTTCTTTCTTTCTCTCTTTCTTTTTTGTTGTATTTTATTGTTTGTCTTTAGGACGCCATATTTCCTTTGATATTTTTTGTGATTATAAAAATAAAGGGAAAAAAAGAAACCTAGATGTCTTTTTCAACTGAATTATCACATTTTCCCGAAATACTGTGCACTGACCTAGATTAAAATGTTTCGATGAAACTCTCTCTCTCTCTCTCTCTCTCATTGTTTTGTATTACATAATCTCAGATTGAAATGTACACTACTTGAGTGTTATTGTGATCCCTGTAGATTTAAAACACACACACACACCACACACACACACACACACACACACACTCACACACACACACACACATATCATGTATATATATATATATATATAATACACACACACACATACATATATATATATATATATATATAATGTATGTGTGTGTGTGTGTATATATATATATAGATATGTGTGTGTGTGTGTGTGTGTGGTGAACCCCTTCAATAAGGGGCCTTGATCTGTCTTGAATAAATCACATCCTGATCGCATTTTTCTATTCTGTCTGTCTCTCTCTCTCTCTCACTCTCTCACTCACTCACTCACTCACTCACTCCACACACACACACACACACACACACACACACACACACACACCACAACCCTGTCCTTCTCTCTCTTTCTTTCTCTTATTATTTTTTTTTCTTTTTGCTTTGGGGCTTTTCTTTGGCGTATCATCAAGAGGGAATCGTTAAACTCCAACAATTTGATACGTATTCCACTCAAATCTTTCAACATGATCTGGCAGACTCTGTGAACCGAAAAGAAACTTTATGCGCTGGTAAAAATATCAAAGTGAGCAGGAGGGAAGGAAAAATCCAATGAAACATTAAACTGACACTGGCAAATCATTAGATATTAAATATGAGCAGCGAATAGACAAGGTCTTACGTTGGGCTTTGGGAATGAAATCGAAACGGTTAAGTCTTGTTATCCAAAACAAGTGTGACTGCCCGCGTTCAAGCAAACAGGAACCAGAAAAACACACCGCGTACTTAACACAACAAGGCAAGAGAGGTGCAAACTCCGGCCAACTGGCCTCTGCCAAGCGTGAATGTAAGACCACACACAAACAAACAACAAACACAAAACCAGGAGAAACAGACTAAAAACTTCCCTGCCGCCTCGTCCAGCGGGAGAAGATGATTAACCTGGATGAGGCGGCAGGGAGTTTCAGTCTGTTTCTTCTGGTTTTATGTTTGGTGTTTGTTTGTGATCTTACATTCACGCTTGGCAGAGGCCAGTTGTCCAAGAATTTGTGTCTGTCTTGTCTTGTCGCGTTCTGTTTCTGTTTTCGTGTTTTTCTGGTGAAGTCTTGTGTCCAGAGTTCCATCAACAGAGATAGTACTCCCACACACACACGCGCGCGTGCGCGCACAACACACGCACGCACACACATAAGTAAAAAGAGCTTGTTTTCATGGCTGTGCATAATATAATTCCCACCCACTCCCGAGTTCTTGCTAATTTGAATACAGGAAACAAAACTTACCAAATAATTTTTTCATCCAAGAAACACCAGTTGCTGACAGTAATTTTAGATATAATAACCTCTGGTCATTGTCACCAAAAACACAGTGAGCCGTAATGATGATCCAACAAAAACTATTTTCTGACGTCACTAGGCCTCTGTTTTTGCCTGTTTGTTCAGTTTTGTTGTCTGTTCAGTTTCGTTGTCTGTTTGTTCAGTTTTGTTGTTTGTTTGTTCAGTTTCGTTGTCTGTTTGTTCAGTTTTGTTGTCTGTTCAGTTTCGTTTGTCTGTTTGTTCAGTTTTGTTGTCTGTTCAGTTTCGTTGTTTGTTCAGTTTCGTTGTTGTTTGTTCAGTTTTGTTGTTTGTTTGTTCAGTTCTGTTGTTTGTTCAGTTTCGTTGTTTGTTTGTTCAGTTTCGTTGTTTGTTTGTTCAGTTTTGTTGTTTGTTTGTTCAGTTTCGTTGTCTGTTTGTTCAGTTTCATTGTCTGTTCATTTCATTGTCTGTTTTTCAGTTTCGTTGTCGTTTTGTTCAGTTTCATTGTCGTTTGTTCCTTTCTTTGTCGTGTTTGTTCAGTTTCATTGTCTGTTCTTTCCTTGTCTGTTTGTTCAGTTTCTTGTCTGTTTGTTCATTTCATTGTCTGTTTGTTCAGTTTCATTGTCTGTTTGTTCAGTTTCATTGTCTGTTTTGTTCAGTTTCATTGTCCGTTTGTTCAGTTTCATTGTCTGTTCAGTTTCATTGTCTGTTTGTTCAGTTTGTTGTCTTGTTCAGTTTCATTGTTGTGTGTTCACTTTCATTGTCTGTTTGTTCACTTTATTGTTGTTTGTTCAGTTTCTTGTCTGTTTTTCAGTTCATGTCGTTTGTTCAGTTTTGTCTGTTTGTTCACTTTCATTGTCTGTTTTGTTCAGTTTCATTGTCCGTTTGTTCAGTTTCATTGTCTGTTTGTTCATTTCATTGTCTGTTTGTTCAGTTTCATTGTCCGTTTGTTCAGTTTTCTTGTCGTTTGTTCAGTTTTCATTGTTGTTTTGTTCGTTCATTGTTGTTAGTTTCATTGTCTGTTCGTTCTGTTGTTGTTTTGTTCGTTTGTTGTCGTTGTTCATTTCCTGTTGTTTGTTCAGTTTTGTTGTCTGTTTGTTCAGTTTGTTGTCTGTCTGTTTGTTCAGTTTCATTGTCTGTTTCAGTTCATTGTTGTTCATTTCTGTTTGTTCAGTTTCTTGTCTGTTTGTTCATTCTTTCTGTTTGTACTGTTGTTGTTCAGTTTCATTGTCTGTTCAGTTTCATTGTCTGTTTGTTCATTTCTTGTCTGTTTGTTCAGTTTCATTGTCTGTTTTGTTCAGTTTCATTGTCTGTTTGTTCATTTCATTGTCTGTTCAGTTTTTTTCAGTTTGTTGTTTGTTCATTTCATTGTCTGTTTGTTCAGTTTCTTGTCGTTTGTTCAGTTTCATTGTCTGTTTTGTTCAGTTTCATTGTCTGTTGTTCAGTTTCAGTTTTCATTTCTGTTTGTTTCAGTTTCATTGTCGTTTGTTCAGTTTCATTGTCTGTCAGTTTCATTGTCTGTTTGTTCAGTTTCGTTGTCGTTTGTTCAGTTTCATTGTCTGTTGTTCAGTTTCATTGTCTGTTTTGTTCATTTCATTGTCTGTTTCAGTTTCATTGTCTGTTTGTTCAGTTTCGTTGTCCGTTTGTTCAGTTTCATTGTCTGTTTGTTCAGCTTCATTGTCTGTTTTCAGTTTCATTGTCTGTTCAGTTTCATTGTCTGTTTGTTCAGTTTCGTTGTCGTTTGTTCAGTTTCATGTCTGTTTGTTCAGTTTCATTGTCTGTTTGTTCAGTTTCGTTGTTCTGTCTGTCAGTTTCATTGTCTGTTCAGTTTCATTGTCTGTTCAGTTTCATTTCTGTTTGTTCAGTTTCGTTGTCTGTTTGTTCAGTTTCATTGTCTGTTTGTTCATTCTTATCTGTTTCAGTTTCTTGTCTGTTTTTCAGTTTCATTGTCTGTTCAGTTTCATTGTCTGTTTGTTCAGCTTCATTGTCTGTTTGTTCAGTTTTTGTTTTGTCTGTTCAGTTTCATTGTCTGTTCGTTTCAGCGTTTTTCAGTTTCTTGTTGTTCAGTTTCGTTGTCTGTTTGTTCGTTTCATTTCTGTCTGTTCAGTTTCATTGTCTTTTTGTTCAGTTTCATTGTTCTGTTGTTCAGTTTCATTGTCTGTTCAGTTTCATTATCTGTTTGTTCAGTTTCATTGTCTGTGTTCAGTTTCACTGTCTGTTGCTTCATTTCGTTTGTTCATTTGTGTCTGTTTGTTCAGTTTGTTTCTGTTCAGTTTGTCTGTTCAGTTTCATTGTCTGTTGTCAGTTTTTGTCTGTTTGTTCAGTTTTTGCTGTCAGTTTGTTGTTTTCAGTTTCATGTCTGTTCAGTTTTCATTGTCTGTTTGTTCAGTTTTTTGTTGTTGTTTCAGTTTCATTGTCTGTTTGTTCAGTTTCATTGTCTGTTGTTCAGTTTCATTTCTGTTTGTTCAGTTTCGTTGTCTGTTTGTTTTAGTCTTTTGTTCAGTTTCATTGTCTGTTTGTTCAGTTTCTTTCGTTGTTCATTCATTGTTCTTGTTCAGTTTCATGTCTGTTTAGTTCAGTTTCATTGTCGTTTGTTCAGTTTCTTGTTCTGTCTGTTCAGTTTTGTCTGTTCAGTTTCATTGTCTGTTCAGTTTCATTTCTGTTCAGTTTCTTGTCTGTTGTTCAGTTTCATTGTCTGTTGTTCATTTCATTTCTGTTGTCAGTTTCATTTCGTTGTTCAGTTTCTGTCTGTTCAGTTTCATTTTGTTTGTTCGTTTTGTTGTTTTGTTGTCTGTTTTGTTCAGTTTTCATGTCTGTTGTTCAGTTTCATTGTCTTGTTCAGTTTTGTCGTTTGTCATTTGTTGTCTGTTCATTTATTGTCTGTCTGTTTCATGTTTCAGTTTTCATTGTCTGTTTTGTTCAGTTTCATTGTCTGTTCAGTTTCATTGTCTGTTTCAGTTTCATTGTCTGTTTTTCATGTTGTGTTCAGTTCTGTTGTTCAGTTTTCAGTTTCTTGTCTGTTTGTTCAGTTTCATTGTTGTCTGTTCAGTTTCAGTTGTCTTTATGTTTCAGTTTTCAGTTTGTCGTTTGTCAGTTTTCTGTTGTTGTTGTTGTTCAGTTTCGTTGTCTGTTTGTTCAGTTTCATTGTCTGTTTTGTTCATTTTCATTGTCTGTTCAGTTTCATTGTCTGTTCAGTTTCATTGTCGTTGTTCAGTTTCATTGTCTGTTCAGTTTCAGTCTGTTCAGTTTCATTGTCTGTTTATTTCCATCGTCTGTTTGTTCAGTTCGTTGTCCGTTGTTCAGTTTCATTGTCTGTTCATTTTCATTTTCATTGTCTGTTCAGTTTCATTGTCTATTTGTTCAGTTTCACTGTCTGTCTGTTCAGTTTCACTGTCTGTCTGTTCAGTTTCATTGTCTGTCTGTTCAGTTTCATTTCTGTTTATTTCCATCGTCTGTTCATTTTCATTTTCATTGTCTGTTCATTTTCATTATCTGTTCAGTTTCGTTGTCTGTTCATTTTCACTGTCTGTTCAGTTTCATTGTTCAGTTTCGTTGTCTGTTCAGTTTCATTGTTTTGTTCAGTTTCGCTGTTTGTTCATTTTCGTTTTCTGTTCAGTTTAGTTATCTGTTTGTTCAGTTCATTGTCTGTTTCTTCGGTTTCATTGTTTGTTCAGTTTCATTGTCTGTTCAGTTTCGTTCTCTATTCAGTTTTCATTCTCTATTCAGTTTCGTTGTCTGTTCAGTTTCATTCTCTGTTCAGTTTCGTTGTCTGTTTGTTCAGTTTCATTGTCTGTTTCTTCGGTTTCATCGTTTGTTCAGTTTCGTTCTCTATTCAGTTTTCATTCTCTATTCAGTTTCGTTGTCTGTTCAGTTTCATTCTCTGTTCAGTTTCGTTGTCTGTTTGTTCAGTTTCATTGTCTGTTTTGTTCAGTTTCGTTGTCTGTTTGTTCATTTTCATTGTCTGTTTTGTTCAGTTTCGTTGTCTGTTTGTTCAGTTTCATTGTCTGTTTTGTTCAGTTTCGTTGTCTGTTTGTTCAGTTTCATTGTCTGTTCAGTTTCATTGTCTGTTTGTTCAGTTTCGTTGTCTGTTCAGTTTCGTTGTCTGTTCAGTTTCGTTGTCTGTTTGTTCAGTTTTATTTTCTGTTCAGTTTCATTCGTCAAGAAGCCATGGCCATGTAAATATAAAATTATGTAATGCTGTTTATGAAAAAGAAATGACCGTCCTGAATTAATGATAAGCCTCATATATTCAATCTCTGTAGATGACAGTTGGAATTACAATGTAAAAGATGGAATGAGTGGGTGCACAGTTATATAGCCGGGTAAAGTATGAGGCAGTCAACACGGACAATCAGGACAAAATTGAGGCAACTGAAATGTGGTGTCTAGAAAGAATGTTGAGTGTTCCATGGACAGCAAAGAAAACAAACGCCACAGTCTTAATGGAAGCAGGCACAAGAAGATCATTAACAAAGATCTGGAAAAGACAAGCAACTTTTATAGGACATTTTAAGAGGAAAGAGAAATTAGAGCAACTGGTCACACAACAGGAATGCTGAATGGAAAGAGAGCGCCAGGTAGACCCAGGGAGAAAATATTGGACGGACATGCAGAGTGGCTGAGGACAGAGAGGGTGGGAGATGCACTTACAGCGACAAGGAATAGATTCGTGTGGACGGCCATGATCACCAACGCCTTAGGGCAAGGCACAATGATGATGATGATGATGATGATGATGATGATGATGATGAGAAAAAGAATGGTGCAAACCAGTTTTCTTCCTTTGCATAGCTGGCTTTTGACAGCAGTGCACTGTTTGCACTGCTGTGCCTCTAGAGTTGAAAAGGTACAGATGGACTTGCCACGCTAATGCACTTATATACATGTATGTACTGCACTAAATAAAGTGCCATTCAATTAGAAAATCTCTAAGACTGTTTATAGATTTTTAACAAGTTAAATTTTGTTATCATTTAATTAGAAAATCGATCACTAAGACTGCTCAGATTTTTAATAATTGTTAATTCTGCTGCCATTTAAATAGAAAAACCATCACTAAGATTTTATAGAATGGTTAAATTGTTACTAATCAATTAGAAAATCGCAGACTAAGACTGCTTAGTTTTTGAATAGCAGATGGGCGTTAAATGTTGCAATATGTTGATAAAACTGGCTATAGTGAATAATGACTGCATACATGTCAGTATTTGTTGATAAACTTTTCCGCGACTGGCTGTCAGTCCCATCAAAAAAGTGATGTAACTATCATCGGTATAATCCCAAATCGTATAAACCTGATCAGGAAGTATCTCTCTGTGGAAACAACTGCAAAACTCGTTCTCTCCTTCATAATGTCTCGCATTGACTATTGCATTTCACTCCTGTCCAGTCTTCCTGCCTCCACCACTCACATCCTACAGCGCATTCAAAACAATGCTGTACGCCTTGTACTCAAAAAGAAAAAAGCTGACCACATATCTCCTCTCCTGGCACAACTTCACCGACTCCATGTATCAAAGCGCATACAGTACAAACTAGACACCATGTGCTACAAAAGCCTCAATAACGCAGCCCCCCCCCCCCCCCGATTACCTTCAAGCCAACTTGAGATCTATGTTCCCTCACGTACCCTCCGCTCTGCCTCCGATCCTCTGACTTTTCGATTTCCACGCACTAAGCTCAATACCTATGGTCCACGAGTCTTCTCTGTTTCTGGTCCGCTCTCCTGGAACAAACTTCCTTTCTCAGTCCGTCAGCAACCTACTTTTGTCTCCTTCAAGTCCGCTCTCAAAACTCACCTTTTCTCCTCTGCATAAAATCCTGACCTCACTCAATCCCCTCTGCAGCCTACGCTCGGAGGGAAATCACATTGTAATATATAATTGCATATATGCTCTCTATAATTTTCCATTGCTTTTATTCTTTCTCCCCATTTATAGCCGTGTGTGTGTGTGTGTGTGTGTGTGTGTGTGTGTGTGTGTGTGTGTGTGTGCGTGGGTGCGTGTGTATGCGTGCGTGGGTGCGTGTGTATGCGTGCGTGCGTGCGTGCGTGCGTGTGTGTTTCAGCGCTTAGATTTGATTTTATCAAGATTTTGCGCTATATAAATATTGTAATTATTATTATTATAAATCTAATCCGTGGCGAGGGCCTACAGCAGGAACATCAACTAGAAACTTGAATCGCTAATTTATAAGTAAAACTGTCGAACGGTTCATACGTGATTAGTAAAGTGCACAACTTCTCACAAAAAAATGTGAGATACTGGGTGTTTATGAAAAGTATTTGCTGAAAGTTAATTCATTTTTGTATTGTTTTTCACAGTGGTGAATCATGGGTATACCATCTTCTAAAACCAACGTCTCAGAAGATTTATATGATTTCATTAAACGCTGAAAAAACGTAACAGTTTTATCGTTAGATTTTTTTTTCAATGAGCTAATGTGGTTGTGGGTCATGTTTGTGTGAAACCCGTCTTCTACAAGTCTCGTTGGTTTTCTCTCATAGCCGTTTCCAAGATACTCTCTCTCTCTCTCTCTCTCTCTCTCTCTCTCTCTCTCTCTCTCTCCTCTCTCTCTCTTTCTGTCTATCTGCCTCTCTCCCTATTTTTTTTTTTTTTTTCGCTTTCCCAGAAGCAAGACGATGCCGCTGGCGACAATTAGTTGCATGTGGACGGCATTCTGGCAATGAAGGCCTTCTCCAAGGTTACCTGTTCCCTTTTCATCCCATTCCTCTGTCATTTCTTGGTGTTATGACTTAATTCTGGCATTGTAATAGCAAGTTTTCAACATCATTTGCACCGTTGGCTTTATTTAAACTCATATCTGACTTCTGCTGGCTTTAGAATTTGTGTTTGCCTCTCTTTGTTTATCTGTCTTTAATTTACAGTTTTGTGGACGGTTTGTTAGAGATTGAAATTGTGATTTTGATGTTAAATGTAAAATGACACTGTAACTGACAACGACAAATTAAGGAATATCATACAAACAAAAATATTATCTTGCTCTCCCTCTGTGTGTGTGTGTGTGTGTGTGTGTGTGTGTGTGTGTGTGTGTGTGTGTGTGTGTGTGTGGCGGCGCGTGTGCATGTATGTGTGTTCGTATGTGTGCAGCGATGTCAATCTCCTGTGGTGTGTGTGTGTGTGTGTGTGTGTGTGTGTGTGTGTGTGTGTGTGTGTGTGTGTGTGTGTGCAGCCATGTCGGCACCACTGTTGCATGATTACGTGTGTGTGTGTGTGCAAAACACCTCTGAAAAAAAAAAATCTCAGAATATTCAGGACATGTTATCAATGCTGTAACAGTCTGCCATTGTCCAGGATGCACGTCAAGTTTTTTTTTTTTTCATTCCCACCAAAGCTTCTGCATGGCCAGAATGACCTTGAGAATTAAGTGACATGCAAATATGTATAATGTTTGTTTAGATGGTAGCTTTGTCAAAAGGGGGTCGATATTTCAACTGTTCTTATTGTTGTTGTATGTTGTTGTTATTGTTGTAGTTATTGTTGCTGTTGCTGTTGGTGGTGGTGGTGGTGGGTGTCAATGTCGTTTAATTGTTCGCAAAAATGTAATAATAGACAACAAAACAATCTGAAAACAAAAAAACAAAAAAAAAGTTGATTACGTGAAGATTGTAAAATCCTTTTTTATTTTTTTTTGTTTGTTTTGTTTTTGTGTTTTGTTTGTTTTGGTTTGTTTATTTTACCTTGACCTGTAGATTTCATACATATTACATTTTTTAAATAAACTGATGCTGATCATTCAACTATCAGTAAAAAGCAGAAAAAACTGTGGTACGATCATTGCCGTTATATAAATTCTGCTGAAAAGTGCGAAACGCATGCCTAAAGCAAACAAATACATTTACCACACGAACGGAAGGAGCCTACTGAATTTTTGATGCTTACAGCCGATCAGTGATGCCATAGTTCTAAAATCAATATAACTGCCAGAGCAGTTTGCAGCCTGCTTGTTGTCATAGACACGCTCTACTCCAAAATCTGTTCAAGCCATCCTTCTTTTAACTGTGAAATATTAAATACCAAAAGCAGAAGTGGCCGCCCACGCTCAAGCAAACAGAAACAAAGAATCAGATGGTGTGTTTGATATTATTACAAGGTCCAAATTTTTGTACACAAAAGACAACAAAGAACACATAATCATGACAAAATTTACTGAGAAAAACAACAAAAACTTTGTCGAAGAATTGATGACTGAGAAAGATCAATTTTTCCCTGATTTTGTATGGACCAGAGGATGACTGAAAAACAGCAAAACTGTCCTGGTGTCTTGTCGAACAAACGACCGCAAATTGGCATCTGTCTTGCCTTGGTAAATAAGCTACGCACAAAAAGTTAAGGATCACTATGAGAAAACAGGTGCGTAATAAACTCAGTTCGCTACTGTTATTTATTTCTCAGTCCAGCCAAATTGTTATGAATTCTTGTTCAGCTCTAAGTGGGCGATGTTGTGTTAGTGCGAAAATTGCACGGGATTCTCTACTACTGAGCTCGGCCGCAAACGGAAAAGCGGAAACTTGCGAAAAAGGACCTTGTTTTGGACCGTTCTGCCTGAACACATTGCACAAGCCAGATGGAAAAACCATTATGCACGTGCAAGCACTGCTGTTTATGTGTGAGATGCTGTCTCTTGCTTGGCTTTATAAGAAGACATTCCACCAGTAGTAGGCCCGATCTGACAATGCCTCCACGACGAAAATTGAGCGAGTTTGAGAGGGGACGAGCATGGTTCCAAGATGGTGTTCCCAAGCGAGAAGTGGCCAGGCGACTTCAAGTGTCCATCTCGGTCATTGTCAGATTGATTCAATGCTTCACAGCCACTGGGAGGGTCCATGAAAGACGCAGATCTGGTCGACCGAAGAAGACAAACCCACGTGAAGATCGTCTCATTGAACGACAAGCCCTGCAGAAAAGAAAGCCTCTTCCAGCATCATTCGAAGGCAGCTGAGGGTGGCTACTAACATCAACAGCCAGCAGACCATACGGAACCGCCTTCATGGGTTCAACGACTTCCTGCAGCAGTCTGGAGTCAACAGAATGGAGTGGCCAGCATGCAGTCCCGATCTCAACCCGATTGAGAACCTCTGGGATGAGCTGGATCGCAAAGTGAGGAGCAACCACCCCCCTCCCAGGGATGCCCAACACCTCTACCAGATGCTGCAGGCTGAATGGCAGGCGCTTCCACAGAGGATCTTCAACAACCTGGTCAACTCGATGAGGACTCGCTGCGTCGATTGCCAGAACAGCCATGGCGGTTACACGCATTACTGAACTTTTGGGAGCATCAGAATGCCCTGTCTTGTGATTTCAATGACTTTGGCAAATCAAATTTCGATACGTACCCACTTTGATCAAATGTACACACCAAACGATTGCTCGAAATTGAAGGCAATTGTGTATCGTTATCACTAAAGCATGGAATTAAATGTTTGCCAAACTTCAACGCATTGGCTTTCTTATTTTGAAAGTTATGAATTTTTGTGCAAGTGATCCTTAACTTTTTGTGCGTAGTGTATATTCAATACACGATCTGTTTGTTGTTGTTGTTGGTTTTTTCTTTCTTTCTTTCTTTTTTCTTTTGTTTGTTTTGGGGAGCAGGATGTTGTTGTTGGTTGTTGTTGGTTTTGTTGTTTATTTTGTTTTTGGTTGTATTTTCCGATTCCTATCAAACATACGACACTGTCCGAGGTTTCTCCTCTCATAATTGATCCACATTACAATTATAATAATTTCCTTTCATGCGAATCCACCCTAAATACGTCATTCCCAGATGGATGAGCGCGCCTTATAAACACTGTTCTGATGAAAATTGACACGGGGTCAGAATGACCTTATTTAGACACCGTATGACATGAGTGAGTGATGCAGACAGCTGAATAGCGTGTATGATTGCTCCATCAAATACTGGGATATGATGGAATCCATCACCCCACTGGGGTATTTGTCTCCATTTTAGAGTTCCTCCTTCCTTACTTGATGTCATGTTATTGTCACTGATATTGTATGTTTAGAGCCTAGCCGACTGCGTAGAGCAGTATTAGGGCTATAACCGTTTTAAAATACACAACACTTCAACAGGAAAAAAGGCAAAAAAAGTGCACATAGCAATGCATTCCCGCACATAATCTAAGGAGATGCCCCTGGCGTTCACCACTCTGTCCAATTCATCATACAGGAGATTAAGAAAAGCATACCTCAATACACATTTTAACATAACTAACGATACTAAAACATATATATGAAAATGGGCCTGAATTACCTGAAATTGCTTCCGCATATCGTATTTCCCTACAGCCAAAAAATACACTTAGTGCATGTACACAATAATTCTAAGACTTCATCAGGATTAAATTCCCTACAGATGATGTGTGCCCCGTTAGCACATTGGTAAAACCGCGTACCGCAGTTCTGAAGCGCAGTTCTGAAGCGCAGAATCGCCCAGGTTCGCTCCCCGGCGTGGGGAAAAAAAAATAGACAACAGCAGAAGGGCATCCAGGAGTCATGACCTGGATGTGGCCCGGCCCCCGGAGAGTGTAAGGAATTCAGGGCCGAAACACTTGTCTAAAGGGGGTTACTTCTCTGAAGACCTTCTGTTGTCTAGCTCTCCCTAGAGTTTCTTTCTACCTAAGAGACTGTGCGTAAGACTTTATAATACACACAGATGAATTGACCAGCGAGGCAAAAACTGATAAGAAGAAATGACAGCAAACAAAGGAACAAGACAGAACTAAAGAGGGTGACAGAAAAGAGGAATTTTTTAGCACAGAATTTCCAAATGGTGGGGATACAATTTATACTGAAAGAGCCCCCCAGCATCACCGCGGGGGTAGTTTATGTGACCTGGGTGGAGTAAGCCCACAAGATTTATAGCTGTAGTGGGTCATTGCAAGGGATGGAGGGCATAGAAGCCACATTGTGAATGCTCCACTATCAACGATGGTCGTTACACATTCTGCAAGTTTTAATATTTACGATGGTAGACCACTCTGTCAATTTATCTCTCAGGAGATTTAAAAAACACTCTATCGATTACATATTTAAACATAACTAAGGACATTAAAACATTCTAAAAAAAAAAAAAAAAAAGGGGGGGGGGGGTGCTAAATTACCGAACATTGCTTCCGCATATCTCACCTCCCCTTGAGCCAAAAATGCACTCAATAAATGTATCCAGCTATCAGTCCTGAGAGATAATACTAAGATTTTATCGAACGCGTACGGGTGAATGGACCAGTAAGGCAGAAAATAAGAAATGACAGAAAGCAAAGGAACAAGGCAGAAACAAAGTGAGTGACAGAAAAGAGGAAATTTCTAACTGAATATACACGCCTGAAATAAAACAACATCTCGTTGTTAGCTCTCTTCTGGATGGATGGTGACTCCAATGCTGATCGTTTGTTCGCAAGTGCCATCAGTGCAACAGTCTCTTGAACGAACATAAATATAAAATAAATATATCTGTGTGGCTGGAAGTGGATGGGCAACAAAGTATCAAAATTCTAACAACAATGTAACGAATATTGATGTTTCTTGAGGTGAAGTTGAAAGTTGTGGGTACAGTAAAGTAGAGCAATATTTGTGTATGAACAGACTAGTAAATCAGCATTAACATCACGATTCGCAATCGTTAACTGCTGGCACTGACGGAAACAGCGACAATGAAGAACACATGTTAAGCACTTAAACGAAATGAAGCAAGTATAGTGCAGGAATAATGGGTGGCAGAATGGTTCAGTCCTTCGCCTGCCAATAAGTAAACTCGAGGTTCCAGGGTTCGCTCTCCGTAGAGGCTTCCACTTTTCTTCTCATTTTGACCGGAAGATCAAACTGAACATGTAGTCCTCTGGAAGGGGACGAAAGATCTTTAGCGTGTGCAGCCAAAAGGTCACACGGGTCCGACTCGTTTTTCGTCCCCTTCCGAGGACTAGACGTTAAGTTCGATTTTCCGGTCAAACTGAGGAGAAAAGTCAAGGCCTCTACGGGGAGCGAAGCTTGGAACCCCGAGTTTAGTTATTGGCAATGGAACGTCTTATTGCTATTATTATTGTTGCTTGTTAAAGCCCAGCCGACTGCATAGAGCCATGTCAGGCTATAACCGCTTCAAAACATACATAACCAACAGGAAAAAGGAAAAGCAAACTAAGTGCACCTATCAATGCATTCGCGCAAAATAATCTAATGATATGCCCCCGGCGTTGACCACTTAATTTATCGGACAGGGGATTTAAAAACATACCTGAATACAAATTTTTTATCATACCTAAGGACACCAAAGCATAGAAAAACAGGCATAAACCACCTAAAATTGCTTCCGCATATTCACCTCTCCATAGCCAAAAATGCACTTAATACATATACCCAAGTATCAATCCTAAAAAAAAAAGTACGTAAGACTTTATCGAACACTTACAGGTGAATGGACCAGCAAGACAGAAAATGAGAGGAAGAAATGACAAAGCAAAGGAACAAGGCAGAAACAAAGAGAGTGACAAAAACGAGGAAATTTCTAGCACAGAATTTCCAGAAGGTGGGGACACTATTTCATACTAACAGAGCCCCAGGTATCCCCACGGGGAGGGGAAACGTCTGCCCCCTTCTTTAACATACGTGTCAAGTATTCCACCTGCGTGCACACATGACTCAGCTTAAGGCATTAGCGGGTGTACATATCTTGATCTGGACAAATGGAGAAATATCTTCCTTCACCAACAAGGCAAAGGCGACACCCAACTATGCTCGAATTCAGACTTTTAAACCGAAAGCTGAGTGTCTTAACCATTCGACAATGGCTCCCCTTACACCTAATCATGATACGTTTAGAAAAACATCCGTAGTCAGGCATGTTAACCAATACTGTTCAATAACACACGCGCGCGCGCGCGCCCGCGCGCACACACACACACACACACACACACAACCACCACCACCACACTACAGTGATGACGGCGAGTTAGAAAAAAATCCAAATAATGTTAACCATTATGTTCATTACACACACACACACACAAACCACACACACACACACACACACACACACACACACACAACACAACACACACACACACACACACACACACACACACACAACACACACACACACACACACACACACACACACACAGAGTGCTCTTAATAGCCTATATGACATCTGGCAGAGGTTCACCGACTGTACCAGATCTCGTCTTCCACATTGTTCTGTACCGACTGGCCTTTGCAAAATTGCCACTTAAATACAGAAACAAAGCGGGAAAAAAAGGACAATTACACATTTATGGTCGTGGCAAAAAAAAAAAGAGGAGATGAACAATACAAAAACAAACAGAATTAAGCAAGAAAAGAAGCACAATCGAATCCGTTTAACCAAGTAAAGAACAAGCACGTATAAAAGAATCACAAAAGAAAACGAAGACATTCTCAAACGATTAAATTATTCCCCCCAGGCTTTTCTTTTCTAATAACCTAGACGCAAGTGCAAGTGAATACTTTGTAGTTTTTCTTGTTTCCTTGTCCAGTGAGCTTTTGCTTGTTTGTGTGTTTACTTGTTTGATGATTACAGAAAAAAAATAAACTACGAACTTTGCTTGAAAGCATAATATACTGAATCGCACTGAGTTCTACCCACACATACATGTACCATCTTTTCTCCATGATTTCTAAAACACAAAACTATGTATTTTTGTCTATTCTTTCGGGTTCTCTTTTACGATATAAAATTGTTTAAAATGAGTTGTAGTAAAACACATAAAACGGAATTTCGTATTAAATCAAGAAATATATGTATTAAATCAAAAGATGTAGTGTTGTTTGTAATTATGCAGCATGCACCGTCAAAGAAGACACTGACAACTTAAACACAGCGTATGTATAAAGACGGTGACAAAAAACAAAAAAAAAACAAAACAAAAAATGAACAAAGAAAGAAACCAGAAACAAATAGACCATGTTAAGGAGTAAATTCAATTTATTTAAAACTAACCGAAAAGCACGAAAATGAAATAGAAACAACTAAAAAGACGACGTCAGTATTGCTTTGTCTTCTGTACATTTTGTGTTTATATCTAAACTCTATACGAAGTCGGATTTTTGGATAGAGCACGGAGAACACAAGCTGTTAGGTGAACTGACCACATTCCACTACAATGATGTTTAGTCTACATCTTGGGTGGGCATGCTTTATGGGTGTGTTCACGTTTCACCCCAACACTGATACGATTTACACGATCCAACACTTATACGACTTACTTATACGACTTACACGATCCAACACTTATACGACTTACTTATACGACTTACACGATCCAACACTTATACGACTTACTTATACGACTTACACGATCCAACACTTATACGACTTACTTATACGACTTACACGATCCAACACTTATACGACTTACTTATACGACTTACACGATCCAACACTTATACGACTTACACTATCCAACACTTATACGATTTACACGATCCAACACTTATACGACTTCCACGATCCAACACTGATACGACTTACACGATCGAACACCGATACGATTTACACGATCTTCGGGTTATTGTTACTGTTATTGTTACTGTTTAAGCCCAGCCAACTGCGTAGACCCTTTTCAGGGCTAGAACCGCTTCAAAACTTACAAAACTTCAACAGGAAAAAAAGACAGAAAATTAAGTACTCACATCAATGCATTCGCGCACATAATCTAAGGACATGCCCCGGCGGTGACCACTCCATCCAGTTTTTCGCACAGGAGATTTTAAAAACACTCCTGAACACAAACATAAGCATACCTTAGAACACCAAAACATAAAAACTGGCATAAATTACCTAACATTGCTTCTGCATATCTCACCTCCCTAGAGCCAAAAAACGCACTTAATACATGTCCCCAATTATCATCAATCCTAAGAAAAAGTACCTAAGACTTTATCGAACACATACAGGTGAATGGACCAGCAAGGCAGAAAGTGATACGAAGAATGACAGAAAGCAAAGAAACAAGATAGAAACAAAGAAAGTGACAGAGAAGAGGAATTTTCTAACACAGAATTTCCAGAAGGTGGGGGGGGGGGGTGATACCTTTTATACTGAAGTGGGAGAAAAGGATTAAGAATCAAGCGTGTAGACCGCGGTGATGCCTTTGTGAACCCAGTTTACTAAATCACTAATTCCTTATACTGCAGATGATGCATAAGGCGTCAGTCAACCTCGTCCACTTAAAGATGATCTTACGCCAACCAGGATAGCTCTGTAAGTAGCTTTTTTGTCACTGACAGACAGGTTCAGCCAGGTAGCCATTATAGCTCTGTCCATGTTTCCCCAGGCTTCTTTCATGTCCTCAGCTTTCATTCCTGTTAGCCATGGATTGTGTGAACCACTGCCTAAGACCCTGGCAGCTCAATGAAGATTTGACTTAATGAAGCCAACATTTGATCACTTTGTGGGTGAGGCCCTTCCATAGCCAGCCAAGAGAAGGTAAGAAGCTCCTTTAATCCACACTGAACTGTTCGCTGGTCCCTCTCAAGTAAAGCATTAAGAGCGCTATGGTTTCAAACAGTCCTTTTACTAAACAACAGGCATGATAAAACTCGTTGACATGTTTTCTATACCTTGCAAACACAGATACGCGCACACGCGCACACGCGCGCACGCACACACACACACACACACACACACACACGCACGCACTCAAATTCATCACTACCTCCAACAGTACAATCCATACCAATTCGCATTGCTTAAAACACTCCTGATGGCTATGGGTTTATATAACCAGGGTTGTTACGATACCAGCAGGAAAACAAAATTCAAAACTACTAACAACAGCTCCAAACCAACAGATAAATGCACTCACAGCGATCCCAAAAATACCAATTCATGAAAACAAAACAGCCACAAAAATTGCGCTCCAATTGAAACTATTTTCTTCAAATGTCTTATACACAATTACAAACATGCGAGTTGTTTAAATGCTTCGTGTGTTTCTGACTAAAACAAGCGTTTTTAATGGGAAAATGCGGGCAATGAGCACAAAAACCAGTCTCTCTGGAATTCACAAATTGTGTCAAAGAATTATCCAGTGATTCTTTTGTTTATCTGTCTTGTTTACCACTTTTTATGTTTTTGTTTGCTTTGAAACAGAAGTGTTAATTCAGTGCACGTGCGCGTGCGCGCGTGTGTGTGTGTGTTTTGTGTGTGTGTGTAAAAGTGTGTTTGTAAAAAATGTATATCAAAGTTGTAGTTATGGCATGGCGTGTGTTTGTGTGTGTGTGTGTGCGTAGGTGTGTGTTTCAGTTAATTTATCTGAATATTTTTGCCTGTGTATATTCACAATATATATATATATAATATATATATATATATATATATATATGTATACATATCTGTGTGTGTGTGTGGTGTGTGTGTGTGTGTGTGTGTGTGTGTGTGGTGTGTGTGTGTGTGTGTGTGTGTGTGTGTGTGTTGTGCAAGACTTTATAGTACACGTACAGACGAAATGACCAGCAAGTCAGAAAATGATAGGACGAAATGACAGAAAGCAAAGAAGCAAGGCAGAAACAAGGAGAGTGAACAGAAATGAGTGAATTTCCAGCACAGAATTTCCATAACATGGGGATATTATTTACACTGAAAGAGCCCCGGCATCCCCACGAGGGGAAGACACATACATGATTAATAAACAGATAAGTAAACATGCAACCAACCAAACAATCAGACAAAAAATATACATATATGTATATATACACATACATACAAAATACTCAATGCCCTTGTTGATTGTCTTGGAAAATTGAAGTGTATATATATATATATATATATATATATATATATATATATATATATATATATATATATATATATATATATATATATATATATATATGTATAATAAAACTTCTCTTTAACATCAAGCCATAACAAACTTGTACAGAATGACATCTGATAGCTGAGTAATCCAGTGGCAGCCTGGGAACAGATCGCTGGCACGGCAATTGTGTCTGCGAGTGTTAAATCATGTCAGGATGTCCATTCTCACATTACTAGGTGTTTTGTCTCTATCTTCGTGCCATCCATCATCATCAGCGCCGTGTCTCTGCCCACATCAGTGTGTGTGTGTGTGTGTGTGTGTGTGTGTGTGTGTGTGTGTGTGTGTGTGTGTGTGTGTGTGTGTGTGTGTGTGTTTCCCGATTCAGGAGCTGTGCTGGGTTGCGACTGTTTGTTGTTTTAAACCAAAATGACCGATACCGAAACATAAGATAATCATTCTAAAAGAAGATTAGGAAAAGACAGGCAACATGTATAGGCCATGTTATGAGGAAAGGGAAATTAGAGCACCTGGGAGGCAGACACATGAAGGTCATTTATAAGGCGGATTAGGAAAAGACAGGCAACATGTATAGGCCATGTTATGAGGAAAGGGGAATTAGAGCACCTGGGAGGCAGACACATGAAGGTCATTTATAAGGCGGATTAGGAAAAGACAGGCAACATTTATAGGCCATGTTATGAGGAAAGGGGAATTAGAGCACCTGGGAGGCAGACACAAGAAGGTTATTTATAAGGGGATTAGGAAAAGACAGGCAACATTTATAGGCCATGTTATGAGGAAAGGGGAATTAGAGCACCTGGGAGGCAGACACAAGGTCATTTATAAGGCGGATTAGGAAAAGACAGGCAACATTTATAGGCCATGTTATGAGGAAAGGGGAATTAGAGCACCTGGGAGGCAGACACAAGGTCATATTTATAAGGCGGATTAGGAAAAGACAGGCAACATTTATAGGCCATGTTATGAGGAAAGGGGAATTAGAGCACCTGGGAGGCAGACACATGAAGGTCATTTATAAGGCGGATTAGGAAAAGACAGGCAACATTTATAGGCCATGTTATGAGGAAAGGGGAATTAGAGCACCTGGGAGGCAGACACATGAAGGTCATTTATAAGGCGGATTAGGAAAAGACAGGCAACATTTATAGGCCATGTTATGAGGAAAGGGGAATTAGAGCACCTGGGAGGCAGACACAAGGTCATTTATAAGGCGGATTAGGAAAAGACAGGCAACATTTATAGGCCATGTTATGAGGAAAGGGGAATTAGAGCACCTGGGAGGCAGACACAAGGTCATTTATAAGGCGGATTAGGAAAAGACAGGCAACATTTATAGGCCATGTTATGAGGAAAGGGGAATTAGAGCACCTGGGAGGCAGACACAAGGTCATATTTATAAGGCGGATTAGGAAAAGACAGGCAACATTTATAGGCCATGTTATGAGGAAAGGGGAATTAGAGCACCTGGGAGGCAGACACAAGAAGGTCATTTATAAGGCGGATTAGGAAAAGACAGGCAACATTTATAGGCCATGTTATGAGGAAAGGGGAATTAGAGCACCTGGGAGGCAGACACAAGAAGGTTATTTATAAGGGGATTAGGAAAAGACAGGCAACATTTATAGGCCATGTTATGAGGAAAGGGGAATTAGAGCACCTGGGAGGCAGACACAAGGTCATTTATAAGGCGGATTAGGAAAAGACAGGCAACATTTATAGGCCATGTTATGAGGAAAGGGGAATTAGAGCACCTGGGAGGCAGACACAAGGTCATATTTATAAGGCGGATTAGGAAAAGACAGGCAACATTTATAGGCCATGTTATGAGGAAAGGGGAATTAGAGCACCTGGGAGGCAGACACAAGAAGGTCATTTATAAGGCGGATTAGGAAAAGACAGGCAACATTTATAGGCCATGTTATGAGGAAAGGGGAATTAGAGCACCTGGGAGGCAGACACAAGAAGGTCATTTATAAGGCGGATTAGGAAAAGACAGGCAACATTTATAGGCCATGTTATGAGGAAAGGGGAATTAGAGCACCTGGGAGGCAGACACAAGGTCATTTATAAGGCGGATTAGGAAAAGACAGGCAACATTTATAGGCCATGTTATGAGGAAAGGGGAATTAGAGCACCTGGGAGGCAGACACAAGAAGTTCATTTATAAGGCAGATTAGGAAAAGACAGGCCATTTTATGATGAAAGGGACATTGGAGCACCTGGTCACAACAGGAAAGCTGGAGGAAAGAGCACCAGGTAGACCCAGGTAGAAAATAATGGACGGACTTGCAGGGTCGCTGAGGACAGACAGGGTGAAAGCTGTGCGGCAACAAGGGATAGAAACATATGGAGGCCATGCTTTCCAACGCCATGCAGCGGGGGTCACTTGCTGCTGCTGATGATGATGGGGACCAATACCTTGCAAAAGAAGAAAACTATAGAAAAACCACTTCAATGACGTGGTGTCCACCTGATTGACCAAACACTGAAGTTTTAATTATCAACCCATCTACTGACATTTCCATGGCAACAATTTTTTTTACTGCCGCTAATGCTAATATACTTTCTTCACTTCTTGTTTTCCCTATGACTCTTAAGTCTGAAACTGTCTTTTTCATTACAGAATACTGACACACCTAATAGCAACAGTGATAGATCTTTGCTATTGTTAGTGTTATTAAGGGATCAATACTATTGTTATTTGTTGTTATTAGGGTTGACATGTATTTATTTACGTATATCTACCTTTGTCACTCATGCTTTATAGTAAAGCAAATGAGCATGTGGTGTATACTTAAAGTTATCACAACTCATAACTTGTCATACTGCATGTATTAATGGGTTCATTTACTTTATTATGCTCATATTTTGTGTGTAGACTAGCAAAGTTTAGCTGTAAGACGGGTCCAAGAAACCTACTACTGCTTATTCTTGAGTAATAAAGTAGTTTTTTTCAGTTCTGATAACTGTTTCTAAACTCAATGATGGCCGTTTTTAATAGCCTGCTGTTTTTCATGCGCATGTTCCATTCCAAACCTGTATGCATTATGTTTTCTAGCTTTAAATCGTCATGCCACACGTTCAAACTTCCTCAGTTCACATTTGTTTTTCGTCTCAGATAGCGCTTCCTCATGGAAAAATCACCAAGGGATGTGATGTTCTACATCCTAGAATAGATGAGCGCATCTTACAGAATCGTCCAAATGGGAATTGATACTGTATTAGCATCGCTTTGTCAAATCCTGAAATGCATGACTGATGTGGAGAGATGAAGGATGGGTGTCATTTCTACATTATGGACTGGGTGATGATGGAATTAATTATCCCACTGGGGTATTGTCTTCCCACTCACTGTCCAAGGATGGGTGTCATTTCTACATTAAGGACCGGGTGATGATGGAATTAATTATCCCACTGGGGGTATTCTGTCTCCCCGACTCACTGTCCATCTCTTTCCCCTTCAATTCTTTGATACTTGGTGCCAAGAGGTCTGCGATGATTAAGCCAGAATGGGGACAATGCGCAGGGAAGCTTCAAATAATGTTAAAACACTTTATCACTCAAGATAAATTGTATTACGTCCCATTGGACCCGTGTTACAGTTAGCTAGTCCTTATTTCTGTACTCATATAATCGTAATCGAAGATGAACAATAACACGATTTGAAAACAAAATGTTATAAACATGAAGCGTAATGAAACGCTGGCTTTCATACTCATGTGTCTGTTGACCAAACGCTTACAGGCTGAGCAAGAGAAGAAGATAGTTTCCTCTGAAAATTGGCTGGGGTCCAGGGACAACGTCCCTGCTTGGGGGTCTGGGGGGGCCGAAGCCCCCCAGAAGCTGATGAATTTCTGTAATTTTGAGGCATTATGGATGCATTTCCTGATGGCAAATACAATAATTCAGTAATATTTCCTCTGAAAACTTTTTTTCCCTCTGAAACTAGGAGTTCATCCGCTGAAATTGGTGGATCCACTGAGAGTTACCCAGCCTGCGCTTACTAATAATGCACACACGACAAAGGTAAGCATGTGTAAAGCAAGTACATGTCAACCTCGTCTTATAACAACTGCAAAAACAACAATGATAAACAACAGTTAAAGTAATAGTAGCAGTAGCACTAATATGTACAGATTTATAACAAAATTAATAAACAAACGAGGAAAGAAAGGTCTCTTTACAAATATAAAATCAACTAAAAATAAGCAAAGAGTGAAAACTGTTTTACATTTCACTGTTAAAGGTGCTATAGTTATTGTTCCTTAAGTCCAGCCAACTGCGAAGAGTCAAGTCAGGGCTGTAAAAATCTCCATTGTATGAGGAAAGGGGAATTAGAGCGCGATTGTTTGTTTGCTGTTTTAAACCAAAATGACCCGATACCCAAACATAAGACGATCATTCTAAAAGAAGATTAGGAAAAGACAGGCAACATGTATAGGCCATGTTATGAGGAAAAGGGAATTAGAGCACCTGGTCACAACAGGAAAGCTGGAGGGAAAAAAGCGCCAGGCAAAACCCAAGGAGAAAATATTGGACGGACTTGCAGGGTTACTGAGGACAGAGAGGGTGGAAGATGTGCTTGAGGCAACAAGGGATAGATACATTATGGAGTGCCATGATTGCCAATGCCATGCTCCTGGGCACATGATGATGAACCATCTTAAAAAGTATACCATGCCTCTCTGGAGAAAAAATAAAACAAATGGAAAAGAAAATAAGTACACATATATACGCAATTTTGCACGTATTCTGAGGATATTCCCCTGGCGTTGACCACCTTGTCCAATTTATCACCAAAGCATTTTTTAAAAAATGCCGAAAAACAAGTGTAAACATGAGTAAAGAGACACTAGAACATACAAAAAACGGGACTAAATTTCGTAGATCTGCTTCTGCTCATCACATTTCCTTCGAGCCCCAAAATGCACATACAACATGTACCCGATTATCAAATCTAAGGAAACAAAAGTACGTAAGGCTTTTATGTAATACACACTGATGAATGGACCAGCAAGGCAGAAAATGATTGGAAGAATGACAGAAAGCAGACGAAAAAGGCAGAAACCAGAAATAAAGACAGTGACAGAAAAGAGGCAATTTTTTGCACATAATTTCCAGAAGGTGAGATTATTTATACTGAAATACCCCATGGCATCCCCCGGGGAATTAGTTAATGATCCATGTCTTTATCAACAAATCGTGGGACTTGTTAAAGCTCGAAATTCATATCAACTAGCCACATCCATTTCAACTAACTGTGTAACTTTTTGTTAAAGCTTCATATCCATAACAACTAACCACATCCATATTAACTGTGTAACTTGTTAAAGCTTCATATCCTTATCAACTAGCCACATCCATATCAACTAACCGTGTAACTTGTTAAAGCTTCATATCCATATCAACTAACCATGTAACTTGTTAAAGCTTCATATCCATATCAACTAGCCACATCCATATCAACTAACCGTGTAACTTGTTAAAGCTTCATATCCATATCAACTAACCACATCCATATTAACTAACTGTGTAACTTGTTAAAGCTTCATATCCATATCAACTAACCACATCCATATCAACTAACTGTGTAACTTGTTAAAGCTTCATATCCATATCAACTAACCACATCCATATCAACTAACTGTGTAACTTGTTAAAGCTTCATATCCATATCAACTAGCCACATCCATATCAACTAACCGTGTAACTTGTTAAAGCTTCATATCCATATCAACTAACCACATCCATATCAACTAACTGTGTAACTTGTTAAAGCTTCATATCCATAACAACTAACCACATCCATATCAACTAACTGTGTAACTTGTTAAAGCTTCATATCCATATCAACTAGCCACATCCATATCAACTAACCGTGTAACTTGTTAAAGCTTCATATCCATATCAACTAACCGTGTAACTTGTTAAAGCTTCATATCCATATCAATTAGCCACATCCATATCAACTAACCGTGTAACTTGTTAAAGCTTCATATCCATATCAATTAGCCACATCCATATTAACTAACCGTGTAACTTGTTAAAGCTTCATATCCATATCAACTAACCACATCCATATCAACTAACTGTGTAACTTGTTAAAGCTTCATATCCATATCAACTAACCACATCCATATCAACTAACTGTGTAACTTGTTAAAGCTTCATATCCATATCAACTAACCACATCCATATCAACTAACTGTGTAACTTGTTAAAGCTTCATATCAATATCAACTAGCCACATCCATATTAACTAACTGTGTAACTTGTTAAAGCTTCATATCCATATCAACTAACCACATCCATATTAACTAACTGTGTAACTTGTTAAAGCTTCATATCCATATCAACTAACCACATCCATATTAACCTCGAGTTTAGTTATTGGCAATGGAACGTCTTATTGCTATTATTATTGTTGTTGTTTAAAGCCCAGCCGACTGCATAGAGCCATGTCAGGCTATAACCGCTTCAAAACATACATAACCAACAGGAAAAAGGAAAAGCAAACTAAGTGCACCTATCAATGCATTCGCGCAAATAATCTAATGATATGCCCCCGGCGTTGACCACTGTATCCAATTTATCGGACAGGGGATTTAAAAACATACCTGAATACAAATTGTATCATACCTAAGGACACCAAAGCATAGAAAAAACAGGCATAAACCACCTAAAATTGCTTCCGCATATATCACCTCTCCAGAGCCAAAAATGCACTTAATATACATATACCCAAGTATCAATCCTAACAAAAAAAGTACGTAAGACTTTATCGAACACATACAGGTGAATGGACCAGCAAGACACAAAATGAGAGGAAGACATGACAGAAAGCAAAGGAACAAGGCAGAAACAAAGAGTGACAAAAACAAGGACATTTCTAGCAGAGAATTTCCAGAAGGTGGGGACACTATTTCATACTAAGAGAGCCCCAGGTATCCCCCACGAGTGAGGGGAAACGTCTGCCACCCTTCTTTAACATATGTGTTAAATATTCCACCTGCGTATTCCACCTGCGTGCACACATGACTTGACTTAAGGCATTATAGCAGGTGTACATATCTTGATCTGGACAAATGAAGAAATATCTTCCTTCACCAACAAGGCAAGGCGACACCCAACTATGCTCGAATTCAGACTTTTAAACCGAAAGCTGAGTGTCTTAACCATTCGACATTGGCTCCCCTTACACCCAATGATACGTTAGAAAAAACATCCGTAGTCAGGCATGTTAACCATACAGTTCAATAACACACACACACACGCACGCACGGACGCACGCACGCACGCACGCAACCACCACCACGCACACACTACAGCGATGACGGCGAGTTAGAAAAAAAATCAAAAACAATGTTAACCATTATGTTCAACAACACACACCACACACACACACACACACACACACACACACACACACACACACACACACACAGTGCTCTTAATAGCCTACATAACATCTGGCAGAGGTTCACCGACTGTACCAGATCTCGTCTTCCACATTGTTCTGTACCGACTGGCCTTTGCAAAATTGCCACTTACATGTAAATACAGAATCAAAGCGGAAAAAAAAGGACAATTACACATTTATGGTCGTGGCAAAACAAAACAAAAAGAGAGGAGATGAACAATACAAAAACAAACATAGAATTAAGCAAGAAAAGAAGCAGAATCGAATCCGTTTAACGCAAGTAAAAATCAAGCACGTATAAAAGAAAAATCACAAAAGAAAACAAAACATTCTCAAACGATTAAATTATTCCCCCAGGCTTTTCTTTTCTAATAACCTAGACGCAAGTGCAAGTGAATACTTTGTAGTTTTTCGTGTTTCCTTGTCCAGTGAGCATTTGCTTGTTTGTGTGTTTACTTGGTTGATGATTACAGAAAAAAATAAACTACGAACTTTGCTTGAAAGCAGAATATACACCAATCACACCGAGTTCTACCCACACATACCTTCTATTCTCCATGCTTTCTAAAACACAAAACTATGTATTTTTTGTCTATTCTTTCAGGTTCTCTTTTACGATATAAAATTGTTTCAAATGAGTTGTAAAACACATATAACGGAATTTCGTATTAAATCAAGAAACATATGCATTAAATCAAAAGAT
>JAPXFY010000015.1:61526537-61559037 GCA_030674185.1 Monoplex corrugatus
CTGTCCAAGGATGGGTGTCATTTCTACATTAAGGACTGGGTGATGATGGAATTAATTATCCCACTGGGGGTATTCTGTCTCCCCGACTCACTGTCCATCTCTTTCCCCTTCAATTCTTTGATACTTGGTGCCAAGAGGGCTGCGATGATTAAGCCAGAATGGGGACAATGCGCTGGGAAGCTTCAAATAGTGTTAAAACACTTTATCACTCAAGATAAATTGTATAAGTCCATTGGACCCGTGTTACAGCTAGCCTAGTCCTTATTTCTGTACTCATATAATCGTATTCGAAGATGAACAATAATAACACGATTTGAAAACAAAATGTTATAAACATGAAGCGTAATGAAACGCTGGCTTTTATACTCACGTGTCTGTTGACCAAACGCTTACAGGCTGAGTAAGAGAAGAAGATAGTTTCCTCTGAAAATTGGCTGGGGTCCAGGGACAACGTCCCTGCTTGGGGGTCTGGGGGGGGCGAAGCCCCCCAGAAGCTGAAGAATTTCTGTAATTTTGAGGCATTATGGATGCATTTCCTGATGGCAAATACAATAATTCAGTAATATTTCCTCTGAAAAATATTTTCCCTGTGAAACTAGGAGTTCATCCGCTGAAATTAGTGGATCCGCTGAGAGTTACCCAGCCTGCGCTTATTAATAATGCACACAAGACAAAAGGTAAGCACGTGTAAAGCAAGTATATGTCAACCTCGTCTTATCATAACTGCAAAAACAACAATGATAAACAACAGTTAAAGTAATAGTAGCAGTATAGCACTAATATGTACATATTTATAAGAAAATTAATAAACAAACGAGGAAAGAAAGGTCTCTTTACAAATAAAAATCAACTAAAAATAAGCAAAGGAAGAGTGAAAACTGTTTTACATTTCACTGTTAACGGTGCTATAGTTATTGATATTGTTCCTTAAGTCCAGCCAACTGCGAAGAGTCAAGTCAGGGCTGTAAAAATCTCCATTGTATGAGGAAAGGGGAATTAGAGCGCGATTGTTTGTTTGCTGTTTTAAACCAAAATGACATACTAAAAGAAGATTAGGAAAAGACAGGCAACATATATAGGCCATGTTATGAGGAAAAGGGAATTAGAGCACCTGGTCACAACAGGAAAGCTGGAGGGAAAAAAGCGCCATGCAAACCCAAGGAGAAAATATTGGACGGACTTGCAGTGTTACTGAGGACAGAGAGGGTGGAAGATGTGCTTGAGGCAACAAGGGATAGATACATATGGAGGGCCATGATTGCCATGCTCCTCGGCACATGATGATGATGAACCATCTTAAAAAGTACACCATGCCTCTCTGGAGAAAAAATAAAACAAATGGAAAAGAAAATAAGTACACATACATACGCAATTTTGCACGTATTCTGAGGATATGCCCTTGGCGTTGACCACTTTGTCCAATTTATTACCAGAGCATTTAAAAAAAAAAACACCGAAAGACAAGTGAAAAACATGAGTAAAGAGACACTAGAACATACAAAAAACGGGACTAAATTTCGTAGATCTGCTTCTGCTCATCACATTTCCTTCGAGCCCAAAAATGAACATATAACATGTACCCAATTATCAAATCTAAGGAAAGAGGTACGCAAGGCTTTTATGTAATACATACTGGTGAATGGACCAGCAAGGCAGTTAATGATTGGAAGTCTGACAGAAAGCAAAGGAAAAAGGCAGAAACCAGAAACAAAGACAGTGACAGAAAAGAGAAGTTTTAGCACATAATTTCCAGAAGGTGAGATTATCATTTATACTGAAATGCCCCATGGCATCCCCCGGGGAATTAGTTAATGATCCATGTCTTTATCAACAAATCGTGGGACTTGTTAAAGCTCGAAATTCATATCAACTAGCCACATCCATATTAACTAAACTGTGTAACTTGTTAAAGCTTCATATCCATATCAACTAATCATATCCATATCAACTAACCACATCCATATCAACTGTGTAACTTGTTAAAGCTTCATATCCATATCAACTAATCATATCCATATCAACTAATCATATCCATATCAACTAACCACATCCATATCAACTAACTGTGTAACTTGTTAAAGCTCCATATCCATATCAACTAATCATATCCATATCAACTAACCACATCCATATCAACTGTGTAACTCGTTAAAGCTCCATATCCATATCAACTAACTGTGTAACTTGTTAAAGCTCCATATCCATCAACAACTGTGTATTTTGTTAAAGCTCCATATCCATAACAACTAACTGTGTAACTTGTTAAAGCTCCATATCCATAACAACTAACTGTGTAACTTGTTAAAGTTCCATATCCGAATCAACAACTGTGTAACTTGTTAAAGCTCCATATCCAAAACAACTAACTGTGCATTTTGTTAAAGCTCCATATCCATATCAACAACTAACTGTGTAACTTGTTAAAGCTCCATATTCTATCACAACTAATTGTAACTGTTAAAGCTCCAATCCATATCAACAACTAATCTATGTAAACTTGTTAAAGCTCCATATCCATATCAACTAACCACATCCATATAACTAACTGTGTAACTTGTTAAAGCTTCATATCCATATCAACTAACCACATCCATATTAACTGTGTAACTTGTTAAAGCTTCATATCCATAACAACTAGCCACATCCATATCAACTAACTGTGTAACTTGTTAAAGCTTCATACCCATATCAACTAGCCACATCCATATCAACTAACTGTAACTTGTTAAAGCTTCATATCCATATCAACTAGCCACATCCATATCAACTAACTGTGTAACTTGTTAAAGCTTCATATCCACAACAACTAACCACATCAATAATTACTGTGTAACTTGTTAAAGCTTCATATCCATAACAACTAGCCACATCCATATCAACTAACTGTGTAACCTGTTAAAGCTTCATATCCATAACAACTAGCCACATCCATATTAACTGTGTAACTTGTTAAAGCTTCATATCAATAACAACTAGCCACATCCATATTGACTGTGTAACTTGTTAAAGCTTCATATCAATAACAACTAGCCACATCCATATATCAACGAATGAACTTGTTGAAGCCCCATATAATCTATGGGACTGGTTAAAAGCTTCATATCTATATCGATATCAACTTACCACATCAGCTAACCGTTCAACATGTAATATGCTCTCTATAATTTTCCATTGCTTTTATTCTTTCTCCCCATTTATAGCCGTGTTGCGTGTGCGTGTGCGTGTGCGTGTGTGCGTGTCTGTTTTAGCGCTTAGATTTGATTTTATCAAGATTTTGCGCTATATAAAATAGTGTATATTATTATTATTATGTTAAAGCTTCCTATCAAATAACTGTGCAACGCGTTAAAAATCCATACCAATGTAACTTCAATGGCCATGAGAAGGAGGGTTTCATATGTCCAGACCAGTAACAACACGGCTTCCTCAATAGTTATTAATTCCACGGACAACGATCCTTCACTCCACAGACTCTTTGGAGAATGTGGCGAGTACTCCGAGATGTTTTGAAATTGACAGCTTTTGCTGTTGTTGTTGTTGTTCGTTATTTCTTCTAATGTCTATTCACACATGTGCTTTTAGACGAACTGTTGTTGTTTTATTGCGTTTTGAAAGGCCCGAATAGTTTTGGAGGCGTGTAAGGACAGCGCTTCGCCCACATTGTGCAAAGGGTTCGTTGTTGCACATTCGGCATACTTTGCTTCTAGTGAGCATTCTGACCGTTTTTAATGTACCATGAACCACTGAACACAGACTTGACATACACGACCTTTAATTAATGATGAATCATCTCTTGGACAAATCAATATCACAAAGTAAATGTGCACGATCATTTCCAGGGTCATCTGCAAGAGTGTAGTATATAATTTATTATTTCTTTGATTAGCGGCAGGTAACCCTCAATTTCAAAATATACAGGTCCAAACGTATTAGAGTGTCAGGAGTTAAAGGCTGAAACACTTGCTTAACGGGAATTTCTCCTCTGTGGACCTTCTGCTGTCTAGCTCTCCCCCAGAATTTTTTTGCTACTAAAATAGTGACGAAAAAAACATCGCGTGTATGTAACTCTCAATTTCAAAACACAAAAATCCAAACGCATTAGAGTATCAGGAGTTAAGGGTAAAGACACTTGCTTGACGGGAGTTTCTCCTATGTGGACCTTCTGCTGTCTGACTCTGCCCCAGAGCTTACTACTAAAATAGTAAAACGAAAAAATACAATACTTCGAAACTACTTAACAAGTGTCACTACCTCTGTCAACTACTTCCACTGGCGGGTGAGAGAAAAAAAAAGACTAATGTGGCCATTGCGTTCTTATTTGAACAATTCACAAAAGGTCAGTTTTCCGTTTCCTAAAAGTGACCAGCCTAAGGGAGACGACCCGCCAAAGACGACATAGGACCCGCTCACCATCTGCCTTCTGTTGTCGCCATCTATCATGTGTTGGGTCACTCAGTAGGGACTTGTATAGCCTTGTAGTATGTGATGATTCAGTAAGTAAACACCTGCCTTTATATATACTGCTCAAAATAAGATAAGAATCATCAGCATGTTAAAAAAAAACTGATACAGAAAATTAGCCAACGCAAAGAAACAGAGCAAACAAATATATCAGAATGATGATGACCCTGACTTTTTTGAGTAGTGTATATGATGATTTTTCAGTTAGCTGTTTGTGTTAGTACTGTATTAGTGTTGTTTAAAGGCCAGTTGACTGCAAAGAGTCTCACATCAGGGTTATAACCATTTCAGAACATGCACAGAAGAAAAAAAATCAAATGTACCTATCAATGCATTCGAGCACATCATCTGAAGATAAGCCCCTGGGGGTAATCATTCCGTCCAGTTTATCACCATCAGGCTTAAAAAGCAAACGTGAATACAAATGTAAACATAACGAAATCATTACCTAAAAACTGCTCCTGCAAATCACATTTCCTTACAGCCAAACGTTTGCTGAATACAGATGCACCTAATGTTCAAACGTAAAAAAAACGCATGCATGATTTTATACAACACATACAGGTGAATGGACCACCGAGGCAGAAAATAATAGGAAGAGACGACAGAAAGTAAATAAGCAAGGCAGAAAGAAAGAGTGACACAAAAGAACATATAAGTGAGCTGTAAGAAGGTGGGGAAAAAGCAAGCATAGGAAGGTGTGGAGAGTAGGCTGGTTTTGCTGAGAGATAAATGAAAAAACAGTAAAGAAAGAACAGCCAATCGTTGTGTGGTAAGGAATAGATCAGGGCTAAAAACAGGAGGAGGAAAAAACCACTGAAACTAGGGGGGTCCAGGGGGTATGCTCTCCCGGGAAAAATTTATAAAAACCAAGTGTAAAATCTACGCCATTTCGCGCTTTCTGGACATAATTTCAAGAGATATTTAGTGCATAAAAATTGCTGTAAACACATAATTATTACAGGAAGATATATTTGGGAAAAGGGGAGATGGGGTTAAAAACATAATAATGAAATGAACACTCACCCTTTAACTTGTGTTTTACAGGTGTTCACCAACTGTATATAGTCTTTGGATGAAATCTCACTTCTTGGGTTGCTCAATGATCACACAATATCAAGTTTGAAGTTCGAGCACACAATGTTCGACCGGAAACTTCTTCCAAGAAAAATCAGGGGCCATAACTTGCGCGCCGTTGCTATGAACGCTTGCAAGCCGATCACGGATGCCTTGCTCCTTTCGTTTTTTGTTTTGTTTTTTGTTTTTGTTTGTTTGTTTGTTTGATAAACCAAAATCGCGGAATTCCGTCCAGACGCGGAACGTTTTAAGCCCTCATAGATGGGTGGGAGAAGCGGAAACGGAAACAAGCACACAAAACATTAACAAAGAAATGCATCAAAGAGGAAAGACAAGCAAGGACAGGAAAACGTGTAGGTGGGAAGAATAATTAACTAAGAGGGGAAGAACCGCATAAATACATACAACAAACAGCTGATAAGAACCAGGAAGAGAAGAAAAAAACGCGGAAAATGAGCAGAAATGAAAGGAATCTATTTTCTCACATAGTCCACCTTAACCCTTTCACTCCCGGAGCCTATCCACCAGCATCCTGTATTGCCAACCATGCTAGCAAGGCAAAAACTTAAGCTTTTGATTCCCTCACCCTATCCACCAGCTTCCTGCAGGAAGCTGGTGGATATGGTGACGGAATCTAAGGGTTACGTTTTTGCAGTTGGTGGATAGGGAGTGGGAGTCAAAGGATTAATATATATTTCCTGTTGACAATCTTTTTACAATTACAGAAAACAAGCACGTACGATATCCAACAGCAAATTTTAATGTTAAGAAACAAACGCAATAACAATGAAAAATGTAGAGCTCAGGAAACTTCACCATGAATACATTAAGTGCACATACACATGACATGAGTGCGTGAGATAAGATACAGAGAGAGAGAAGGGGAGAGAGAGAGAGAGAGAGAGAGAGAGAGAGAGAGAGAGAGAGAGAGAGAGAGAGACAGACAGACAGAAGAGAGAGAGGGGGGAGACAGACAAAAAGACAAGAGACAGAGACAGACAGGACAGAAAAAAAGGGAGAGACAGCGAGCGAGCGAGCGAGAGAGAGAGTGAGAGAGAGAGTGTGTGTGTGTGTGCGTGCGTGTGTGCGTGCGCGTTTACGTGTATGTTTTTAAAACATTTTACTTGAGTACATGTCTTGACAAAACAAAAATGTGAAATGATTGTGTGTGTGTGTGTGTGTGTGTGTTTGTGTGTGCGTGCGTGCGTGCGTGCGTGTGTGCTTGCGTGTATAAAACTCATTTTTTTAGCGCAGTTAAAATGTGTAATCGAAAGACGATATGTTTCCAGTTGTCGTTTCACCTACGAAATCATAGGCATTACAAACACATGCTGTGTGATCATATTACATGGACACACAAACTAAACAGAAGGAAACCAACATGGAAAAAGCAACAACATCAGCCCCAGCTCCAAAAAGAAATAAGACTGACGTGCTTCGGTGTCATGTTCATTTTCCGTAATGCTCCGTTTCCTTAAAAAAAAAAAAAAGGAAAAATGAGCAAAGTGCCAGCAAGACAATAGAGTGCAGAAAATGAGAAGATGACAAATTAGGTTGTCTTGATAGATGAGAGAGAAAAATTCACCTCCACCCAAAAAACAAAAAAAAAACCCACTAGAAAACATAAGTGAGCTGTAAGGAGGTGAAAAACGCAGGCGTAGGAAAGTATGGAGAGTAGGATGGCAATGTGGAGAGATGAACGACAAAGAGAACAAAGGCTATCGTTGTGAGGGAGGAGGAGTAGGTGGGAGGGAGAACCAGAAACGGAAACAAGGACAGAAGGAATTAACAGAACAGAAACACATCGAAAAGGAAAGAAAGGGAAAAAATGACACAGGGAAAAAAAGAAAAAAAAAAAAAGGAACAAGGACAGAGTGGGTGATTAAGAGAAAAAGAAAACAAAGAACGAACAAAGAAAAACAAAAGAGGACAGGGAAAAAGTGTGGGTGGAAAGAGTAATTAACTAAGTGTGGGGGGGGGGAGGAGGAACAGCATAAAATGCATACAACAAACAGCACATAAGAACCAGAAACAGAAGAAAAACAGGGAAATAGAATAAGCAGAAAAAGAAAATCTGCATTTTTTAACATAGGCCAACTTGCACATCTCCTGGTACCAATCTACTCCCATTGAAAGAAAAGGATGCACATAAGATACCGAAAATAAATCTGAAATGTTCAGAAGAAAATAAGACAAAAGCAATAGTAAACAAATTAAAGCTCAGGAAACTTCACCATGAATATATATAAGTGTATATACACATTTAAATCATGAGTGCGTGCGGGCAGGCAGGCGTGAGAGAGAGAGAGAGAGGGAGGGAGGGATAGAGAGAGAGAGCGCGTGTGTGTGTGTGTGTGTGTGTGTGTGTGTGTGTGTGTGTGTGTGTGTGTTGCGTGTCTGTATCTGTCTTTGCATGCGCGTGTAAAAAGCATTTATTAATAGAGTAAAACTGTGTAACTGAATGGCAAGGATATGTTTTAAGTTGTCATTTCAATTCACTTAGTGAATTATAGACGTTACAAATGCATGTTGTGATCACATCACAAGGACACATTAAACCAACGGATTGAAACAAACACGGAAAAGCAACATCAAAGACAGCTCTGGAATAAGACTGATACGCTTCCTCCTTGTCATGTTCCTTTTCCTTAATTCAACGCTCGCGAAACACTCAATTCAATTCAATTCATATTGCTTATAGCCCAGCCGACCACTAGAGCCATGCTCGCGAAACACGGACTCTTTCAGCCGACATACAGAGGCAGATCTAAGCCATGGAGATAAGGCGTTATTGAAAAGAGTGTGTGCACCTTTTCTTTTTCCTTTTATTGTTGTTTAAAGCCCAGCCGACTGCGCAGAGCCATATCAGGGCTATAACCGCTTCAAAACACAAAACTCAATAGGAATAGGAAAGAAAAAGAAAGAACATTAAGTACACATATCAATGCACTCGCTCACACAATCCAAGGACATGCCCCCGGCGCAGGACCACTCCGTCCGATTTATCGCACAGGGGAGATTTAAAAAAACACCTGAATAATAATAATAATTACAATATTTATATAGCGCAAAATCTTGATAGAATACAAATATAAGCATACATAAGTACACCAAAACATATATAAAAAACAGGCATAAATGACCTAAAACTGCTTCCGCACATCTACCTCCCCAGAGCCAACAATGTACCCAATACATGTACCCAATTATCATTCCGAAGAAAAAGTAACGTAAGACTTTATCGAAAAAATACAGGTGAATGGACCATTAAGGCAGAAAATAAGTAGAAATGACAGAAAGCAAGACAACAAGGTAGAAACAAAGAGAGTGACAGAAAAGAGGAAATTTCTAGCGCAGAATTTCCAGAAGGTGGGGATACTATTTATACTGAAAGAGCCCCGGCAACCCAACGGCGAAGAGTGTGTGCACCTCACATCATCATCATCATCATCTGCCCTGCCACATGGAGTTGGCGATCATGCCCCTTCATAGAAATCTATCCCTTGGCTCTGCAAGTACATCTCCCACCCTCTCCATTCTCAACCTTCCTGCAAATCCAATATTTTCTACCTGGGTCTATCTGGTGATCTTTTCCCTCCAGCTTTCCTGTTGTGACTAGATGCTCTAATGTTTAATGCCTCGTAATTTGTCCTATACATGTTGCTCGTCTTTTCCTAATCTTCTTCACCAGTGTTTTTATTGTGTCTGCCTCATTTAAGACTGTCTCGTTTGTTTTCTTTTGCTGTCCATGGAACTCTCAACATTCTTCTTAGAAACCATATTTCAGTTGCCTCAATATTGTTCTGGCTTTGCTTGTTGACTGTCCACGAATCACAACCGTACAATATTATCGGTTCTATATAACTTTCAGGAACTCTCTTCCTGATGGTAATTGATAGGCATTCGTTGATAGGAACGCTTTTCTCTTTTGAATGCTGTTTTAGCTTGGCCGATTCTGCTGCTATTTCTAATGTGCATCTCCACATCATGTACACTGACCGTATCATCATCTACAACATCGTGCTCAGCACGATCAATGGGAGGTAAATGAGTTCAGTTCATACTGCTTATAACCCAGCCGACTACGACAGCCATATCAGGGCTAACACCACGTCAAAAACCATAACCAGGCTTAGGATAAAACAACAGTTAAAGGCCATGCAGGCGGTGATTAACATCTAAGGACTTTCTGACTTACACAAAAAGCCACCTCATGAAGTGAGAGGAGGGGGGTGGGGGGAGGGAGGTCACGAAAACCTGAAACCTTCAAAAGATCACTCAGCAAGACAGTCCCGGGGGGAGAGAAGAAAAAGAAAAGAGAACCTGGAGAGACAGAGAGAGAGGAAATTCGTCACAAAGTCATCAGTGATGCCACTACGACCCACAAGGTTATATACAACATACGTGAGAAATCATACGCAAGTCATTTCACTTGATATTACAGATATTACTTCGACATGCCATGAAAATGCTAAATATGGGACACATTGGAACCAGAAAAAAAACACTAAAGAAGAATACGAACGCGACTTTAATACAAGACAGGACAGGCGCAAATTTTCGGCCTTTGTCAAGCGTAAGATTACAAACTCCAGATACACACATTTTGATACTGGCGCAAATATTCGGCCAACTGGCCTTTGTCAAGTGTAAGATTACAGACACCAGATACACAAATCCTCAAAATGTGTGTATCTGATGTTTGTAATCTTAAGCGTGAAAAAGGCCAGTTGGCCGAAAATTTGCGCCTGTCTTGTCTTGTATATTAAATACGCGTTCGTAATCTTCTTTCGTGTTTTCTCTGGTTCCTGTTTGCTTGAACGCGGGCAGTCACACTAGTTTTGATTTCATGGGACACAATACTCAGTATAAGTATTCAAACATAAATGTTTGTTGTTACAATACTCCTATAGTATCCAACAATATCCACAAATGCACATTAAATGTGTATAAGAGAAAGGGAAGTGTGAAATAAAGCACACATGACAATGTAAACCGTTATGAACATAAGCTCGCCTGAAATGTTAAGGTTTATCTAAAAAAAAAGACAAAAGAAAGAAAGAACAAAAGCAGAATGAGAGATTTTGATTGATTGATTTGGTTGTTTTTACGTCGGCATCCCGGGGAAGTGGAGGAAGGGGAACCTATACTGACACCACCAGAACAACAATGATGTTAAGATGGGGCAGCGAGATGGCCAGTTTTAATATAGCGCACACCGGGATTGAACCCACAACTATTAGCATGTGAATCCGACGCTCAAACCAACTGAGCTATCGAGGCCCGCAGAGAGAGAGAGACACAGAGAGAGAAAGACAGAGAGAGAGAGAGAGAAAGAGAGAGAGAAACACGCACAAAAGAAAAGACATAAAAAAAGAAGCTGGGAATATAACAACAAAGAAGAAATGAAAATAAACACAACGAGAAACAAGAAATGAAAGAGGGGAATAAAAACAAACAGCAGTTAAAGAGAAGAACTAAAAAAATGAGAGAAAAAGAACAAAAAACGAAGACAGAAAGGGAAATAAATACAGACAGACATAAAGGAGGAGACACAATTAAAGGAAGTAAAAACGATGACGGGAAGGACGGAGTTTGACATGGGGGGGGGGGGGATGACGGGGTAGTGAAGGGGGTGAAGGTGTAGTGAAGGCAAAAAACAAGCTGCATGCTCACGTTCCTCATGTAATTGATAGGACGTTTCTGACAGTAAATTAAGTACTATGTCAATCAAGCTGACGCGACATTAATAAAAGTGAGACAGACGAACACTTAAAACATGGAAAATTATAGGAAAACACACCCACAATTCCGGATTATGCCAACAACAACAACAACACAAACACAAACACACACACAAACACACACACACACACAAACACACACACACACACACACACACACACACACACACACACACACACACACACACACACACACACAACACACCGACACACACTGTACAAGCAATTCTTTTTTATGTAAAATTATATATAACAATATCCATACTTCTTACTTCTCCAGGTCACTGTGACCTTAACGGTGTTTAAATTAATTCAAATAAAACTTCACATAAAGTGGAGATAATCATAGGCTGTCACAACAGTGAAAACATATTTTAGAACTGTTAGAATATCTTGAAACATTGCGCTTCAAGTCTTCATGCAAAGAGCTGTAACATGCACTCAGATCGTATAGCACATAATGTAAAAACTGCGTGTAATGTACATGGTCATCATCATCATGTGCCCTGCCGCATGGCGTTGGCGACCATGGACTTCCAATGTACATGGTAGGAGAGAATAATGGCTGTTCATGTTTATCTCTAGTGTCAGATGAAGTTTGATAGGACTCCTTGGTTTGACATATGTACATGCTGTTTTACGGATGCGAAGCATGGACTGTCAACACTCAAGATTGAGGCAGCGAAATAGATTCGTATGGAAGGCCATAATCGATAACGCCATGCGAGAAGGCCCAGGATGATAATGATGCATGCTTTCTCTACGACCTAACTGCATGTGTTCATACACTATGTAGATTGTTGACCATGATGTTTTTTTATGCACACACTCTTTTTTGAAGATCTGGAAGTCTTACAAACGTTTTGAATTTGAAAAACTATCGTAAAAGCTTGTCTTTTCTCATACTATTGTCTCTGTATCTTGTTAAAACTGATCTTAGAAACGTGCAAAACTGAATGGAAGGCTCTTGTTGATTCGATGGGATTACCAGCTTGCACTTGGTTGTATAGACTTAAGCATTCGAGACTCCGAAACGCTTTTACACTTTCGCCCCAAATACCAAACATACATCTGGAAATAGCTGTACAAATCTGGCTAACAAATTTGTTTCGGAAACACACACACACACACACACACGCACGCACGCACGCACGCACGCACGCACGCTCGCACGCACGCACATGCGCGAGCGCTGACCAGTACCACATTTGAAAACAGGTTTTGTTCCCTGTCCATCTTAATGCTACAATTATTCAGTTGGTGTCATCTCAATGTTTCATGGGTCACTCACTCTCCTCACCCCTCCTCCCTCTCTCAATTTCAAGACCTCCCCGCGCAAGAGGCATTGCACAGGCTGAAGGGAGATAATTGCTGGCAGATTTGGGTGGGACACAAAACATTTTCTGAGAAAGATTAATTCGCACAAAAAAATGTGTGTGTGCGCGCGCGCAAGCGCGTGTCTACATATGTCAGGGTATATAACAGTGTTCTAATTGTACAGTTTTTTTTAAAAATAATTGTCAAAGTCCATCTTTTTCGTTTTCTTCTTATTTTTGATCACTATTACTTGACCTCATTGTAGGTAATTATATGTCTTTAGCCTTTTCGTTTCAGTGTGCTTTTCCCTACACAGCCTGGTCTCTGAAGATTAGTCGGTCGCAAAGTGGCCACATCATAAATCTGGAAAAAAGACACAAAGTTCAGGTAGAACGTCTGTGAAAACCTCAGCACTAGCAATCAAATCCTGTAAGCCGTACATGAAATCAACCTACTTAGGATCAACAATCTCAAGCAGAAAGGCTGTCGGCTTAGAGCTCAACAGGTGGATAGGGAAAGTTGCCGTTGCCATGGCCAAGCTATTCAGTAGAGTGTGGGGGGGGGGGATGAGGAGCTCACCAGAGCCTCTAAAATTACAGTAACATGTACACATACCTGTGAACCAGAAAAAAAAAACACGAAAATGGAACCAGAACGGTATTCAATATAACCAGACAAGACAGGCACATATTTTCGACCAGGTAGCAGGGCTTAAAACAGGAGGGAAAAAAACACTGAAACTAGGGGGGTCCAGGGGGCAAATCAGGGGCCATAACTTGCGCGCCGTTGCTATGAACGCTTGCAAGCCGATCACGGACACCTTGCTGCTTTTTTTTTTTTTTTTTTTTTTTTTTTTTTTTTTTTTTTTTTTTTTTAGTACAAGCCGAAATCGCGGAATTCCGCCCAGACGCAGAACGTCTTAAGCCCTGAGGTAGTCTTGGTCAAGCGTATATGTGAGATCACAAACCAACAAACACCAAATACAAAAAAATAGGAGAAAAAGACTGAAACTTCTCTGAATCTTTTTGCAAGTACCTGTGGTTACATTTAGGGAAAGCTTCATGACACGTGTAAATAATACACCACACCTCTAGGTTCCTCAGATGGAGAGACGGGATTCAAACACATCGTCATATACAACAGCAATCCCACCTGTAGAGGCTCAAGGGAAGGAACCAAGTTTGTAAAGACGCTGTGAGTTGCTAAACTTTATGGTTCATGGCCACATGATTTCAGGAAAGTTGTTTTCTGAAAAAATCGTTTTCAAAAATAAAATCTGATACAGAATCAGTCTTTGATCACGGGAGACAGACTGAGCATTGAACAGACAAGACTGTAAAGTTTTGCGCAGTGGACAGAGAACAAGACAGTAACAATGGACTGAGGCAAGTGGCCACTTCATACTGCTTATAGCCCAGCCGACCACTAGAGCCATATCAGGGCCAACATCACGTCAAAAAGAAAAGAATAACCCGTTAAGATAAAAGACATCAATTGAAAACCATGCTCACCGTCAACCTTAGAAATCTTAAATGCCATTAAAGAAAAACACGTAAAAATCACACCTCAGGTGAAATCTATTGATCTCTTGTAAAAACTGGAAAATTGCATCAGGAGGGGGGCGTCTCGGAAGAGCTTCTTTAAAGAGTCTGCCGTGCGTGCTTTTGTCTCACGTTGTACACGTCCCAGTAATCGATGAGATGATGTCGGATGCTCAACGGTCATCACACGGTATACATCATGGTGCTGCTTCATTTTCCATAATGTAGGCAAGTGACCACACATGGAGGAAGCCAAAACAGGTGGTGCCGACATTGATGGAAGAAACTGCAACAATCCTTGTATAGGAGATAATATTAGCACCGTAGTTCGTCGAGAGTATTTTTCCTGTTGTGTCTACAGTGTTAGAAGTAAACCAACTCCCAGTCCCAACAAGAGGAATGAACCAATTGATTCTGTAGTCAGGCTGTGGGGGCGGTGATGTCAAGGAGCTATGAGTACATGAGTACTAATATAAAGGAAAGGATTTCTTGGTCGGTGTTCGAGTGTACCGTCATTAGAAACATGCTGGAATACAGCACTTACCGAGATTCCACATTTGTGTCGCTTTTTGTGGTCCGGTTGAGTTCTGTGTTTGACCGTGAACATGCCAGTTTACACTTGAAAACTTTAGGAGAAAGAAAAAAAACAAAACTGAAAAGCAACGGACGGATGGACACAGTTATAAACTACGGTAAAGGCAGCAACATTTCGACGACTGTCACAAACAAATCAGTGCCAGACACACTATCAAACACAACGAAGACAAAGTATCGAGTGTTCAAAACCCTCTAACAAGCAGCAAGGGACCTCACTCTCATAACTATACGTGCAAGACTTACAGTGAAACCGAATACCATTGCAATCCGTATTCGTTGCTCCTCTCTGTCTCGCGCGCGCGCGCACGCACACACACACACACACACAACACACACACACACCACACACACACACACACACACACACACACACACACACACACAACACACACCACACACACACACCCGTTTCAAACCGATTTTGACACGTAATCATAGTAGATTAAAACAAATGCCTAACATGTAAGTTATCTGCATAACACTTTTTGTCCAAAAAATTCAATGCATATGGATCAACGTGTGAACTGCTGTTTACCAGCAGGTGGATTTTGTCTTGAAGTATTTCCAAAATGAGAAAACAGAAGACAACCTTTTTTTAAATGTACAATAAAAGAGAAACAAGATGAAAGAGGGAAAAACTCAAACTTCAACGACAACAACAATAAATAAAACATGTGCTCCAACCCAAACTGATTTTTATAACATCTTAAAACAAAATTAGGAACCTGTCAGCTGTGAACTGGTTTACGTTTCTGACCGTAATGAGGGGAAATGGCCGGTTGTTTTATTACAAATTGTGGGTATTGAAACAAAAACATTCTCTTCGCTGGAATTTGATAATGGAGTAAAGTAATTCTCCTCTGGCTCTGTGTTCTTTCTCTTCCATTTCTTTACTTCTTTCTGCTCTTTTGTTTTTGTTTTTTTTTTTGTATTCAAATTGTCACTGCAACTCGAAACATTCACATGTTCGTGTGTGTGTGTTTTGTTGTGTGTGTGTGGTGGAAGAGAGAAATGGAAACATAATACAATCTTCAACAAAAACCCAACCAACAATAAGATCCTTAAACGTTTCTGAAGTAATGCCATAACGGTATAATACATTTACAACGAGGCTCCGAGTGATTGTTTCGGTATTCAAAGCGACATTACCTGAGAAAAAAATCACAGACACAGACACACACAGACACACACACACACACACACCACACACACACACACACACACACAACACACACACACACACACACACACACTTATATACACGCGCGCACAAGACGATAAAAAACAAAATTCACAAAAGCAAACCAAAAGAGCATTGTGGTTAATGTATCAAACTTCTTTGCGTGAGTGAAAAGGGTGGGATGACAGGGTAGATAAATCGAAGTAAATAAAAAAGATAAAGACAGACAAAAATGGCACAAAACAACAGAAAACGAAGAGGTACAATGACATCAAAATAATATTTTATTGCATGTTAATCAAATTATGGATCTGTCAGCTGTGCAACTGGGATGAATTTCCCAGAGGTTGAAAACACAATTTGAACGAGAAAAACGGGGTCAATGTAACAAGTAAATATACACAATTGACAAGCTTGATATACCAGCAGCGGTTTTTGTTGTTAGGTGACGTTGGTGGTGGTGTCTTTTGTGTGTTTGTTTTGGTGTGGTCTGAATATTCACTCGAATTTCTCCCTGCTAATCTCTCTTCCCCCCTTTGTCTCCCCTTAACACACACACACACACACACACCACACACACACTACATACATACATACACACACACCACACACTGTGCACTATGTCAGAACCTGTTAATTTGATCCATTAGATTAATATTTTTGTAATGTGTGGTGTAGTATTTAGTACGTAGGGTATCATCTATTATGTATATGTTATACGATTGTGAGGCGTGGATAGTCAACAGCAAAACCAGAACAAGATTGAGGCAGGCGAAATGGGTTTCTGAGAATAAGTTGAGAGTTCCATGGACAGCAAAGGTAACAAACGAGACAGTCTTGATGAAGGCAGGCACAAGAAACATGATGAAGAAGATCAGGAAAAGACAAGCAACATTTATAGGCACATTTTATGAGGAAAGAGGAATTAGAGCACCTGGTCACAACAGGAAAGCTGGAGGGAAAAACAGCACCCGGTAGACCCAGGGAGAAAATATCGAACTTGCTGGCTTGCTGAGGATAGAGAGGATGGGAGATGTACTTGCAGCGACAAGGGATAGATACGTGTAGATGACCATGATCGCCAACGCCGTGCGGCAGGGCACCTGATGGTGATGATGAGGATAGCTCACACTTAAATTATGCTATTATCGTTCGTGTTTTTGCAATTTCGCAAGCCATTCTAAAACCGTCAAATCGAGCATTTTGAAGAAAAAATATAGGAGACAAGAATGATCTGCTGAACTTAGCCTGCTAAAACATTCCTCCGCTCTTCATCATCTGAAATATCGTGTTCACAATCCCAGGTGACAACATTCAAAAACTGTCCTGTTTACTGCCAATTTTAATGTTTCCATTAATTCTACCAGTGTCAACTTAGTTCTTTATAGGTTGTTTTTTCCCGCCCCCCTCCCCATATCAAGACCTTGACAGCAAGAAGGAGTTTCACACAGGCTCAACGAGTACCAATTAATCGCTAGCAAATTTAACGGAGCGCATATGGAATTGTCTGAGTTCGACGAATCCCACTTCAAAAAGCACCAGGATCCTCAAACTTCAAACTCACTCCAGGGTCAGTTAAATAAATTAAGTTATGTTATGTGACCATCATTTTATTTACTTTTTTAAAACCCGTTTAAATGCATAATGAATCAAGCACGTAACAGCTAGAACAAACATTTTTTAAATCATATTTAACCTTGCAAGTCTAAAATGCAATTAGAGAAAAACATTTACACCTGGTGTGATTTTACGGCTGTTGATCACTTTTAAAAACCTGAAAGTTACATCAGGAAAGACATCTTGGAAGAGGTTCTCTAAGGAGTCTGCTGTGTAGTGCTTTTGTTTCACATCGTACGTCCCAGCAATCGAGTAGGTGCCTGATGGTTAGCAGAGCGCATATGGAATGATCTGAATGCGAGTAATGTTTCTTGAACAAACTCCTAACTCAAAACTTTGTCGGGACAGTTAAATGTTTCAATTGATTATTACATTCTGTGACCAGTTTTATTTACTTATATTTTTCAAACCTGTTTAAAATGAATAATGAATCAAGCACTTGACAGCTGGAGCATATATTTTTGAAAATATATTTGTACGTGGTTCAACTTTAAGAACCAAGTCATGCAAACATGCCTCAAGGTGCAATTTGACCCAACAGAAGAAAAAAACAAAAAAACTTTCGACTCACGCACGGCAAGCCGAGGAGGCCAATTTATTACCAATTCCATCTTCCTTCCACATAGTTTAAAAACACAACACGTGCTGTGACCGAGTTCTAGCACCTTGTATTTCCTGCCCCGAGCATGCAAAACAAACGAAGCCATTAGTAGGAAACGTCACGATTTGAATTAGCGACTTGAATGAACTACAGAAGTGTGCTGAAGTTCCACGTTTAAAAAAAAAAGTTTCTGCAACAAGTTCAGGATCATAGTGTTTATAGCCCAGCCGACAACTTGAGCCATATCAGGGCAAACTATTCAATTCAATTCATATTGCTTATAGCCCAGCCGACCACTAGAGCCATACCAGAGCTAACACCACGTCAAAAAAAACAACAACAAAAAACCGTTAAGATACAAAAGGGCTTCATCAAAAACCCACTAAAAAAAAGACAACAGTTAAAAACTATGCTCACTGTTGTTAATCTTGCAAGTCTAAAATGCAATTACTTCAGGAGGGAATGCTTGGAATAGGTTCTTTAAGGAGTCTGCCGTGTAGTGCTTTTGTTTCACATTGTACAAGTCCCAGCAATCAAGGAGGCTGTGTCTGATGCTTAGCGGAGCGCATATGGAATGGTCTGAGTGCAACCAATGTTTCTTTAACAAACTTAACTCAAACTCCAAACTCTGTGAAGGACAGTTAAGTGTTTCAATTGATAATATACTGTGGCCATTATTTACTTTTTCCTAAAAGAAAAAAAAACACGTTCAAAATGAATAATGAATCAAGCACTTGACACCTGGAACAAACATTTTTAGATGATATTTACGTTATTCGCCTTTAAGAACCAAGTCATGCAAACGTGCCTCAAGGTGCAATTTGACCCAACACTCGGAAAAACTGTCGACTCACGCACGGCAAGCCGTGAGGCCAATGTTTATTGCCAATTCCTTCTTCCTTCCACGACGTTTAAAAACACAACACGTGCTGTGACCCGAGCTCTAGCACCTTGTATTTCCTGCCTGGAGCATGCAGAACAAATGAAGCCATTAGTAGGAAATGTCACGACTGGAATTAACGAACTGAATGAAGTGTGCTGAAGTTCCATGTTTAAAAACCAAAGTTTCTGCAACAAGTTCAGTTTCATAGTGTTTATAGCCCAGCGGACTACTAGAGCTGTATCAGGGCTAACCCTACATCAAAAACAACCCACTAAGAAAAAGAACAGTTAAAAACCATGCTCATTGTTAACCTGGCAAGTCTAAAATGCACTTAAAGAAAAACAGCCGTAAAATCGTATCAGGTGAAATCTATTGTAATAACAGGAAAAATGCATCAAGATGGACGTCTCGGAAGAGCTTCTTTAAGGAGTAGTTTCTGCAACACACCCTGGCTTCTGCAGGTAAATGTAATTTACAAATGTTCATTTCAGTTCATATTGCTTGTAGCCCAGCCGACTACTAGAGCCTTATCAGGGCTAACACAACATCAAAACCAATCTGTTAAGATAAAAGATAATAGTTAGAAACTATGCTCACCATTAACTGTGCAAGTCTAACATGCAATTAAAGAAAAACAGCCGTGAAATCGTATCAAGTGAAATCTATTGATCTCTTGTAAAATCTGGAAAATTGCTGCATTACGAGGGATCTCATAAGAGGTTCTTTAAGGAGCAGTTTCTGCAACAAACCCTGGGTTATAATACAAGATCCAAAACAAGTGTGACTGCCCGCGCCCAAGCAAACAGGAACCAGAAGAACAAGAAAACCAATGTAAGCGCATATTTGACAAAACAAGACAAAACAAGCGCAAATTTTCGGCCAACCGGCCTTTGTCAGCTGTAGCATTCCATTTGGTCCCTTTTTATCCACTGGACGAGACAGCAGGGAAGTTTTTAGTCCTTTTTTTTATTTTTTTTTTATTATCCGTTGTTTGGTGTTTGTGGTCTGTTTGTGACCGTGCGTTCGCACTTGACAAAGGCCGGTTGGCCGAAAATTTGCGCTTCTTTTGTCTTGTTTTGTCAAATACGCGTTACATTGGTTTTCTTGTTCTTCTAAACCCTGGGTTGTGCAGGTACATTTGCTTTACAAATGTCTGTTCTTTGTTCCATATATAGTATGTTTTGGATTGTAATCGATAAATTTTGTTTACACCCCAGCCGAATGTATAAAACCATTTCAGGGCTATAACCATTTCAAAACAATATTTCAACAGGGGGAAAAAAAGATACTCATATCAATGCATTTGCGCGCATAAACTAAGGAGATGATGCTACTGGCGTTGAAAACTCCAATTTATCGCACAGATAATTTCAAAAAATATACCTGATTACAAATGTAAACGTACGTAAGGACACTAAAAGGTACATGAAAACATCAAAATTACCTAAAATTGTTTCTGCAAATCTCATTCCCCTAGAGCCAAAAATACACTTAACACGTGTACCCAATTATCAATCCTATGTAAAACTTAGTCGAAAACTTACAGGTGAATGAATCAGCAAGGCAGAAAACGACAGGAAGAAATGACAGAAAAAAAGGAACAAGAGTGAAACAAAGGGGAGACAGAAAAGAGGAAATTGCTAACACATAATTTCCAGAGGATGGGGATACTTTTTATACTGAAAGAGCCCCTGGCCCTGGGGGATGTTTTGACAAATATATTTAAGATTTAAAGCATTATTGCTACCGATATTGTGTGTTTTGTCCAGCCGTCTCTACAGGAAGGGTGATGCGGGGGGAGATCAAGTTGCCAGTCTGAGGCAAGATGGGAGGCTTGGTGGTTACTGCTATTGTTGTTAAAGCCCAGCCGCCTGCGTAGAGCCATACCAGGGCTATAACCACTTCAAAACATACAAAACGAACAGGAAAAGAAAAAACAGAAATTAAGTACACATAATGCATTCGCGTACATAATCTAAGGACATTCCATCCAAGTCATCGCACAGGCGCTTTAAAAGTATTTAAGCACACACAAGGACACGAAAACATACATAAAACGGACATAATTACCTAAAATTGCTTCCACATACCTCACCTCCTTAGGGCCAAAACTGCACTTAATACATGTACCCAATTATCAATCCTTAGAAAACGTACGCAAGACTTCATCGAACACAAACAGGTGAATAGACCAGCAAGGCAGAAAAAATGACAGAAAGCAAAGGAACAAGGCAGAAACACGAGTGACAGAAAAGAGAAAATTTCCAGCACAGAACTTTCAAAAGATGGGGACACTATCAGTACTGAAAGAGCTCATGGCATCCCTACGTGTGTGGGGGGGGGGATGCTGTGGGTGCGAAGCGTATCCAAGACTAATTCAGTCTACCACAGGCGTGTTCTTTCTCTGGTTTTGAAGTCTTAATACTTGCTGTAGTAGGCTTGCAGGGCTGGCCAACTGGTTGTTAGCTAACCAATTTTGTCTTCTCGACTCTAGTGTCTATTTCTGCTCAGTTCATATCGTTTATAGCCCAGCCAGCTACTAGAGCCATATCAGGGCTAACACCACGTCCAACTCGACAACCCATTAAAATGAAAAAAAAAGTTAAAAACCATGCTCACTGTTAACCTTGCAAATCTTAAATGCAATTAAAGAAAAAAAAAGTATCCATTTCACTGTTTAGCTTCCCTGTCATAATACCAGAGCATGTGTGGCTTGCTCGTGACGCTCAGTTCAGTTCAGTTTATAGTGCTTATAGCCCCGCCGACCACTAGAGCCATATCAGGGCTAACACCACATCAAAAAAGAAAAGAACAACCCGTCAAGATAAAAGACAACAGTTAAAAACCATGCTCACCGTCAACATTGCAAATCTAAAAACGCCATTTAAGAAAAAAGACGTAAAATCACATCAGGTGAAACCTATTGGTCTTGTAAAAAAAAAAAAAAACTGGAAAATTGCATCAGGAGGGACGTCTCGGAGGAGCAGCTTTAAGGAATCCGCCGTGTAGTGCTTTTGTCTTACATCGTAAAAGTGCTCGTGACACTTGTCTGCTGATGGTGATATCCAGCTGTTAAGGAGCACGTCCTGCTAACTTGAACTCTTTTGTTCCAAGATGTGCGTCAGCTGCTATTCATGCCTTCATGTCTTTACAGCTGTTTCTGGCAATGGCAACAGCAAAGGCATAAAAGAACACGTTCAGTGAAGGGCCCAATGGAGAGGAAAACCATGCTGAAGCATTTCATCAATCACATTATGAATGGAAAGGAGCCTGGAAAGATGGAAACTGACTGCTTTTGGAGTTATTTGTAAACTAAATCTTTAAAGACTAACGTTGTTTCGTATAAAGCATTGTGTATGGAACGAAACGTAAAAGCAAAGAAGACAAAAGACAGGTCCATTTAAGGTCCCATGGACAAGAGCTGAAAGGAAACCTGTGCATAAGCATTTCTGGAATCAAATTCTGCAAGGAAAAGTGCCTGGAAAAACTTAAACTGAGCGCTGTTCACAATTAGAACAAGTTCAAGGTCATATTGCTTATAGCCCAGCCGACTACGAGAGCTAACACCACGTCAAAAATGACAATCCTTTAAGAAAAAAGGAAACAGTTAAAAACTATGCGTACAAGTCGTTTTAAGCAGAATTGCTTCAGAAAGTCCCGTCATCCCACAAAAATCGTCACCGATCGTTACTGTTATTGTTGTTTAAAAGCCCAGCCGAATGCGAAATGCCATATCAGGGCTATAACCACTTCAAAACACAAAACTTCAACAGGAAAAAAATTAAAGTAATTTCAGTAAAAATTATCAATGCATTCACGCACATAATCTAAGGGCTAGCCCCTGGCGTTGACCACTCCGTCCAATCCATCGCACAAGGGATTTAGAAAACACACCTGACTACAAATACAAGCATACCTAATGACACCAAAATATACACAAAAACAGCATAAAAATTATTACCTAAAATTGCTTCCGCATATATCACGTCCCTGGAGGCAAAAAATGCACTGAATACATGTGCCCAATTATCAATCCTAAGAAAAAGTATGCAAGACTTTATCGTACACATACACGTGAATAGATCGTCAAGCAGAAAATGATAGGTAGAAATGACAGAAAGCAAAGGGACAAGGCAGAAACAGAGTGACAGAAAAGCAGTAAATTTCTAGCACAGAATTTCCAGATGGTGGGGGGATACTATGAGTATTTATACTGAAAGAGCTCCCAGCATGCCCACTGGTGGGGGGGGGGGGGGAGGATCGTCACTGATGGATCAAAGTCTTATGACGATGTTGCTGCTGCTGCCTTCTGTTCCACGGTTCTCAATCGTTCACTTTCGAAACATTCTGTCTAACAGTTCTGTTTATACTGCTGAACTGACGGATTGACAGACTTTCCTAGAAGGATTTCTGGATTAGTACAAAATTGTCGGAGGATATTACAGTGGATACACTATGATTTGGTTGCTTAAAGAATAAAGCGGGTTTGTCTCTGCCCACTGTTGGATCATATCTACACCAGCTGCAGCCACCGCTAAACGCCTGCGTAGACGCTTCCATCCGCAATCCTAAGACGATCAGGGGATTTAAAAATAATCTGAATACAAATTTAAACGTAACTAAGGAAATTAAGACATAAAAAAACGGGCCTCATTAAAAAACAACTTGATTCTGCACTTCACATTTCCTCAGAGCCAAATATGCATATAATACATGTACCCAACTATCAATCCAAAGAGAAAGTAGTATTTTAAACTTAAAACACATACAGGTGAATGAACCAGTAAGGCAGAGAATAAATGACAAAGCAACGGAACAAGGGAGAAACAAAGAGAGCGACAGGAAAGATATTACTAGCACATAATTTCCAGGTGGGGGGATAATATTTACACCGAAAGTCCCCAAGCATCCCCTGGGGGTGGGGGGGAGCGCTCCACTCAATCCCAGTTCCACTTAATTTCAAAACACAACCAGCTAAGTTTTAAGACACAATAAGACAGGATAAGAGGATCGAAGACAGACACAGAGAGAGAGAAAGAAAGAGAGAGAGAGAGACAGACAGACAGACAGACAGATAGACACAGACAGAGACCTAGAGAGAGCGAGACAGACAGAGACAGAGAGAGAGACAGAGAAAGAGTACTGTTGCTGAGCGGCGACAAATTGAAAGGTGCTGAAAGGCTTTAAATCATGATATCCTCTGGAGGCCACGATGCCAGAGTTCATGTAGGGTGTCTGACGGTAGAGAGATCGAGATACCGACAGACGAAGACAAAGAATTGAAGAAGCATTCCCATTTAACACCTTCCTCCCTCATCCACTAATAGGTCCACCAGAGGACCTCATGCATGCGATTTGCAAAGGTCACTGAATTGTTTACTGAATGAGACAGACCGACGCTCATCTGCCCAGTCCATTTCACAAATTACTTTTTAATCTGACCAGTTCTCAAGATGAGAGAGAGAATCGAAGCCACAACCTTGGACCATGTCTGTATGGAATACAAATTTCTAGAGCAAGTCAGATTTATGTGTTTTTGCATTTCCAAAGGATTTTCCTTTTTGTTAACTTAGTAGACATTTTCTAATTAATGAATGTCAGGGCCAAAACATCCCATAACGATTCTGACAAGAAAGACTGGATCTGAACACACGATCTTCCGGTCGGCAGTTCGGTAAACTAATCGCATTGCACTGACAGTAATGTCAAGTTTCAAGTTCATATTGCTTATAGCCCAGCCGACTACTAAGACCATATCAGGGATTCAGGGCTAACACCACGTCAAAAACAACCCGTTAAATAAAAGACAAATCTAAAATGCAAATAAAGAAAAACAGACGTAAAAATCATATCAGTTGAAATCTATTGATTTCTTGTAAAAACTGGACAATTCCACCAGGACGGACGTCTCAGAAGAGGTTCTTTAAAGAGTCCACTGTGTAATGCTTTTGTCTCACATCGTACAAGTCCCAGCAATAGATGAGGTGGTGTCTTATGCTCAACGGCTCGTCACCAAGGTACGACGAGAGTATAGGCCGCGTGACCCTTGTGTAACCTACATAACACTGACTATGGTACAGCATTGTTATTAGGAACTGGTCAAGGCCAAAACATCCTGTAACGACTTTGCCAAGACTGATTGGATGTCAACAAGCCATCTTCCAATCGGCAGTCTGTTATACTATGTTGCACCATGACAACTGAACGTCAATTTGGATATTCATCTCGTCTGAGCGGATTGCGCAGATTCTAATTCTTATTGTTCTTGCTGCTTAAAGTCTAGCCGACAGCACAGAGCCACATCAGGTCCATAATCTTCTCAATAAGTACACCATACCTCACTCGGGAGAAACATGAAAAAAAACCTGAAAACACAAAGTACTCACATCAATGAACTTCAACAGGAAAAAAAGAAAGAAAATGAAAAGTACACATTATCAATATATCCGCACACATAAACTAAGGCAATGCCCTGGGCGTTGACCTTTCCATCTAATCTACATGTATCACACACAGGAAATTAAAAACATCTGAACACAAATGAAAATATCAGTATGGTTACCAAAGCATATTTATAAAAAACGGATCTAAATTGCCAAAATTGCTTCGACATGTCTTATTTCCATACAGTCCAAAATGCACTTGATACATGTATTCTGTCAATGCTAAGAATAAGTATGCAAAACTTTATCAAACATACATGTAAATGGACCAGTAAGGCAGAAAAATGACAGGAAGAATTGACAGAAAGCAAAGGAGCAAGACAGTGCGACAGAAATGACATTTCTAGGACAAAATATTAAGGTGGGGGGAAACTATACTGAAAGAGCCCCCAGCATCCCGACGAGGGATTTTACAACTGTGAAATTACATGTCTAATTACAAAATGTAAACTGGAATGTGTCTGGAGAACCCTTGTTCAGTTTTTCAAAGCTGACAAGCTGCTGTGTCTTGTGGCATACAGTATAAAATCAATAATTATGTCCCACTTACGGCCTACTCTGTCACAATTTCCATTCCAAAGCAGATCACTACTTTATTGACCTTGAAATGTTACACGATCGAAGTCTGTTTCTCCAGTTCTCACCATCTCCCCTCTGGGGAAATCACCCCTAATCGGGCGATTTTAAGATAGATGGGCCTCAACTATCAACATTTCTCACATGCAAACTGACGCCATGTCAGTATGACCTGAATTAGAGAACATGATGTGAAAAGCTGAATGGTGGCTAAGATTACTTCATTACGGACGGAGTGCTGATAGAATGTATCTGCTGATAGAATGTATCGTCCCACTGGGAGATTTGTCTCTATTTAGACGTGCTCCACCCCTCTCCCTGTCTAATACTCACTGTCATCCTTTCAAATGTAAATGTATTTAATCATCCTCCCCACACGTGTAGTCGAATAAGATAAAAATCCACCGACTGTTTGTAAAACCATGAAAACTGCATCTGGAGGCACATTTGTGAAATGATTCTTAACGAAGTGTGGCGTACAGTGCCTGTGTCTTGTGCCAGTTCATATCAGATCATATTGCGTATAGCCTCACCGACCACTAGAGCCGCGTCTCTTGTCAAACATCCAATAAGACGTATGATGTGAAGCGACTGGTTCCACGTTATACACCATGGTGTTTCTTGATTTTTCAGTAAGGTTCTTTCAGTTCAAGTTGCTTATAGCCCAACACACTGCTAGAGACATATTGGGCCAACACCACCTCAAAAAACTACAATCCGTTTAGATAAAAAGACAGTTAAAAACCATGCTCACCATTAACCTTCCAAGATAGTTCATATTACGTATAGTCCAGCCGACTACTAAAGTCATATCAGGGCCAATGCCACGTCAAAAGCGACAACCCGTTAATATAAAAGACTATATATACTTAAAAACCACACTCACCGTTAACCTATTCAATTCAATTCATATTACTTATAGCCCAGCCGACCACTAGAGCCATATCAGGGCTAACACCACATCACAAAAGAAAACAACCCGTTAAGATAAAAAAACAGATAAACAACCATGCTCACCGCCAACCTTGCAAATCTAAAATGTCATTAAAGAAAAACACGTAAAATTACATCAAGTGAAATCTACTGATCTCTTGTAAAAACTGAAATATTGCATCAGGAGGGACGTCTCGGAAGAGCTCCTTTAAAGAATCTGCCATGTAGTGCTTTTGTCTCACATCGTACAAGTCCCAGCAATCCAGGAGGTGGCGTTCTGATGCTCATGGGCTCATCATACGGTATACACCATTTCTCGCACAGAATTTCCAGAAGGAGGGGTCAGTTCAATTCATATTGCTTATAGCCAAGACAACCACTAGAGCCATATCAGGGCTAACACCACGTCAAAAAGAAAAGAACAACCCTTTAAGATAAAAAACAGATAAAAACCATCCTCACCGTCAACCTTGCAAATCTAAAATGTATAAAAGTATAAAATGCAATTAAAAGCAAACGAAAAATCATCAGGTGAAATCTAATGATCCTTTGTAAAAACTGGAAAATTGCTTCAGGAGGGACGTCTCGGAAGATCTTCTTTAAAGCGTCCGCCGTATAGTGCTTTTGTCTCACATCGTACAAGATTAAGATAATCAAGGAGGTTGTGTCTGATACACAACGGCTCGTCACACGGTATACACCATGGTGTTTCATTTGTTATTATTTTTGCTGAGACCCAAGCCAACCGCGTACAACCATATCAAGGCTATAACCATTTTAAAACAGATACTTTAACAGGAAAAAACAAAAAACAAAAAGGAATAAAAAAAAACAGGAAATGGAAATCAACTAAATATACCAATCTATTCGCATACATATTCTAAATAATTTCCCCTGGCGTTGACCACTCCGTCCCTTTTATCGAACAGGGGTCGAGAAAACATACCTGAATATGAATTTAAACATCACATACCTCAATATAACATTTATACAGAACTAGGGACTCTAAAACATAAAAACGGACATAGATTACCTGAACTACTTCCACATATCTCATTTCCCTAGACGCAAAAATAAAGTAAATACATATATACCAAATCATCAATCCTTAGAGAAAGCATACGTAAGACTATCGAACACGTACAGGTGAATGGACCATTAGTCCAGAAAGTGATAGAAACGACAGAAAGCAAAATGAATAAGGCAGAAACAGAGTGACAGAAAGGAGGACATTTCTAGCACAGAAAGAGCCCCCAGCATCTCCACGGGAGACGGAGCTTTTGTTGATTTATCAAAATATCTTAATACCTTGACAAGGTAAAGTGTAAACTTTTTTCCTTTTTTTTTTTTTTTTTTTTCAGAAATCGAAAGACATGTATATTACACTTTAGTGACCGTTTGGCCTTAAAAATCCGTCAAAGTGTTCGACCACCATTTAACTAGAACTTGTGAAGGATGGAATGAATCAAACATAAAAGATGACTTAACTGTTCCATCATTTAAGTTTTCTGTTTTCATGTCTGTTACCAATTGGTAGGAGGTCATTGTCTGACACCGACATCATCTGATAATCCAGGGCTAAAAAAAAACAAAATCACCGCCAAACAGCAACAAAAACGCGTCCCCGCGCGCGCGCGCGGGGGTGTGTGTGTGTGGTGTGTGTGTGTGGAGGTCTTTGATTTAATGTCTATTCACTAAAGTGATTTTAGACAACAACAAAAAAAAAAAAAAAAAAAAAGGGGGGGGGGGTGATAAGGAGTGAAGAGAATATTTGAAAATTGTCAATTTTGAACTTGAGAAAAGATGATCCAGAAAACAACTGTTTTGAAGAGGGGAAGGTAAAACTAACAAATAATGTTACCATAATTAACGATTTAAACAAACTAACAAACAAAATTGATAAATATCTGGAAGAAACGAAGAAAAAAATAAAACTAATAATTGACTAACCATAACAGTGAACAAGTGAAATAACATTTTAAAGGTAATTCGCTATAGGACTTTTTGACAGGCTAACAAAAAATTCATACAGTAATGATGATGAGGCAAATATATCAGAAACTGTACTCATAGATAGTGTTGGAATATGTCGTTTTACCTTAACGCAAGAAAGAATATGACTATGTGTTATCTTCTTTCCACACAGACATACTATGTTCTTGGTGTATTTTGTTTTGAATGCATCAAGTTTCCATCTATACATAAGGGATTGTATAATTCTGCTGGCATGAAGCTGCTTAAGTATTTTGCTAATTTCAAAGTTCATGTGACATTTATCATACTTTTTCTGTTTTAATTGGAACTGCTTCCAGACGTAGTTGTCTACTAAAGTGTAATTCTCGTGCAACGAGAGAGAAAGCTGGATATTGTTTGAATCTGGTGAGTTATTAGCTCCCCGTTTGGCAGCCCTGTCAACTTTATCATTATAACGAAAAGAACTATGAGAAGGTATCCAGCAGAAAGTAATATCAGTGCCTCTTAAAGATAAATTATGAATCAAGTGACTAATTTCCAGAATCATTTCTGATCTTGTTTGTAATTTTGATAATTCAAGAGCCTGAAGTACTGATTTTGAATCCACGCAAAAAAGTGTTTGAAAAATTGTCCTAGGAAAACTTATCATAAAGTTTAAAGCCATTAATATTGCAAAAGTTCAGCTGTAAAGATAGATTTATCAAGTCCTATGTAGAAAGATTTTTCAATTTTGAGAGCAGGTATTAAAAACGCTGAGCCTGCTTTTCTTTCAATTACTGATCCATCAGTGTAAATTTTCAAATGATCGGAATATAAGTCGTCTATATGACATTTAACCTGACTTGCCAGTAAGTTTACATTGTCTCCTTTTTTTAAGTTAGTGTGATGTACGTCAAATTGTGCTCTTTGGAGTTCCCAACTGGGTACTGGCGAAAAGGAAGGTCTTATAGATACAGGATCTACGTGTAGATCAATTCCTGAACCTTTCATGACGTCAGATGTGTATGTTGGAAGAGTGACCTGTGAAGATATTGATTTAGCTCTTTTTGGAAAGTCGATATCTGATCTCAGTTTAATTTCTGTTTCAGAGATGTTTTCTACAGTGGTGTGTCTTAAAAATTTAGTAGAAGCGACTTTCCTTTGCTCATCAAGTGGCAACAGTTTGATTTCAGTATATGTGCGAAGACAGGAAGCATGCATTGGAAGACCCAGTGCAAGTTTGAAACCTTTACAATCTATGCTCTGCAGTTTTTTCATTAAGTGTTTCGGTGCACTGAAGAAGATTTCTTGGGCATAGGTTAATTTAGATCTAACAAGCGATTTACAAAGATGAACAAGTGTTGATGAATCTTGACCCCATGCCTGTTTGCGAACTATTTTTAAGAAATTTAAACTTTTTTGAGCTTTGGTTAATAAGTATTCAATATGCTGATTCCAAGATAATTTTGCCGTAAGAAAAACTCCTAAGAATTTAATTGACTCATTAAACTGAAGAAGAGTATCTCCCAGTTTGAAAGTGGGAAGATTTACTGGGTTAGCTCCATTATTAAATAAAACTATTTTCGATTTTTCCAGGGATAGATGTAACCCATTTTCTACCATGTATCGTGCTATTTTATCAAGTTCTAATTGGTAGCATTTGCGTGTATAATTAATACAGCGCAAAGGAGTTTTCCTTTTCATATTTACCTGCATCCACATGCATAAATCGTCAGCATATTGAGCTAAAACTACATGCTTAGATACTTTACTGGGTAAGTCATGCATTAATATCATGAAAAGAAGGGGAGCTATAACGGATCCCTGAGGGATACCCATTTGAAGAATTCGTTTCGTGGAATATACATTTTCAATCCTCGTTTGAAATACTCTGTTTTCTAAGAAACACTTAACATAGTCAAAAATGTGACCTGTCAGCCCAATACTTTTAAATTTAAATAACAATCTGGAGTGCCACACTTGATCGTATGCTTTCGTTATATCAAAAAATGTAGCTAAAACACATTGACGTCTTGCAAATTGTTGTTTTATGTTAGTAGTTAGCTTTGTTAGGATTTCTACTGGTGACCTGCCTTTTCGAAATCCTGCCTGATTTACTGATATTATTTTATTCTTTTCACAATAGTGCATCAGTCTCTTTAAGATTATTTTCTCCATTAGTTTACATACGTGTGATGTTAATGCAATTGGCCTGTAGTTTTTCAGATCGGTATTACATTTACCTGATTTTAGTACAGGAACCACTATCGTTTCTTTCCAGTTGTTGGGCATTTTCCCACTATTCCAGCATTTTTGAAATAAGTCATGTAGCAAAATTATAAAATTTTCTGGTAAATTTTTCAGCATCTCATTGTTAATTGCATCTAGTCCAACTGACGTTTTTTTACTTGGAAGGGACTGAATGGCATCTTTTAATTCTTGAAGTGTGAGTGATGCATTCATGTAGTGAGTATTATCAGAGGCAGGATCCTTATATACATCTTTCTTTTCTTCTCGTTCCCTATAGTCTCTACTAGAGACAGGAAGTCCTTCTACACGACAGGTCTCAGCAAACACGTCTGCAAAAGCTTCTGCTTTTTCCAGTGAGCTAGGAAAAGGGTTATTTTCTAGCTTTACTGGAATTGATGGCAACTTAATCCCGTTTTTCATTAATTTTAGTTTTTCCCAAATCTTTATCATGTCTTTGTGGTCATTTACTTCACATTTACAAAAAGACGTCCAGTGTTGTTCTTTGGCTTGCTCTATGATTCTGTTACACTTAATGTTGGCACTTTTCATCGCTGTATGATTTTCAGGTGACCTGTTTGCTAAATAGATTTTGTATTTTTCTTTCTTTTCGTTCACTGCCTTTTGACAGTCCTCATTCCACCAGACATTTCCATGATGTTTTCCTATTTTCGACACTAAGTTTTGGAATTGAAATGTTAGCAGCTCTTAACAGTGAGTTACAGAAAACTTCGTACATGTCGTTTATGTTCATTGCTTCAGATAGATCTGTTCTTGTCTTTTCAAGGATTGCCTTAAAACTGATCCAGTCTGCGTTTTTATAATTAAACTTGGGTAAACTATCTTGTGGCATGGCGTATGGTTTAGGGTAAGACGTATGGGGATGTGATCTGATCCCAACAAGTCATCCTCTGTTTGCCACGTGGCGTTTGGGGCTAGGGATGGTGAGATTAAAGTGAGGTCGATAGCTGTGGGTCTGTGGGTTGGTATATCGGGGATCCGGGTAACGTGTCCGTTGTTAAGTAAATATAAATTGGAATCTACAATATTTTCGATCAACCTGTTGCTTGTTATGTTTGTGCAATACTTTTCCCAAAATGGGGCATGTGCATTAAAATCACCTCCAATTATCCACTTGTCATCCTGATCTTGAAAGTGTCTTAACCATTCAGTGTTCACAGAATCTGGGCCTCTTGGTAAGTATACAGAGGCCATATTCACAACTAACGATGAGGAAAATTTTATGATTGCACATGATGAAATAAATGCGGTAGATTTAGGTACTGGCGATGTTCGTTCACAATAGTTCAGTCCTTCCCGAATGTATATA
>JAPXFY010000015.1:61564037-61601537 GCA_030674185.1 Monoplex corrugatus
AAAAAAAAAAAATAAAGATAAAATACTGTGCGCACGTTGAAAAAGCGGGCAATAAACGACAGGCAAAACTGACCAACGAGTTTGAAAGAAAAGGGGGTTAAGGAATTATGGTTTTGTGCTTTTTTGTTTGTTTTTTGGTAGTTCTATTTGCCTTTTCCTTGTTTCCTTTAAACTAATTTCTGCCAATACCAGAGACAGAGAAGACAAGAGAAAGACACAGAGAGAGAGAGAGAGAGAGAGAGAGAGAGAGAGAGAGAGAGAGAATTGAATGGTAGGAAGTCATTGTCCGACACCGACATCATCACATCTGATAACCAGGGCTCGAAAACAATCACAGCCAAACAACAGCAACAAAACGCGCCGTGCGTGTGTGCGTCGTGCGTGCGTGCGTGTGGTGCGTGCGTGCGTGGCGTCTGTGTGTGTGTCTGTGTGTGTGTGTCTGTGTGTTTGAAATGTGTGTATGGTGTTTGAGATGAGTGTGTGTGTGTGCATGCGTTTCAGACAACGTGTGCTGTGTGTGTGGTGTGTGTGTGTGTGTGTGTGTGTGTGTGTTGCGTGTGCGCGTCTGCGTCTGTGTGTGTGTGTGTGTGTGTGCGCGCGCGCGCTTGTGTGTGTGCTTGCGTGCGTGTGTGTGATTGCGTGCGTGCGTGTGCTGAGGTGCATGCGTACGTGTGTGCTAGGGTGCGTGTGTTAGTGTGTGTTTTGCGTGCGTGTGTGCTTGCGTGCATGTGTGTATGCAAACGTACATGTACGTGTGCAGGCGTGCCTGTGTGCCAATGTGTGCGTGCGCATCTTTATGTATATGCGCAAGTGTGTGTTAGTATAGGGTGTGCACATGCGTGTATGTTTCCATCCTGTTTCTATTTTCCAGTTGTCTGCCATTTTTATTTCATTATGTTTGCATTATTCATTTGCAGCCTTCACTCATATTTTTCCCAACGTTGTTGGGGTGTGTTCTTCTTGTGTCGATGAATCATTCATGTGCGGCAATCGTCGTTTTACGTAAATTATTTTTCACAAATTAGATCAGCCTGCTTTGTTCCACATCCTGTATGTCAAATGGTCTTTTTTAAGACAATTCATGCACAACAGCGAAATAACAAACTATGTATTTTGTGATCCTGCTCTCTCTCCTCTCTCTCTCTCTCTCTCTCTCTCTCTCTCTCTGTGAGACTTCCCAACAGAATTGTGTAGATCCTGCATCTATCATCAGTGCATTGGTGCAGGTGTTACCTTTTATGAATTAATTTTTATTATTTTCATTTCTCTACCTATTTGTTTATTCATTTATTCACTTATTTATTTAGCTATTTAGCTATTAGTTTACTTCCTTACTTTTAAATATCTTTCTATACCTCTTCTCCACGTTCTTAATATTCATTTGCTTCTGCTGTGTTGTGACCTGCTGCCATCTCCACCTTGTTGGTGTCGCATATTACCTGGGAACAACTTATTTACATTGATACTGTGTTGTGCTCTGATAAACTTGAATGAGATTGACACTGAGACTTAAGACATAATTATTTGATTCGACTTGGTCAGTTCAACCGACGGTTGAAACTGACTTGCTTTGGGTGGTGTTAATACCACCAAATTTTCTACAGCTGTGTCTGCCTGTGCCCAGTGTTAGGTGGATACAAATATTGCACTGCGAGAGACGCTCAGTATATCCTCAGTGCGGCCTTTATTTTATTTTAGTTTACTTACTTATCTTTTTGTTCCTGAGTTTTTTTTCTCTGAAGACTGACAGTGTGTATACCTGTAGTCAGTCTTGGCTGAACTGTCAAGAAAAAACACAGACTCTACACTGTTACATTTTGTTTTCATCAGTGTAATATTATCATTGTTCACACTTTGTATTTGGTGTAGACCAATTTTTCTACCCTCTCTTCATATATTTCACTTCAGCGTGCAGACGCAGTGTTGAAATCACCAATGACCACATTCATTCGAAAAAAAACAGGATCTGCGTGTTGGCCATGTTAATGTCTATCATCTCCAAAACAAAATATCAGACCTGTGCGTGTTCCTACACAAACAAAATTACCATTTGTACGGTGTGACCGAGACACGACTAGCATCTCATATTACAGATGAAGCTATGGCAATCCCAGACTATTCTGTAATCAGGAGAGACCCCTCATGCCATGGAGAAACTGGAGTTGCGCTTTACATCCACAGAGATATTCAACAAATGACCAACAGACGTTATGACTTAGAAACCAAAGAAGTTGAATGTATCTGGGTGGAGCTAAAGCCTTCTGTAACAACTCCACCTTTACTTATCGGTATTTTATATAGAAATCCCAGTAGCACATACGAATGGCATGACCACTTTCTAAAGATGGACAAACTGTGTCAACAACATACAGATATTCTAATGTTAGGTGACTTTAATTTTGACCTACTCACTCCACAACCCGCTTGGCAGTCAACGACCACCCTGGTTGGCCTAAAACAAATAATCAAAGATCCAACAAGAATCACAGCAACATCATAAACACTCTTAGATCATATCTATACAAACAAACCAGAGGCAATAATCAATGCAGCTGTAGATGATTTAAGCATAAGTGATCATCAACCTGTAAACTGCACCTGATCAGCCAAAGTTCAAGAAATAAAAAAGAATAATCATACATGTATAACATATAGATCATTCAAACACTTTGATGAGGATGCATTCCTCTCTGATCTTGGTAGAGTAGAGTTCAGTAGTGTGTTTAGTACTAGTGATCCTAACGAAGCCCTAGACATTTGGTACAACTTGTTCACGACTGTCCTAAATAAACATGCCCCACTACGACGGAAAAGAGAAAAGCATCCAACAATGCCCCATGGCTGTCAACAGACATTATCAATGCGATGTCATTACGAGATAAACTCAAGAAAGAAAAACGCTTCATTGAATACAAAACGATGCGTAATAAGGTAAAATCAATGGTCCTTCAAGCCAAGAAGTCTCTCTTTGATAGACTGGTAAAAAACAGTAAAGATGTATCATCACTATGGAGAGCAATGAACTTAGTTATTAAGGGAAGTGGGAAAAAGCTCCCAGGCACGCCTCTCACTTTCACAGCAAACAAATTCAATGATCATTTTCTGTCAGTATCAGAACTACTAACCCGTCCTATTTCTAACTGTGATCAATATGTCCCCTCTGAAAATCTGATTAACTTTTGCAAAGAGAGGACCAATAATACAAGTCATTGAGTATTCCCAGTATAGCAGTCCATGAAACTGGGATGTAAAATTAATAATAAAAAATCATCAGGACCAGATGAAATCAGTCCCAAAATAATAAAACTGTCTCTGCCCTACATCACGGAACAACTTACATATATTTACAACATCAGCATAAAAAACAACTTATTCCCCAGAGCTCTAAAACAGGCCAAATTTGTACCCTTACCAAAAAAAAAAGATCTTTCACAAATAATTACAGGCCAATTTCTCTTCTCTCTGTCCTGTCAAAGCCTTTAGAAAAACATATCCATAAACATCTTTCAGACTACCTGGAAACCAAAAGTATTCTTCACCCACTGCAATCTGGTTTCCGTCAGAACCACTCTTGTCATACAGCCCTAACACGGCTTGCTGACACCTGGTTATTAGCCATGAATGACTGCAAATTAACTGGAGCAGTATTTCTAGACTTTAAAAAGGCTTTTGATCTCGTTGATCATGATATCTTACTAGCTAAATTACGAACGTATCTTGCCAACCACTCAGTTTCATTTTTTCAATTCCTACTTTCATGAACGCAAACAAAAAGTACATCTTAATGGATCATATTCATCCGAGGGTCATGTGAAATGTGGCGTTCCCCAAGGATCAATCTTAGGACCCATTCTGTTTTCTGTATTCATAAATGACTTACCACTTCATATATCTGATCCCACAGTTCACCGTGATATGTTCGCTGACGACGGGACAATCCATACACAAGACACAAGCATAGCGACTGTAAACACACGTTTACAAAAGAGCCTAAATGAAATTTCTGATTGGTGTGCTAAAAACGCCATGGCTTCGAACCCTACGAAAACTGAATGTATGGTTATATGCACACGCCAAAAACGGCAGCTTGGCCCTCTGTCACTCAATCTGTCTTTGAGAGGTAATTCTATTGCACAAATACCTGAACACCGTCTACTGGGAGTTCTCATTGATCATAATCTTACCTGGCAAAACCACATTGATTATTTATGCAGGATTATCTCCAAGAACTTATTTATTCTGTCCAAATTAAGATATCTAACAGATACAAACACACGCCAATTACTTTATAATGCTCATATTAAATCGCACATAGATTATGCCTCTACACTGTGGGATAGCTCATGTGAAGTTCATAAAAAAAAATTGAACACCTTACATAGGAGGGCAGCAAAACTTATCATGCCAGATCCCACTTTAACAACATATGAAAAACTTAAACAGTTAGGAATCCTCCCTCTAAAGTCACACTTAATGTTCAATAAAGGTATCACAATGTTTAAAGTATCAAAAAGGAATGTTCCACAATATCTTCTCAACTTGTTTAATCAGAATGTGCGATCATACTCAAACTCAAGACAAAATCAATTCAAAATTATCCAAGAATTGACATATATAAAAGTAGTTTATCGTTTTCTGGTGCACAACTATGGAACACCCTCCCCCCAAATATCACAAACACTCAATCACTCTCTTCCTTCAAAGTTACTTTATTTAAATACCTGACGTCAGTGTCGTAGATTACCTCAGTTGGCAACAATAACGTCAGCTGCCTTTCAACCTATGACATCTAATCTAGTCAATGTGAATGTGTGTGCGTGTGCGTGGTGCGTGTGCGTGTGCGTGTGCGTGTGTGTGTGTGCACAATGATAATTCGTGTTCTTTTTGTTGTTTTTTTCTCTTTAACATTATTGATATTTTAACAGTTCAAACAGCCAACCAGTATTTCTTTCTGTATTATATGCGATGATTTGTTGATGACTCTTTGACGTGTTTGATTCTCTCTTGCTTCTTTATTTCTCATTGCCTTTGTTCATTTTGTTTGTTTTTTGCTTTGCTTGCTTGCCCATCTTATCTGTTAGCCATATTGTCTGTTTGGTTGGCTCTTATCTGCTGTCTGAATTTGTCACTTTTCTCCAACTGTTATCCATATCATGCTTGTATCTCTCTTCTCCTATCAAGAAAAACGGCGCTTGACTATGGTTCTATTCTTGATTTATTTATGTCTTATTACATGAATTATTGATTTGTTTACACATGTATGATATTTCTATTATACATATATGCGTTTATCATTACTGTAATTTCCTATTGTCGAAAGTAAAATTTACTTCATTTATCTATCTATACATTTGTCTATTTGACTTCATATCTGTTGATTTTCTGTCTTCTACAGAATTTTATGTGTTTATGCCTTCAATCGACCCAATGTTTGCTACCCCCCCCCCCTTTTTTTTTTTTTTTTTTTCCCTCTAATCATCCTTCTTAACTCTTTTTTCTACCTCCATTTATTATCTTTGGGTTTAGTAGTAGTAGTAGTAGTGGTAGTAGTGGTAATTGTTGTAGCGGTGTTAATATTTTTTGTGTGTAATCAGAAAATTGATTTCATCTTTGATTTAATTGTAAGAACATTAGTCTATTTGACGCTTGATTTATCTTCTATAAATTTGTCACATGTAATGTTTCTTCTCCCTCTATTTCATTTTATTTTGTTTTATCTTTACTATTTTGTTTACTGTGTTTTCCTCTCCTCCTCCTCTCCTTCTTCCTCTTCGTCTTATTTTTATTATTATCACTATCAACATTATCTTTCTTTATTTACTTATCTACCTGCTCATCTGTCTATCTACTCTCTCTCTCTCATCTGTAAGTGCTGACTGTGTACGTTTCTTGATTTCATTGCATCTTAATTTTAGTATTCAACATGTATTTTCCTTAAGCTGTACTTGTTACTGTAAACAAATGTCATGTGTATAGAATAGCAACGGCAAGTTTGAAAAATGGCTTCTAGCCAATAGATTTTACCGTTGAAAAATAAAGCATTGTCATTGTCATTGTCATTGTCTCTCTCTCATCGATTTTGTTGCGTATGTCTGAATTTTTGTGAAATTTGAGCGGCTCTCCTCGGAAGAAACTCGGTGCTGTGAGGCTCCATCTTTTTTAATGTATGCATGTATTTCAGTTGACCAGTAGATTTTATTACTTATATACATTTTCCGTGTAAAATTTGTCAGATTTTCAACGTGAACTGAGTGCGAGCTACATACAAGACCTACAACACAATTTCCGAAATCGTAGAAGTGGGGGCAGTGGGGTGTTAGCAGGTGGGCCGTGGGAGGCAGAAACATCTGTCCTATGCACGGCTCTAACTCGAGTTCTCATTTTTAAAGAAAGTGCTCTTTCATCACTAGGGCACATTTAAATTTGTATTTTTTTTCCTTTCAGGACTGCAGATGGGAGATTCATGTAATTACACACACAGATTAGATAGTTTAAATTGATAAATTAGATCAATACATCAGATTAGTATAGTGAAGCTACATGTCTTAGACAATATTAGACTAAACACAGAAAGGCTTTTCGTTTTTCTCATAATTCTACACAAAAAGTTGGCACAGACTATACAATACATTATTAATTTGTGCAGGTGTACCTGGTTTTCAAGGTTAATCTGGGAGATACCATCCGAAGCCCATTGATGTATACCACCTTATCCTCACCGACACCATTCTACGTCGCATTAGGACAGAAACCAATATTTATGCTGCATCGTGTATCAGGGCAGACAGAAGAAAAGGGCCCACTTCCATGTCGAATCGCCTTTGTGACATGAAGAAGCTGAAAGTTGACAAACTGAAGTATTGTTATTGTTTAAAAAGCCCAGCGGACTGCAGTGAGCCATATCAGGGCTATGACCGCTTCAAAGGATACAAAAGTTCCAAAAAAAAAAAAAACTAAGCACGCATAATGCATTCACGTGCACAGTCCAAGGAATCAGTCTATGCACGATCGAAGTCGAGTTCTCATTTTTGGCAAGTACCATGGCGATGGAGCATTTGTTGATTTAATCTCTTAATAACTTAGCAGGATGTGTTCAACAGCGGTTTCAATTTACTACTGAAATACTGAAATCGAAGGACGTTTATGTATACCATACTCATTGATCGTCTGGCCTTAAAAAAAATCCGTTAAAATGCTAGACAAACATTTATCTAGAACTTCTGAAAGATACATGTAATCAAAAGTAAAAGATTGTCTTAACATGTATGGAACTGTTGGATCATTTGCGTTTCCCATTTTCATTTCTGTTGCCAATGGTAAGGTCTGACAATACCATCACGAGATCTGATAATCCAGGGTTCAAAAACAATACTCAACACCATACAGCAGCAACAACACAACCTGTTTGTGCAAGGGGTGTGTGTGTGTGTGTGTGTGTGTGTGTGTGTGTGTGTGTGTGTGTGTGTGTGTGTGTGTGCGCGCGCGCGCGAGCGCGAGCGTGTGTGTGTGCAGGCGTGCCTATGTGTCAACGCGTGCGTGCGTGCGTTCGTCTTTGTGCATATGCGCGAGCGTGTACAGGGCGTGCGCATGCATGTATGCGTTTTCATTCATGTCTTCTCTTTCCCAGCCGTCTGAGCATTTTTATTTCATTAATTTACGTTTGCATTATCCATTTGCAGTCTTCACTGCATATTTTTCCCAACGTTTTCGGGGTGTGTTGTTCTGTGTTCATGAATCATTCATGTGCGACAATCGTTTTACGTAAATTATTTTTCACAAATTAGATCAGCCTGCTTTGTTCGACATCCTGTGTGTCAGATCTTTTTCTTAGACATGTCCTGCGTTACAGCCAAAAATCCAAACTGTTTTATAATCGTACCCCCCTCTCTCTCTCTCTCTCCCCCTCTCCCTCTCTGTTGATTTTGTGTATGAATTTGCACTGAAATTTGGACACAGATTACAATAATTTTTAGTTTGTGCATGTGTACCTGCCGTCCGTTTCGCAGAGGGGATATAAAAAACATACCTCCAGACAAATTTAAACATAAAGGGCAGAATATATATATATATATAAGAATGGGCCTAAACGACATAATAGCTTCCCCATATATCGCTTCCTTACAACCAAGAATGCACTCAATACATGTACCCAATTATCACTCCTACGAGAGAAAGTAGGTAAGACTATGTAACACATACAGGTAAATGGACCAGCAAGGCAGAAAATGATAGCAAGAAATGACAGAAATCAGAGGAGGAAGAAAGAAACGGAGTAACAGACAAAAGAGGACATTTCTTCTTTTCATGGCGATTAATGTTATATAATGTTATAATGATGGTGATGATTAATCGGATTTCTGTTGACTTTAAAACGCACTGCGCAATACATATATATATAATAATTTTTTGTGGAAAACGGAAAATCCAAGGTGTCGCAATCCACAATGTCGGTGCACCGTCTACTTATTTGGAGGAGGTGAATATGCCAAAGGTTTTCATAAGCTACCCAATGACATCTTTAACGTGCATAGATGATATTGTGCGTGCACAGACAGACGAAGTTGCACTAACAGGTTTGCATACATGCTAACATTTAATCTTGATGACAAAGGAAAATATACTGATGTTCATTTATAAACTTCCATTGTATAAAATACGTACATTTTGTAGGCTGTGTGGTGTTCAGATGTCGACATTGTTTTTTCAGATATGTAGATTTTTTTGGTCATTTTTCGTTGCCACATTGTGTGTTAGATGTATGTTGTAAAGCAAAAGATGAATAAAATAAAACAAAAAGTGAAAAATATCTTGACAAATGAAAACAGTTTCATGAACATGTCTCCCGACTAAAACGTCTCCCGACTAATGACACGTAATCTTGACGTTTTAATACCAAGGGCAAATTGCACGTTTTCTCAGTTTAAAAGAACATAAACCGACACTCACACGCAGGCACACCGTAAAACAGAATTAACAAAATAAAAAGAATACTGGCTGCAGCACAAACACCGAAGACAACCACCCCAAAACAAAAACGCAACAGGTTGCCAGACAAAGACGTTAACAAGTACGGTAGATATAAAAGATGCAACACCCACAAACATGCATGTGAACAAGAAAAGGAACTGGAATAAAATAAATACAAATAATGAATAAATTGAATTCAAATAACCACAGAGGCGAACATAAGAAAACGGACAACACCAATTGAGAGACATGAAATTACGGATCTTATCCCATAATATTCATAGAGTTTGATAAGGGATCATCGAGTCTGTCATGTTTCTTGTCTCCCCACGCTGTCTTGCACTGTCTGGCCTATAGCATATATTGCACAAATAAAATGATAAACACACGGATAATTCACATTTGATATCCATGAAAACAAGCAATTTAAAACAAAATAGTGTTCAGAAAATCAATGAAGATGGAAAAAAGCTAAAATTAAGTTTTATGCCATAAAACTAAAAAACAAAAAGCAAATATCCAAGTAAGCAAGCAGATAAAATCGCAAAAATGTAGAGCCCTACACCGTCTCCGACTTAGTAACTTTTACAAGGGAGCTAACTTAGGGATACTTTCCACATTATGCAAAAATGTATGATTGAATGCTTTCTATCATCCAGGATAGTGGATTCTTTTGATAGAACCGTGGAGAAAATTTGTTATAAGAGTTCAGTCCCATCCGAAAAAATTAACCCCTTGAATCCTGCACCCTACCAAGACAACTTTGTTACCACGTCAATCTCACTAGATTCTCTTTCATACACAGGGGGTCTGTTACAAGGAAGCATGCCAGTTTGTCACAGGCCCAGTTTGTCACAGGCCCAGTTTGTCACTCTATCTTCGGCCTGCACCAAGAGGTCTGGCAGGGTCTGGGTCATGTCCGTCCACTCTTTGATGTTGTCGAACCAGCTCTTTCTTTGTCGTCCTCGCTTGCGCCCACCCTCGACTGTGCCCTGCATGATGGAAGTTATCACTGACACTCTCAAAAACAGTAAATGAATGATTGATTGATTGTATGAATAGAATTTTATTTTTCAATTGTTTTTAACCAAAGAACATTCATTGTTGAAATTTTTACAGAGTAATTTGCTTTGATTTGCATACAAAAAGGAAGAAATTTTGAACAACACAAGCTGAACTGACATTTTAGAGGGACTATCTGTACACCACCAATTCGAACCCGGTTTCGAACCCGCCCAAGCCTACACTTGGTGCAGGCCGAAAATAGGGTAGGGTAGCATGGAGGTAGCAAGTAGTCTACCCACTGTGACAAACTGGGCCTGTGACAAACTGGGCAGCCCCTGTTACAAAGGGTCACCCGTCTTCCTCGGGATGAACGTACTCATCGCTTTTCAAGTACAATTGTTAATATCTAAAGCCCAGCCGACTGCATAGAGCCATATTAGGGCTATAACATGTTTCAAAACAAATTTTCTTGAGGAAAAAAGAAGAAAATCAAGTTAACACGCAAATGCATTTCACACATAATTTAATGACATGCCCCTGGTATTGACCACTCCGTCCAATTTATCGCACATGCGGATTTAAAAACATACCCGAAATACAAATATAAGCATACTTAAGACACCAACAAACATGTGAAAAACAGACATAAATTACCTGAAATTGCTTCCACAAAGCTCACCTCCCTAGAGCCAATAATGCACTCTATACATGTACCTAGTTATCAATCCTAAGAAAATGACTATCGAACACATACAGGTCAATGGACCATTAATTTAGTCAATTCAATGATATTGCTATACCCAGCCGACCACTAGAGCCATATCAGGGCTAATACCACGTCAAAAAGAAAACAACCCGTTAAGTTAAAAAACATAAAAACCATGCTCACCGTCAACCTTGCTAATCTGAAATGCCATTAAAGAAAAACACGTAAAATCCACATCCAGTGAAATCTATTTTTTCTTTGTGAGACCATTAATCAGAAAATGATAAAATGACAAAGTAAAGGAACAAGGCAGAAACAAAGAGTGACAGAAAGAGGAAATTTCTACACAGAAATTTCCAGAAGGTGGGTATACTATTTATACTGAAAGAGCTTACGTTACAATTACAAGACTGTGTGGAAAGGACATAACGTATGGCAGAGCTGCATCAGTGCCTTTTTCACACACATAACACGTTTCATGTTCAGACCCCAAACTCCTCTCACTTTGAACACAAGAAAAACAAAACTAGCTATATCCACCCCTATACTTTTTCTCCTGAATTCTTCTGTTTTATTTTTCTTTTTTTTTTTTTTAAATGACCTGTAAAAATTACATTCATAAATAAAAAAGGACAAGTTGTGCTAACATTATTTTAAAAAGGGGCTTCGACGGATTGTTTTCTTCTGTCTCTTAAGCGTAGTGGGACTATGTTTTTTTTAACATAATAGGTTATGTAATTCCCCACACGGTATGTACTGGCAGTCTCATGTAACTACGCTTATATGTTCATTAGTTAACGGTTCTGGCGGGCGTCATGCACAACACTCTTCTCTCTCTCTCTCTCTCTCTCTCTCTCTCTCTCTCTTTTATTATGCACGTACACGAGAAAGAGAAAGAGAAAATGAGAAATGAAAAATCTCCAAAAACACGTATTGGATCAAATTTTTTTATCTGTCGCACTATAAACAAGATTGTGGACCTGTCTGCCGTTAATGTCTGGTTTGTCTACATCCAACTAGCAACAACAACCAAAAAAAAAAAGTAAAGATAAAATACCGTTCGCACGTTGAAAAAGCGGGCAATAACGACAGGCAAAACTGATCAACGAGTTTGAAAGAAAAGGGGGTTAAGAGATTATGGTTTTGTGCTTTTTTTGTTTGTTTTTTGGTAGTTCTATTTGCCTTTTCCTTGTTTCCTTTAAACTAATTACTGCCAATACCAGAGAAAAATAGAGAAAGACAAGAGAGAAGGAGAGAGGAAGAGAGAGAGAGAGAGAGAGAAGTGAGATATTGAATGGTAGAACGCCAATGTCTGACACCGACATCATCACATCTGATAATCCAGGGCTCATCAGCAACAAAACGCACCCGTGTGTGTGTGTGGTGTGTGTGTGTGTGTGTGTGTGTGGTGTGTGTGCATTGTTTGAGACAACGTGTGTGTGTGCGCGCGCTTCGCGTGTCTGCGTGTGTGTGTGTGGTGTGTGTGTGTGTGTGTGTGTGTGTGTGTGTTTGCTTGCGTGTGTGTGCTTGCTTGCGAGCGCGTATGTGTGCTTGCGTGCGTGTGTGTGCTGAGGTGCGTGTGTGTGCGAGGTGCGGGTGTGTGTGCTGAGAGCTGCGTGCGTGTGCTGAGGTGCGTGTGTGTGCTGAGGTGGGTTTGTGTGCCAGGGTGCGTGTATGTGCCAGGGTGCGTGTGTTTGCGTGTGCGTGTGTGGCTTGCGTGCATGTGTGTATGCAAACGTGCTGTGCGTGCGTGTGCAGGCGTGCCTGTGTGAGCGTGCCTGTGTGCCAATGCGTGCGTGCGCATCTCTATGAATATGCGCAAGTGTGTATATAGGCTGTGCACATGCGTGTATGTTTCCATCCTGTCTTCTCTTTTCCAGTTGTCTGCCATTTTTATTTTTGCATTATGTTTGCATTATTCATTGGCAGTCTTCACTGCATATTTTTCCCCAATGTTGTTGGAGGTGTGTTCTTGTGTCAATGAATCATTCATGTGCGGCAATTGTTTTACGTTAATTATTTTTCACAAATTAGATCAGCCTGCTTTGTTCCACATCCTGTGTGTCAATGGTCTTTTTCTAAGACAGTTCCAGCACTATAGCCAAAAAAACTATTATTGTGATCCTGTTCTCTCTCTCTCTCTACATCGCGTTTGTTGTGTACTCTGAATTTGCATTGTGAAATTTAAGCGGCTCTCCTCGGAAGAAACTCGCTGCTGTGCGGCTCCATCTTTTTTTAAATTAATGTATGCATGTATTTCAGGTGACCAGTAGATTTTATAACATATAAGTACGCACAAAAAGTTAAGGATCACTATGAGAAAACAGGTGCGTAATAAACTCAGTTCGCTACTGTTATTTATTTCTCAGTCCAGCCAAATTGTTATGAATTCTTGTTCAGCTGTAAGTGGGCGGATGTTGTGTTAGTGCGAAAATTGCAGGGGATTCTCTACTACTAGCTTGGCCGCAAACGGAAAAGCGGAAACTTGCGAAAAAGGACCTTGTTTTGGACCGTTCTGCCTGAACACATTGCACAAGCCAGATGGAAAAACCATTATGCACGTGCAAGCACTGCTGTTTATGTGGAGATGCTGTCTCTTGCTTGGCTTTATAAGAAGACATTCCACCAGTAGTAGGCCTGATCTGACAATGCCTCCACGACGAAAATTGAGCGAGTTTGAGAGGGGACGACTGTTGCATGGTTCCAAGATGGTGTTCCCAAGCGAGAAGTGGCCAGGCAACTTCAGGTGTCCATCTCGGTCATTGTCAGACTGATTCAACGCTTCACAGCCACTGGGAGGGTCCATGAAAGACGCAATCTGGTCGACCGAAGAAGACAAACCCACGTGAAGATCGTCTCATTGAACAACAAGCCCTGCAGACAAGAACAGCCTCTTCCAGCATCATTCGAAGGCAGCTAGGGTGGCTACTAACATCAACATCAGCCAGCAGACCATATGGAACCACCTTCATGGGTTTAACCTCCGTTCTCGTCACCCTGCTGTACGGCCACGCTTAACTCCAGCCCATAGGCAGTACGCCGCGCCTTCTGCAGACGTCACGTAGGTGGACACGTCAGCAATGGTCCCAGGTCCTGTTCAGTGATGAATCACGCTTCACCATGAACCACAACGACGGCCGACTGAGGGTCTGGAGGCGCCCAGGGCAACGCTTTATTGACACCACTGTCCAAGAAAAGGTGGCCTTTGGTGGAGGTTCTGTAATGGTCTGGGGGGCCTTCACCACAGAACACCCTTGTATCATGTACAGGGTAACCTGACTGGCCTCCGATACCGGGATGAGATCCTTCGACCGCTGGCTGTGCCTACACTGCAGCAGATGGGACGACGGCTGTCTACCAGGATGACAACGCTCGCCCCCACAGGGCAAGGGTGGTCAACGACTTCCTGCAGCAGTCTGGAGTCAACAGAATGGAGTGGCCAACATGCAGTCCCGATCTCAACCCGATTGAGAACCTCTGGGATGAGCTGGATCGCAAAGTGAGGAGCAACCACCCCCCTCCCAGGGATGCCCAACACCTCTACCAGATGCTGCAGGCTGAGTGGCAGGCGCTTCCACAGAGGATCTTCACCAACCTGGTCAACTCGATGAGGACTCGCGTCGAGTGCCAGAACAGCCATGGCTGAACTTTTGGGAGCATCAGAATGCCCTGTCTTGTGATTTCAATGACTTTGGGAAATCAAATTTCGATACGTACCCACTTTGATTAAATGTACACACCAAACGATTGCTCGAAATTGAAGGCAATTGTGTATGTTATCGCTAAAGCATGGAATTAAATGTTTGCCAAACTTCAACGCATTGGCTTTCTTATTTTGAAAGTTATGAATTTTTGTGCAAGTGATCCTTAACTTTTTGTGCATAGTGTATATTGCACAAATAAAATAACAAGGACAATTACATTTTATATACCCATGAAAACGAGCTATTCAAAACAAAATAGACACCGTTCAGAGAATCAATGAAGATGGGAAAAAAAAAACGAATAAAGTTTTATTCCACAAAACTAAAAAACAAAAAGCAAATATACAGGCAAGAAAGCAGATAAAAATCACAAAAATGTAGTAGAGCCCTACACCCGTCTCCGACTTAACTTGTTACAAAGAGGGTAACTTTGGGATAGTTTCCACATTATGCAAATGTATCGTTTGAATGTTTGTCATCCGGAATAGTCGATTGTTTCGATAGAACTGTGCAGAGAAATTATCTCGAATTCAGTCCCATCCCGCAATATTAACCCCCTTTGACTCCCGCACCCTATCCACCAACTAAGAAAGTTTAGCTGTGGGGGACAAGACCGTTTTTATTGTCACACCAATCTCACTAGTCTCTTTCATACACAGGCAGTCCGTTACAAAGGCTCACCACCTGTCAACCTCAGGATAAATGTACTCATCGCTGTCAAGTACGATTGTTACTGTTTATGTTGAAAGCCCAGCCGACTGCATAGAGCCATATGAGGGCTATAACCTGTTTCAAAACATTTTTTTTCAAAAGGAAAAAAAGAAAAACGCCAATACATTTTCGCACATAATCTAAGGAGATGCCCTGGACGTTGACCACTCCGCCCAATTTATCACACAGAGGGACTTTAAAAACAAACCCAAATACAAATTTGAACATAAATAAGGACACTAATATATACATAATTATATATAAAAACGGGCCTAAATTACCTAAAATTGCTTCCGCATCTCACCTCCCTGCAGCCAAAAACACAATACATGCATCCAATCATCAGTCCTAAGATATAGTACGTAAGACTTTATCCAACACATACAGGTGGACTATAAAGACAGAAAATGGGTAGAAATGACAAAGCAAAGGAACAAGGCAAAAAAGTGACAGACAAGAGGAATTCTAGCACAGATTTTCCAGAAGGTGGGGGATACATTTATACTTAGAGCCCCTGGCATCCCCAAGGGGGAGGGGTGGGGGGGGGGTCAGGTACAAGACAGTGTGGAAATAGAATGTGGAATGTGTGGCAGAGGTGCACCAGTGCCTTTATACATGTCTACGACACACACACACACACACACACACACACACCAACACACACACACACACACACACACACGTTTCATGTTTAGACCTCAAACACCTCTTTCAAAAAATAAAAGTAAACTAGCTATACCCACCCTATACATACGCTTCTTAATTCCTTTCCTTTAATTTTATTTTTATTGTTTGGGAGGTGAAATGAGCTGTAAAAATTACGTAGCAGAACTAAACATTCATAAAACAAAAAGTTGCAACTACTTAAAAGTTTGGCGGATTCTTCTGTTCTTGGGCGTTTTGCTTGTTGTTTTTAACATTAGATGTATTTCACCATCGGTTGTGCGTTCATGAAATTGCTATATATTCTTGTTAACACGCTGTCTGCCACCCCATCCCCACCCCTCCCTTTCTTTCTTTCTCTCTTGTGCACACGCATAGGAAAAACAAAGAGAAACGAAAACGAATCTCCAAAAACATGTTTTTGATTAAATTGTTACCTACCGAGTTTTAAACAAGATTGTGGGCCTGTCTGCTGTAAAGTCTGGTTTGTTTTATATCCAACAGAAAACAACAAAAAACAAAAAAACAAAACAAAACGTGTCTATGTTAAACTGTATTCACAATGAGTTTGGAAAAAAACGGGATTAAGGAATTACCCGGGTTTGGTTTTTTTGTTTGTTTTGTTTTGTTTTTCATGTTTTCTTCTTTGTAGTTCTATTTGTCTTTTCCTTTTTCTTGTTTCCTTTAAACCAATTACTGCCAATACCAGAGAGACAGGCAGAGAGAGAGAGACAGAGAGTGTGTGTGTGTGTGTGTGCGTGTGGTGTGTGTGTGTGTTCGTTATTTCTTTTAACTTCTATTTACATACGTGCTTTTATCACACAAAAAAAAAGGCCGAGGCAAGTAAGTAAATTATTAAATAATAGGATAAAGAGGTGTCTATGAGGGAATGAATCTATGAAATCATAAAAGGCAGTGTGCCATATAAGGTCACAAAACAAGAGAAAAAACAAACGGGGTGTGTGTTCGTGCGCGCGCGCGCGCGCATAAGCATATACTTGTGGTTGCCATCACTCCACGAAACCCTCCATCTACCCTGCGTTTTCTGTGATCCAGTGTGTCCTGGGGGGTTATCGATGGCACGCTGTGTCCCAAAGTGTTAATATATCAACGCAGCATTTCAAGATCGCCTATCAATATTTCAAATGTCTGGCTGATCTCCCTTTGTTATCATCCGTCATTTCCAGCACTGCCTACGTTCTGTCACTTTTCTTCTGTTGCATTGATCACCTTCATTTTTGTATCCCGTTTGTTTTGCTCAGGAAATGTTTCTGTTGGTTTGTGTTTGTTTAAAACAGCCGACAGCGTAGAGCCATATCAGGGCTATAACTATTTCAAAACACGATACTTCAAAAGGAAAAAAAATGTACATATCAATGTATCCCAGCGCTTAGATTTGATTTTATCAAGATTTTGCGCTATATAAATATTGTAATTATTATTATTATTATTCGCGCACATGATATCTAAGGAGATGCCCCTACGTTGACCACCACATCCAGTTTAGCACACAGGGGTTTTAAAAAAACATCTAATACAAATTTAGATATATGGACACTAAACCATACATTAAAACGGGGCTAAATTACCTACGATTGCTTCCTCATATCTTTCCCTAGAGCCTAAGATGCGCTGTTTTGTTGTTGTTGTTGTTGTTGTTTAAAGCCCAGCCGAAGGCGTAGAGCCATATCAAGGATATAACCACTTCAATTCAATTCATTGCTTATAGCCCAGCCGACCGCTACAGCCATATCAGGGCTAACATCACGTCAAAAAGAAAACAACCCGTTAAGATAAACAGATAAAAACCAACTTGCAAATCTAAAATGCTATTAAAGAAAAACGCGTAAAATTACATCAAGTTAAAATCTATTGATCTCTTGTAAAAACTGGAAAACTCATCAGGAGGGACGTCTCGGAAGAGCTCCTTTAAGGAATCTGCCGTGTAGTGCTTTTGTCTCACATCGTACAAGTCCCAGTTCGTCCTGATCTCTTCCAACACTCCTTTCAGCTCGGGGCACCTGACGCCACCTTTGCTACTGTTCAGTCCATTGTGGCACGACTTTTTGCTACGGTCAACAAGTATTGATGCTCTGAGCAGACGTTCTGACTGCTTGTGGTCTTTACACTCAAGGTACTCGCCGTTTCGGCATTTTTTAATCGTTTTGATGTTTCTTGTGAGGGGTTTAAATCCTTCTGTATGGCAAAGAGACTCAATTTTGATATATGTTCCTCCTCCTCAGTTCTGGTCACCACCATCTAAGCTGCCCAAAAGCCCGTTTCCTGCCTTAGTTCCTCCTCCAAGTCAGAGTAGCAGTCACAACTGTCTCTTTCCTTTTCTTGTTTGTTGGGTTTGGAAATGAGCGTAGGCTCGGCGATGGCAGCAAATGTCTCGATCACTCCAGGAGAGCTGCCGTGCTGGGGAAGGGACAATGGATGGCCTATTCTTGGCGTCCATCCGCCTGGAACCGTACTGCATGTATTCAGATTGTACTTTAACGACTGACCAAAGTACAGCCACTCATCCCCTGGCCAAGTACCTCAAGCTGATTACGGGTTTATAACGGCAACCACTCGTTAATGACGATGAGGATTAAGAAAATGTAAGTGAGGGTGGAACACGTTTGGTTTCATCTCTCCCCCCTTGACCTGTCCGACATGGGTAACCCTACAGGGGCATTATTATATTATGCTGTTCAGTCCAGTCCACGTCAACTGCCTTGGGTCATCGCGACTGTCACTGAAAAAAAAGCTTTCTAACAAGTAGCCCCCGTCGGCATAGCTCAAGAGATCATTGGGACCTCAAGCTCCCCCACCCACGGCAAGATGGTGGTTCCGTCCAGGCGGGATTGACCAGAGAAATTTAAGTGTCTTGTCTGGCAGTTTCGCTTGCCGTGGTCCGGGCAGTGTGTAAAGTGTTGCAAGATGGAACAACTGTGTAATGGTAATGATGATGCCAAAACAGTGACAGATTCGAACTTGAAATTCAAACAAGATGTTGAATATCTGAAGCGAAATACTGCTGCACGTTCATATGGACAGGTCAGAGTGATTGGAGTTGATGAGAATATGGAGTTCATACAGTTCATATACAGCCTTCAAAAGGGACAATAACCCCAAAGATCTGCTTGTGAGATCGAAGTTAAAACCAAAACAAGTCAAATTACCCTAAACATCCAGGATGCAAACCGTGTGAAGACAAGAAATGTAAAAACCTGTCATTTCATCAACACTTCCACTTTAGTCACTGGACCATCAGGCAGCTTCATCAAATCAAGCTTTAACTGCAAATCAACCAACATTGTCTACATCCTGTCATGCTCAGTGTGCTCCAAACTGCATGTGGGCGAGACATACCGCTCATTGAATGACCGTTTCGTGGAACATTTAAGATCCATGAAACTGAACTACAACAACCACATAGGCCAACATTTCACTAGCCCCTGATACAGCTACATCCATGCACAGATTTCAGCAGTATGGCAAAACACCAGAGACCAACAATACAGAAAATATATGGAGAACTGCATCATCCACCGACTGGAAACAGTCCAGCCGACGGGCCTGAACACCAGAACTGCCGACGCGTATTGGTGCCCGGGTCCTTTCCTTGTCCTATTAATCCTTACTGTTTCCCCTCTTCTCCCCAACCAACCTCCTACCCCCTCCCCCCCCCCCTTATTTTTTTTCCCCCCAAGTTCTGCTCTGTCCTTTTAAGTTTTGTTTTTTTAACTACATAATTTCTGTATTGTCTATCCCGAGTAACACTCACTCACTCTGTCCCTTATTTCCTTGAACTGTTTTCAATACTCTGTCATTTTATTTGTCACTTTACAAAGGGCCTGGGCTCGAATCGTTGCGGTTTATACTCCCAAGGATCTTTTACAAACAAGGTATTTTTTAATATTTTGTTTTTACCCTCAAGATCCAGCAGTCACATTTTGTTTTACATACAGTTGGACGTTATGCCAAATGATGGCTTGTACAAAGGGGCTATCAATTCAATTCATATTGCTTATAGCCCAGCCGACCACTAGAGCCAACAAAAGGGCTAAAAAGTGAGGTTCAAGATGTACCTTTCTGAATACTACCCAGAAGAACAACCAGCAGTGTTGTGCATGGATTATGTTTACCGTCCCAAAAATGCACATTGAATTATGTTAGCTGAGTGTACAACGTTTCATCCTGGCTGATCATTGGTGTTCCAGCAAAGATATGGATCACACTGTCATGGCGATTCTTGTCCTGCTGCATCGCCTGGAAGTTGGTTAAGAGCATTCCCATTCGCCGTTCTTTGTCAGGTTACAAAGGGGAAAAATGGCAGAAACTGTCATATTGACACTGACAGGAGAAACAGTAAATGGGAAGGAGCGGCCATGTCTGATGATAAACGACAGCGAAAGGAGTTCAGTTCAGTTCATATTGCTTATAGCCCAGCAGACCACTAGAGCCATATCAGGGCTAACACCATGTTAAAAAAAAAAACAGGATGAAAGCAACAATTAAAAACCATGCTCACCATTAACCTTGCAAATCTAAAATGCAATTAAAGAAAAAGACGTAAAAATCACATCAGCAATCTATTTGATCTCTTGTAAAAACAGGAAAATTCCATCAGGAGGGACGTCTTGAAGTAGTTATTTGAGGAGTCCGCAGTGGAGTGCTTTTGTGTCTCATCGTACAAGCAGGCATTTGCGCACATAATCTTAAGTATTACTCCTGGCGTTGACCACTACTTCCAATTTATCTCATCGGGATTTCAAAAATATATCTGGATATAAATTAAAACAAGTTCACTAAAACATAAAACATGGTCTAATTTCCCTAAAACTGCTTCGGTATGTCTCATTTTCCTAGAGCCAAAATTGCACTCAATGAATGTACCCAATTATCACTTCTCAGAGAAAGTACTGACGACTCTTTATTGAACACATACAAGTGACGGGACCAACAAAGCAGAAATTGCTAATAAGTCAATAAAGCAAAGGAGTAAGAAAAAGACTAGCAAAAACATTTTTCTAGCAGAAAATATTGGTATACAATTTTTACTGAAAGAGCTCCCCGCATCCCTACAGGGATAAAATTGCTAATAGTTAACATTTCTGATCAACCCTAATAAAAAAAAAATCAGGTTTCACTAAAACAAAGATGAATGAACTCGTAAGGCAGAGAACATGAAACAAAATGGCATAAAGCAAAGACGTCAGAAGAAAATACGATGGACAGAAATGAGTTGTGGCACAGAAATGTCCAAAAGGTTTGGCGGGATGCTACCGAAAGATCTTGCGTTCAATCTTGAGTGAGGGTAGTTCTTTATTATTGATACAAATGTTACTCAATTTGTAGTTTAGCTAACCATGAAATGCACACGTAGATTGATTCACTCAGTTCCAAGTGTTTTGTGTAACATTATGCTGAAATACAATATAGGATAAAAAAAAATATGCAACAATAGAAATCAAAAATTATATATATATATTCACCTTAAATGCATTACCGTATCAACTGCAACACACCCAAAAAAAATCGTTTGTTCGAGTACTTCAGTTCAGTTCATACTGCTTATAGCCCAGCCGACCACCACAGCCATATCAGGGCTAACAATTCGATTACTTATTTGCACCGATTGTAAAAAAGTAAGTCTTGACTGTGAAAAGCAAGTCGATTTCTTTCAATGCCATTTTGATCTCGCCCCAATTTGTTTATCAAAATAGTCCTTCAGACACGTTAAATACGTAGCTGACGTCTGCAATTCTACCATAGCTTCAAGTTTATTCCCCTTTACCGCTTGTTTGTTAAGTTATTGTTCGTGGCCTTCTTTCTTCCAAGTTTCACCATAGGACATAAAAGTATTCATGGCCGTCTTCGTAGTAATTGAATCACCTAAAATGTAACCTACTCACCAGGAGATGAAAAGGATTTGTTCCTTTTTATGATACTGATGCCATTGTTAAAAGTAATCCTACTGACCATTAAAGGAAGTATACACCACATGGTTCAAGAGAGCCATCACTTCAGGGAACGAGACCATGGCAATAAACCACCACATCGTCAAGGTATTTCAAGAATCTTCCTTCTCTTTCCAAAATGATTACTGAAAATTTAGGTATCTTCGTCTTTCTCATACTTCTCACAGTGACATTGAAGAGGATTCAGCCGAATTTAACTGATGTGGATCGAGAGCATGGTAGTTCATCATGAAAGTTGAAATATCGACTGATCGAAGTTCCTACGAAAAACGCCGTCACACATTAGAAAATTTTCTCTCCCCGCCCCCTACCCCGCTATATTGAACTTTTACCCCCGAAAGCTATGCTTAAAGAACAACAGTCTGCAGCTTAGACCAAAATGCGATAGTATCACGTCTCAAGTTCAATTCTTATTGCTTATAGCCCAGACTACTCGAGCCATATCAGGGCTAATGTCCAAAAAAAAAAAAAAAGACAACTCTAAGAATAAAAGACATTTAAAAACCATGCTCAAAAGCCAAGGAGCTTTACAGTCACATTTTATGATGGCATTGTGTAAGTCCAAGCATTTCAGAAAAAAAAAAGATTGATGCTAAGTGGCTCGTCGCATGGTTATACACCATAGTGTTGCTTTTTTAAAGGCACTATTCAGTAAAGAATGTATGACCCGTGTGTTATCTGCAAAACACGATCTTTCTTATCACTGTAACCGATGGGAGAATTCTGTAAGCTCTAGATGGACTTGGGAATGTTTGCTGCCTCAAAAGCCTCCTGCCAGAGATTTTTTTAAACGTAAGTTTGTACTTTTTCGTTTCTATGTAAGGATTTATAGACGTCATTTACCTAGTGGCATTCTTGGCGAGGCAGTCCTTCGAATCTCACAGTGGCAGTAATCCAGGCAAAGAAATAATGTAGCTTTCATTTGTAAGAGAGTAAAAAGTGTTGAATCTGGTTGAATGTTATCTCGGCCATCGATTATCCGAACGCGGTTAAAGTCTGAAAAAATTACTATGCTTTGGACTTTTGGTTATGTGTGTGTGTATATGTGTGTGTGTGTGTGTGTGTGTATATATATATATATATATATATATATATATATATAAAAAATTTATATATATGTGTGTGTGTTTGCGTGCGTGTGCACGTGCATGCGTGTTTGTGTGTGTGCGTGTGCGTGCGCGTGTGTGCGTGTGTAAACGTACGGTGTGGATACATACATGCAGGAAAAGGTCAGAGTGAAATCATTATTAGCATCATTCACATTATTAGCATCTTTCACAATCTGAAAGATGCTAATAATGTGATGCTAATAATGATTTCACTCTGACCTTTAATTTTTTTAATTTTTTTTTTGGGGGTCCCTTTTTATCCACTGGACGAGGCGGCAGGGAAGTTTTTAGTCCTCTTCGTTATCCGTTGTTTGTGGTCTGTGACCGTGCATTCGCGCTTGACAAAGGCAAGTTGGCCGAAAATTTGCGCTTGTCTTGTATTAAATACGCGTTCACTTTGGTTTACTTGTTCTGGTTCCTGTTAGGGAAATACCGTACAAACGACTTCCTTTTGTCGATTATACATATGTACGATTATACTTGTGTATCTCATGTTTCTGGCCTAATACCTCTTTTGTGGAACAAACTGGTGAAAAATGTACCGCCATTATGAAATCAATGTCATTCCTTCTTAATGTTTCTCTTTTCAACAGCTAAAACCATGTCACGACTACTGGCCAAGCAGTTCTCTTTAATGCTCGTATTTACTACCTCTTCCTTGTTAACTTTTGAAAACATTTGACATGACATTGGTGTCTTTCAAGGACAAAGTGCAACTTTACACTTTCAAGCTTAGTTGTAAAAAGACAACTATTTCAGAATCACTATCTTCGAAATAAAGGCGTATACTCATATCACCTTTAGTTTTTGTGCACGACACAGTTTCACAAACAGATCGGCACTTTAGTAAAGTTCGCTTCATTGCTCATTGATTATTTTAGCTATGTGAACTAGCTGTAATTGATATTTTTGTTTAAAGCCTGGCCGATAGCGAAGAATTTCCACAAGATGGGGATGTTCTATTTATACTGGAAGAGTCCCCCGGAATCCGCACAGGGGAGGGGGGGAGGACGTTCGTTATTCTTTTGCCTAAACTTTCATTTAAGTTCATACGTTTGCGTTTTAGATCCTTGTAAAGGAAGGATACAGATTTAGACCTCTTCCATTATGGCATTTTGGCAATGCATTGAACTATTTCACAGAGAGAGAGAGAGAGACAGAGAGAGAGAGAGAGAGAGAGAGAGAGAGAGAGAGAGAAGACAGACAAGACAAGACAGGACAAAAGCAAACCCAAAACAGAGGAATAAAAATGACACAAACTGGAAAGTTGCATTTATAGCCAACTAAACATGACAAATGTTTGTTACCTGTCCTATGTTGATGTATTCACATCTACATCATGATAACACTTGACACTGGATACATTTCAAGCAACTTGCATTCACATTGGTTTAAGTAAATATAATTTTATTGGAACCAGAAAAAAAAAATCAAGAACACAAAAACAATCACGACGCGTATACATAATACAACAAGGCAAGGCGCAAATTTTCGGCCAACTGGCCTTTGTCAAGCGTAAGATCACAAACAGACCAAATGCAAGAAGAATGCAAGAATTAAGAGATAAAGGGATGTTTTTAGTCTCTCCTATTTTTTTTTATTTCCTTTTCTCTCACTGGACGATGCGGCATGGATGTTCTAATTTTTGCATTTGGTGTTAATTCGTTTGTGATCTTACGTTTACACTTGACAAAGGCCAGTTGGCCGAAAATTTCTAGCACAGAATTTCCAGAAGATGGGAATACTATTTCTACTGAAAGAGCCCCCCGCATCCCCACGAGGGGCTTGGGGAACTGCCTCACGTTTCAGTATTTCTTCACATTTTTAACTCGGAGCGTGGTCCAGTTTTGTTATTTAAAATTGAGTAGTCTCGCGTGACACTTGTTTTGCAGTCGATGAAACTAGTAGTTCTACTACTACCACATAGCAAAATGAACCTGTCTACTTGTTCACCACGACGCTGCCTTTTTTTTCCAGCTATAGAGAGGCAAAGTCATTCACTGAGCAAGGTAAATAAAATGTTATCAGTGAGTGAACTCATCAAATGTTCTGACGTTTCCATCATAAAGCTACCACAGCTTTTCCGGACTATTCCAGTTTAACGTTTAGTCATTAAGCGCTGGATTGTCCATATGACGTCACCTTTATCAGCATATTCAATTCATATTGCTTATAGCCCAGCCGACCACTAGAGCCATATCAGGGCTAACACCACGTCAAAAAGAAAAGAACCCGTTACGATAAACGGATAAAAACCATGCTCACCGTCAACCTTGCAAATTTATCGGCAGATATATTTAAGGATAAGATTACACATACACAGATGCGCTTGTTAAGTTCCAATAATCAAAAAGCTTTCGATATGTTTAAATTGATTTTTTGTGTTCTTGTTTGTTTTTGTTATCTATCTATCTATATGTTACTGTTTCGCGTTCAGCTGACTGAGTAGAGCCATAACAGGGCTATAACTGCTTTAAAACATACAAAACTTCAACAGGAAAAATAAGACATGCTCCTGGCGTTGACCACTCCATCTACTTTATTGCACAGGGGATTTAAGAAACACACCTGAATACAAAGCAAAGCATACCCAAGGATGCCAAAACATAAAACGGGCACAAATTAACAAAAATTGCTTCCGCATATCTCACCTCCCTAGAGCCAAAAATACACTTAACACATGTACCCAATTATCTCAATCTAAGAGAAAAAGTATGCAAGAATTTATCCAACACATACAGGTGAATGGCCCAGCAAGGCAGAAAATAAGAAATGACAAAGCAAAGGAACCAGGCAGAAAACCAGTGAGTGACAGAAAAGAGAAAATTTATAGCACACAATTTCCAAAAGGTGGGGATACTTTTTATAGTGAAAGAGCCCCCGGCATTCCCAGAGGGTTTTTTATATATATACATATATATATATACACACACATATATACACATATATATTCATGCACATATATATATATATATATATAGCGAATGTTTGGGCTGGGACAGGTTTTGCACGCTTTGTATCTGATGAATAACTATGAATTTTAGATTTGGTGAATAGTTCTTTTTTACAGTCTGTGTTTTAGCATAATGTAGTCAAGTGAATAAAGTCCCCTTGAGGAAAGCGGGTGTACCGCCGAAAATTTGGGAAAATTTTACGTCGGCTTGTCGTCTTTTCTGTTCACATGCTGCTTCATATATATATACACACACAATAAGGAATGTGACCATTCAACAATAAGATAAGGGGACTTGATAGCAAGAACACGTGACACAGCAACATGCCACTCGAAAATCCACGAAACGGGGAGAAATTAAGCTCACGCATTGCAATGAGATGTTAAAAGTCCTTTGCAGACCACTATTGGAAACATTCCCACAGGCCCTGCAGCTCTGAATGTGCGACTATGATAGGTTGGGGTGGCTAACAAGAATAGACCAAAAGGATTATTTTTGCACACTTTGTTCATTTGGCCATTAAAAGAGAAAAAAATCGATCAGTCGAAACTGAGGAAACGAGGATTGCTTCAATTGATGTAAAAGTCGAAGAGTATTTCGACAAGTATGCCAGAGAACCCAACGTGAAACCACTCGTATCAAAAAGACCTTCACCATTGGAGTCACTGATTTTGTTATTTTTGTTTAAAGCCTAGCCAACTGTGGATAGCCATACCAGGGTTACAGCCGCTTCAAAACAACACTTCAAGATGAAAAGAATGTTAAAGAAAAGAACGCGTCAATTGACTTGCGCTCAATCTAAGGCGATGCCACTGGTAATGACCACCTTTATTTATGACACAGGGGATAAAAAACATACCAGAATACAAAATTAAACATATCAAAGAACACTAAATCATAAATATAAAAACGGGCCTGAATTACCGAAAACTGCTTCCAAAATCTCATTTCCCACAGCCAAAATGTCACTTAACACGTGCACCCAATTATCAATCCTTAGATGAAAGTATGCAAGAATTTATCGCATACACACAGGTGAATCGACCAGCATGGCAGAAAATGATAGAAATGACAGAGGAAAGTAACGAGGCAGAAACGGAGAATAAAAGAAAAATGGGAAATTTCTAGCACAGGATTTACATAAGACGGGGGATATTATTCGTACTGAAATAGCACTGGACATCCCCACGGGGGGACTCGAGGCACTGAGCGAGTGAAACAACTCATTACTTCAAAACAAATTTATCTACTTAGCCCTAGCAACTTGCCAACACACACACACACACACACACACACACACACACACACACACACACACACACACACACACACACACACACACACACACACACACACACAATCATTTCGCATTTTTATGTTTTGTCAAGACATGTACTCAAGTAGAATGTTTTAATTATTCAATATCAGTAAATGCTTTGTCAATATTGTTTGTGTGCTTCTGAAATCACCTCCATTCTGTGATCCCTCATAGTTCGATAGTAATGCCAGTTAACCATGATCAGACTTATCAGATGCCAAACCTCGATTCAAGAATCAAACCAAGGCGCGCACTCTTTCACTAGTGCAATCGCAAACAATGACCAAACTTCCATGGCACAAAGCACATGCAAACTGGGAGGGGGGAGACAGGGTGGAAGTCTGGTATATAGCCCTGACCCAAGCCATCGTCCCTCCCACCTCTCTCCCTCCCTCTCCCTCCCTCTCACACACACAAACACACACGCAGGTAGGACTCTGAGCTAGGGTACACTTAAGCATGTTTCACGATTTAACTTTCAAGTTGTATTTGTCATACACATTCTATTTTTCCCTTTCTCCGTGTTAGGATTCCAGTACCTCTAACACTCCGATAGACAATGCAAAACTATCAAAGAGAAGCTGCACTGGATAGGTGGAAGACGAAAAGGATGGAAGACTCGTTAAGACACAAACCTTAACATTACAGGAGACAGGGTAACAGAAAAAAAATCAAGAAACAAATGTTGATTATGTCCAAGCCTACCACTGCTCGAGACTTCCGAGCTTTGAAAGTTTGTAGGACAGAAGGAAATCCCGTTATGTTAGCGTGGTGTTCAGATATACACGTTGAACAAAGTGGCAATTTCCAAACTCAAACTGTGCTTTGGTTGGAAGTAAAGAGTAATTTTGCACGACGATGCACTAAATAATTGATGCGAGACCATTAGTTTCTATCAGATTTAACTTTCACCACACACCAAAATTAATGTTCATTGTGTGGGTGAGAACAACCAGATCTTACGATCTAAAAGTATTGATAGCATGACCATCACGCGTTATTCTCACTATCGTGCTTTGTTTCCAAAGAATATAAATTGAGAAGGCGCACCATAGCACATGATCTCTTGTCGCCACTCTCACCAAAAGCGACCAACCTCACGCTGTCCGAGATTGCTGTCACTGCAGCATTTTCTTCTTCTTCTTCTTTGACTTCTTCCTGGCTTCTTCAATGTCTGCTTAGTTTTCGTCTTATTATGAAGATGTACTTTGGTGAGAATTCGTACACGTGTAAATAAAGTTTGGGAACCACTGTCCTGGCTTTATGTGTGTTCAAGTGGAAGAGTCCTCAATCAGCCTTTGACTTTGCACAACTATATCCCCTAAACCTTAACCAACTCTGGTTCAGGGTTACCTCCCTTCCCCTCATCACACACACACACATTATTATATATATATGTGTAAAATATATATATATATATATATATATATATATATATATATATATATATATGGTGTCCCTTAATCGATCTCTCAACAAACTAGAAGGGATGCAACTTTCCATCATTTTATTTTTTCTACAGGTCCTAGCACCGAGTATTCTAATGAAATCGGGAGCTACAGATACAGCCACCGAAATATACATGTAATGATCATAATGCAACTCAACACGTAAAAAAATACCATAGCATGCATAATAACTACCTCCCCTATACAATGCCATAATTTTAACGCAACCCACACGTTTGGACAAGTGTTGTCACAACACACACACGCACACACAAATATCACCATCAGTATACCACATAATCACCACTTTCAATTATTTAAGTTGATCAGTAAATGAAAATGCAATCTAACATTTGAATGTATTTGTACACACGCACATGAAGGCAAAGAGTGCGTGCATGCATGCATGCACACACACACACACACACACACACACACACACACACACACACACACACACGCCACAACAACAACAGACGACACACAAAGCACACACACATACACACAAACACTCACCACACACACACACCACACACACACACACAACACACACACACACACACACACACAAACAACACACACACCACAAGCGAGTATAAAACGAAATGGGCTTGTAACGGGAAACAAAGTGCACAGTATACAGAGCAGAACCCCTGACTGCATTGCTGTATGGACGAGAGTTCTGAACTCTCTACCGTATACATGTTAAGTTACTAGATCAGTTTCACAAGCCTCTTCATCCAAATATCTCCTTTAGAACGAAATTATACGTATCACAGCACAACACATCTGAAGGAGCGACAAATACGTAGTAGGCTCTTTACAGAATCAAGTGGAACTGGATCAGCTTATTTTGGATACACGCAGTACTGAGCTGGATTGTCGGGCCAGGAATAGCTTTATCGTACGGTACAGACACCAGAAGTCTCGTCCGAGTAGCTTCAAAGCGTCACTTTGGCTCTACCTGCAGACTAAGTGTCAGCTAATCTCGGGAAATTGACGCCCAAAAGGAGAGACATACGGGCGGTGGATTAGGTGAAGCATTCTGAGGGGGGAAAACGTGATCACGTAGTACAATGCAGTATAGGATGGGGGCCGCGTGATAGTGGAGGAGGGTAATGGGGTAAGAGAGGCATCTGCCACTGCTCTTAAGTGCGATTGCTTGCTATATACAATGTGTGTGTGGGGAAGGGGGGGAGGGGGGATGTGTGCGTGTGACTGTGCCACTATGGGTGTGTGTGATTGTGTGTATGTGGTGTGTGTGGTTGTGTGTGCGTGTGTGTGTGTGTGTGTGTGTGTGTGTGTGTGTGTGTGTGTGTGTGTGTGTGTGTGTGTGATGTGACGTGTGTGGGTAGATGGGTGGTAAATGTGCGTGTGTGACTGTGCCACGGTGGTATGTGCGTGTGCGTGCGTGCGTGTGCGTGTGTGTGCGTGTGCGTGTGTGCGTTTACGTGTACGTTTCTACATAATTTTCCTATTGCAGAAATCATATCCCACCGGTTCATTTACGTCCTCAAACTAGCCCAAAAGCGTAATACTACGATTTATCATATATTAAAATCTAAAGACATTTTGTTGTCAAATACGCGTTCTCATTCTGTTTCCGGTTGGGCTATATCTTTTAACCCTTGGACTTCCGCACCCTGTCCACTCACATCCTGCATTGCCACCCACACAAGCACTACAAAAACGTAATCCTTTGATTCCCTCACCCAATCCACCAGCTTCCTGCAGAAAGATGGATAGGGTGAGGGAATAAAAGGGTTAGTTTTTGCTGTTGGTGGATACAGGTGCAGGAGTCAAAGTCTTAAGCCAACAACGGTTGTGGGTGACGCTACTCCAAGTCCTGCACAACTTAAGGAACTTCTCATTTTAAATAATGGTGCAATTTGTACCTTCTTTTACTCCTGCAGCTAAGAAAAAGTACAAACACTTTATTGAACACGTACAGTTGAATGGACCATTTCGGCAGAAAATGATAGGAAGAAATGACAAAGCAAAGGAACAAGGCAGAAACAAAGAGTGACAGAAAAGAGGAAATTTCTAAAACAATTCCCAGAAGGTGGGGATACCATTTATACTGAGTTTGTGATGAAAGTGACAGGCAAACATAAAAGTGCTTTGGACCGACAAATCAGTGAAGCAGTCCAAATACACAACGCCCCAAGCAACCTACTGATGAACAGAAAATCAGAATGGGTCACACACGGATAGTGAGAAGTGTTCTCACAACTGAATAGTTCTACAACAAGCCTCTGCCCACCGTCTGAAGAGGGTTCGCTGAACCGATCAGGCCTAACAAAAAGAAAGTGAAATTCCTTGATGGATAATATTCGTTTAGGCGTGATATATGTGTAAATTATAATAAGATTGTGCCTATTATAATTTCTCAAAAACAATGGTCATAAAACTATTAAAAGTCCAACCACGCTTTCTGCAGGAGTTGAATTTGATCATTGGCACTTGGACTATTCCATATGCGTTCCGACCAAATCTGCATCAACTATCTGGCAGACCCCTGAGCCTGTTAAAAACCCTGTACCTGCGTTACCAAGGTTCTAGAAATGGGGAATGAAGGCGAGGGAATTATGGTCAACACTGATTTGAACTCACAAGAACGATAGAAAACATTAAGATAGCCAGTTAACGGTTCAGTTTTTAGCAAGCTACGTAGGCCCTCAGGCCCTGGCCAGCACATAGGTTTACTTACAGGCTCAAGCCTTAAGGCTTGTGCCATGATGACCATACACACAGCACCTGTGACATGTGCATATATAATTCATTCGAGCGTGGAGATCATCTTAGGAAACAAACTTTTCAATTAGGTTGTGGGCTAGTACTGAACTCGATAACAAAATCGTCCATGTAGCGTTGAACCGTGGCCCCACCCGAGGGTTGGATCAACAGCACATGATAGCGAGAGTTATGACATGTTTACAGTTCAGCCAGCTGCACAGACTGCAGTCATATCAGGCTATAACCATTCAACACATCTGGTTGCGAAAAGGTGGAAAAAAAATTAAGTACGTACACACCATACATGCGCGCACGTTATCTGATGTGCCCCCAGCGTTGACCATTCCGTCCAGTTATCAGCATAGATTCAGATACAAAAATAATTAACGACACTAAACTAATCAGTCTAAGCATACAAAATAGATTACATAAAATTGCGTCTGCATAGCATATTTCCTTATAACAAGTCAATACATGTACCCAATTATCAGTCATGAAAATTAGGCAAGACTTTGTAGAACATATACTGGTGGATGGACCAGCTAAGTAAAAATAGGAAAAGACGACCAAAGCAAAGAAGAAGGAAGAAACAAAGGGACATAAAAGAACTGTCTAGCACAGAATTTCCAGAATTTTTTTTAATGAAACAGCCCTTGGCATTCCCAGTTGATGAGGACAGAAGACCAACACTACACAACTGCTTCAAAATTACTGACAAAAAATACCATTCTTGTTTTAAAGCCCAGCCGACTGCGTAGAGCCATATCAGGGCTTTCACCGTTTCAAAACAAAACTTACAACAGGAAAAAAAGTACACACACCAATGCACCCGCGCTCGCAATCCACGGGACGTGACCACGGCGTTGACCACTCCGTCCAACTTATCGCACAGAGGATTTAACACTGGCATCGTTACCTGGCTATTTGACCTACTTGCCTGCAGACGTACCAGATGCCACTGACTAATTTCCCTGGAAACGTGCATTTTTAGGCCACTTTAAACTGATTTTCACAGGCGTCCAAACCCAAATTACTCAACATGTAGGGTATGGTTAGAAAGATAATTTAATCCTTTTTAGGATATCTACAGTATAAGGTTTGTTCAGACATTCTTTGAGGTTATTTGTGCAATGAAATATGGTTGAGGAGCATTTCATACAAGCATTTCATCATTCAGCAGATGTAAACAAAACAGAAAAAAGACACCAATTCTCCATGACTTGTATCATCTGATCAGAAGCTCAGAAAAGTACAACACAAAATTCCACAATCCTGAGTGAACAGCGACATCGCGCATTCGCAGGGCGCTCATTTTGACTGTTTCAGTGAAGCACGTGGTTCGGTGACGTTCTCGCTCAAGAAAAATTCCTCAAATAGACTTTTTACTCGGGAAATCACTCAGTATTTAGAAATGGTTACTTGATACTATAACAGGATTTTTCCCTTAGACCGTAACTGGCTTTACGTAGGAATTTTCTAACGCGAGACGCTAGAATCCTAGCGTTACATTGTCAGCGGCGAGCTTGCTGAACGCTATACCCCTAGTGTTCCGGCCCCTGCGGTTCTCCACGTGAACGCTAGCGGGCTAGCATTACGATGTGAAAAAGTTAAAAACACCTGTATACAAATCCAAGAATACGTACAGACACCAAAACATACAAAACCGGGCACAAATTACCCAAAACTGCCTCCGCACATCTCACCCCACAGCCAAAAGCTCATTCAACCCGTGTATCCAAATATCAACCCCAAGAAAAAGTATGCAAGACCATGTATATCAAACACGGGTTAATGAGTCTCTCCCTGGAACACAAAGCTGAAAGACGAACGGGAGGCGAAGTTGTGTGCGTGGTTTGGCGAAAAGGGTTTTGAACATTTGAACTGAAAACATGGCGATCCAAAGATATGCTCCTGGTATTGACCACTCCATCCAATTTATCGCACAGGGGATCGAAAAAACACCTCAATACAAATATAAGCACACGTAAGGACAACAAAACATCTAAAAGCAGGCAATTATCTAAAATTGCTTCCGCATATCTCCGCCTCCCCCCAGCCAAAAATGCACTCAACACATGTCCCCAACTACCAAATTAATCAATCCGAAGGAAAAAGTATGCAAAACGTGAATGGACCAGCAGAAAAGAAAATTACAGAAAGATATGACAGTAAGCAAAGGAACAAGGCAGAAACAAAGACAAACGAGGAAATTTCTAGCACAATTTCCAGACGGTGGGGATACTATTTATACTGAAAGAACCCCGGGCATCCCCACGGGGTAAGAGAGAAATATCAGAGCCTGGAATTGCTAAGAAAAAGAAAAGAGGAAACTTCTAGGGGGGTCCGGGGCATGCTCCCCCGGAAAATGTTTAAAATCAAGACCAAAATCTGTGCATTCTGAGGCATTCTGGAGACAAATTTAAAGGCATCTAACACACTGAAAATCACAATGAATATCAGTCAAGAGTATTTAATAAACATTGGGCACAAGATCAGGATCCATCATACACAGCAGATCGTTTCAGTGTGTTCATACACACATTCATCAAAACTAGCTAGAAGGCTTATCCAAGTCAGAACGACGAAAGAATCTTGCCAGAGATGTTTGCTTTTTTTTTTCGTTTGGTTTCTGTCTGTGCTTGATCAGGTATTTTTTTGCGCGATTTTCGATTTTGATTTCCGCGGAAATCCTCGTTTCCGAGACGAATTCCAGGCTCTGAATATGTAACAGACGAGCAAAATGTCAGATAATTTTTCGGATTTTTGACCTGATTAAGTTTACTTACCTACCGCGTCCACCTTCTAGTGGCCTTGGGCGAAGTTCTGACCTGTAGTAGCGTCTTTCACTTGACGGTTACATACAATGATACATGTACTGTCTTTGTGTCTCTCGAGTCGTAGCAAACTATGTGTCACCCAGCAAGTGTGTTTCTGTTGTGTGAATACTTGCCAACATCCCGTCATGCAGTTCGACAAGTTGTTTTTCCACTGATACCACGCTTTTTCAAAACACCTCGTCTGTTTCGTGTTTAACATGGATCAGATACATTCACGTGAAATAAGTCAGGTGCTGAGCTCCCATATAGATAGCAAGATATACGTAGGTTTGATCGACCTCAAGAAAACAAGTCTGAGGTGCAAGATTTCTTTTCTTTTTTTTCTTTTTGTTTTGTAATTTTAGCTCGTCTAGGCATTTCAACGTTTGAGAATAGACTTTCTTAAAAGTTTATATTATATTATATTATATTATATTATATTATATTATATTATATTATATTATATTATTTATAATATATTATATTATATTATATTATATTATATTATATTATATTATATTATATTATATTATATTATATTATTGTATCATATCATATATCATCATATCATATCATATCATATCATATTATATTATATTATATTATATTATATTATATTATATTATATTATATTATGTTCGAGCTTGGTAGGTGTATTTTTGACAACAGAAGTAATAAGCTGATATAATTTTGAGAAAATAAATATATCTTAGGGAATTTTCAATTAAAGGCACAATACATCTTGAGGGAATAGAAGATTAGATGTGAAGACTCGAAATAAAGGAATGTCTCAGTTGACCCATTACTGAGCCCGTCCACATATCTTTAGTCACTGCTGTGACTGGCTGAGAGTTTAGCGTGGATTTCTCATAATGCTTCACCTGTAATTAACTGAAAGGTAATCAAGATTGGTCTGCACCGTCCTGTAAATGATAATGATGATAAGGAACAAGAAAACAAATAGAACCAATATGCATACTTGATTTAACAAAACAAGACAGGCGCAAAATCTTCGATTAACTTGGCCTTTATGCACCTGTCACACGGGCGAAGACTTTTCCAAGACTTCTAAAATTAGGCACATCTCTAAGACTTTTTCTCCCGTGTGACTGCACGACCAAGACCCCAGGCGTCTGGGAAAATCCGATTCTTCAGTCTTGGGCCTAGTCGTGGGTTATTGGTCTGGACCAATAACTTTTTCAAGTCTTGGCGACTAAAATTCGAAAAAACATCGGCGAAACGTCCTGTCGGGTTCTGTACAGTCCTGGCCAGTGCTGCCCAGTCTTAGTCAGTGCCGCGCGGTGTTGAAAACGTCCGCGAGACGTTTTGGGTGACGCAATGGGGGCGTAGCTGCCACGCGCGGGAAAAAAAATAGGTCGATGCGCGCGCAGCACTGTTGCAGGTTTGGCATCGGTCTTGGCTAGTCCTGACCGGTTTTGAAAACGTTCCCTCGAGTCTTCTCGTGTTTTACGGGACCCGCCAGGACTGAGGAAAACTGCGTGAGTCTTGTGTGTGACTGCTATGGAAGTAGGGCCTATCTCGCATAACTTTTATTCTACACTCGACTGCTGCTGGAAGCTCTGCTGGGTTGCTGCGCGATTTCGAGACAATTCAAGTCAAATCAACACAAGTCAAGATGTCTGGTTCTGAGTCCGACTGCGCTTCAAACCAGTCGATGGAGCAGGAGCTCTTGGATCAAGTTCCTGATGAGGGGGAGCAGTCTCACGCTGATCCTGCTCCAGCACTGGATAAAGAACCAAGTGGTGGCTCTGGTGTTGCTGCCAAGGGCAAGGCCAAGAAGCAGAGGCTCACAGAAATTCAGAAGTTGGATGTGTGCGACTTCCTGAGAGAGAGGCCTTACATTTATAACAAGAGCCATTGCGATTTCAAGAACAAGTCCTTGAAAGACCGTGAATGGAGTCTGTTGGCCCAGCGGTTGAAGGTGGATGTCAACTGCATCACTACCTGGTACCAGTCAATGAGGACGATCCTTGCCAGGACCAAGAAGCAAAAGGCAAAGTCAGGGTCAGGAACCGGCAAGTTGACTCATGTCCAACAATGGATCTGGGACCACATGACGTTCTTGCTGACTCATATCGAGACAGTAGTCCCACAAACATTGGGGGGCAAGAGGAGGTTGGTGGTGGACCCTGATACAGACCTTGGCCCTGATTAGCCTGGGCCAAGTTGGAGGGAACCTAGGTCCGTGGGCATTGCATCCACCTCAACCCTCCGAAAGGCAGCTGCTACACCCTCTTCATCTGATTGCTGTGAGCAAATGCGGCAAGAGCTCTACAAGTACATCCAAAGAGCCGAGCACCCACGCAGCCACTACTGGGGCTACATCGAGTGGCGCACCTCCACCATGACTCCTTTGCAGAGATTGGCCTTCCATGACGAGGTCTACCAGGTCATGCTGCGGCACACGGCTTGCATACCCGTTCCGGATCAGCCGCCGTATCCTCAGGCAGGACCAATCTATGTGGCGGATTCAGGCCGAGAGCCACAAGCTCCCACTCAGCAGGCCGGTTCGACACAGCCGGAATCAGGGCCAGCAGCAAGCCCTCTTGCGACCAGCACGCCAGATCGCCCTCTGCCAAGAGTGTCTCCCCGCAAAACCCGCACTCCAAAGCGTGTGCCACAGCCTCCTCCAGAGGATCTGTCGGATCTCACGACTGTGGACTTCACAGACCTCCTGAACTGCTGAACCAGCGGGAGGGAGTACACCCGTCCCTTTTCAGGGCCACAATTGTTCACAAGACAGTTCATTTGTCAGCATTATTCTCGTTTGTCTTGTTTTCTTTGTCTTTGTTCGTTTTGGAGTGTTGTTTTTTAAGGTAATTATGGCTATGTTAAAATATCAAATGCTTGACGGAAATACCTAAAAAACATAAAAATACCATAAACCCCCCAAACTTGTTTCGCTCGATTTGTGAAGAGATATTATGTTAAACTACACATTATTATGTGATTTTGAGATGCATGTAAGTATAGGCTGAAGTAGAAAATAATTTATGTTTTCATCTACATTATTACTTCTTTCTAATTAAAGAATGGACATTGGGAATGTACCTGGACACACAAAGACAAATACAAATTGAATGCAACAAAAGCAACTGTCTTTTGAGTTTTTTTGGCCCTGAAAAGGGCCTAGAATGAGTTCCTTGGAAAGGGAGACTCAGGGGGAGGCAGCAGGCGCAGGATAGCTTGGAGCAGCAGGTGGTTAGCGGGCAGCAGCAAGGACATGCTCCAGTTGTTCGGGTGGGTTGACATGGGCCCTCTCCCATTGCCATGGGACCATGCCGTGAGGGCTGCCAAAGAAGTCTGCCATGATCTCACGGGTCCTCTTCCCAGCAGTGTCAGCACGTGCAGGTGGGGGCTGTGGTTGTTCATC
>JAPXFY010000015.1:61606537-61616537 GCA_030674185.1 Monoplex corrugatus
ATATATATATATATATAATTATGTCAACAATTTGTTCATCATTGTCGTCATTTTTATCGCATCCACCATCCAAAATGAATTTAAATATCAACTACACATCTTCGTCAGCAAACTCACAGTCTCTTTTTGTGATCAATTTTTTCCCCAATGTTCCCGTCTATTTTTACGACACAAACTGCAACAAAGAACTGTTATGAACAGTTACATCTAAATTACTCTCCTTCAAATACAGTAGCACTTGAGAACCGACACAAATACTCGCTTATGTTTATACAATCGACGTAGTAGAGGATCCTGTGTGTTTTCGATCAATTGAATTACCTGTGGTTTGTTATTTGAGTAATTGAAGGACAGAACTGAAAGTAGAAGAAGAAAAACAGAAAGATAAATGACAAACGTTTGCAACTGGTTTGTTTTGAAAATAAGAAATACGGAGGGTGGGGTCGGGAATAGGGTCAGAAATGTATCTTAACGAACATTTTTTTCAATTGCTGTTTGTCTGAGGTGTTAGTGTGCCATGATCATAGTGCAGAGGTTGTTGGTTCAATCCGGGAGGGAAGGGCGGCTACGTATTTTTTTTTTCTTTTTTTTTGGGGGGGGGAGGGGGAGTGAGGATTCTTTTAATCGACTCCATTAGCTGAGTGGGTTAGACAGCCATGCTGAAAATGCAAAGTCTGGAATTTCGGGAGTTGTTTCTCAGGCAGGCCACATATTTCACTGGCAGGCTGGTTCTTTTCATGGAAAACCATTGATTCGACATCTGAATTCAGTCACTTTAGAAACTGGCCTGTCTACTGCCTATCTTAACTCTTTGACTCCCGCAACCTGTCTAACAGCATCCTGCATTGTCAATCAAGCTAAAATTATAAAAACTTCGCCCTTTAGATTCCTTCATTGTCCACAAGCTTCTGCAGGAAGCTGGCAGATACGGTAAAGGAGTCAAAGGATTAACTTTTTGCAGTTGATGGATAGGGGTTGGGAGTCAAGGGTTAATGCTTAAATCATTCTGGTGAAGACAGCTTAGTGTGTCATAGGTCTTTCTCCCCGGCTCCCCATATCATGACCTTGCAAATGTCTCAGTTTTTGTGCAGGCTCAGCGAGTCTGACAGATAATTGCTGGCGACATAGAACAAAGAGCTTTTGAAATTGGCCGAGTATGATGCATCCCTCTTGAAGAAACTCAAAACTTCAAATTTTCAGACGACGAAGTCCATACAGATGACTAAAAGTCCAATACAGTCCACAGATGAACGTAGACTTGGTATAACCACTTGCATCTTTTTTCGTTCACCATCAGCATAGTCAGGCCTCATTGGCGATGATTCTGGGCATGTTTTTTTGTCAGTTTCTCGAAGAACTGCAGAGGCCTATTGATGCAACGGGCGAATGCTATTGTCGTCTGATACAAGCCACCATGTAAATATTTGTGTTATATTGTTTGGTACCATGCTTTGTTAAAAAGACACCTACATGTCATTGCCGTCTGATGTAAGTCACCATGTAAACATTTGTGTTATATTGCTTGGTACCATGCTTTGTTAAAAAGACACCTACATGTCACTGTCGTCTGATACAAGCCACCATGTAAACATTTGTGTTATATTGCTTGGTACCATGCTTTGTTAAACAGACGCCTACATGTTATTGCCGTATGATACAAGTCACCATGTAAACATCTGTGTTATGTTGCTTAGTACCATGGTTTGTTAAAAAAAACTAAGACGACTACAGCTCGGGTATCTCTAATTTCAGCCGTCATTTTTATTTCTTTGAATGGGTTCCCGCACCCACAGAACATTTCTAATATTTTCTAAATGTGACTTCGCCATCAGTCACCCCACCCGTCCTTACAGAACTCTCGTTGGTTGGCCCAGGACAATTCCTTTTGTCCATGCCAGTCCGGCTCATTCAACAGCCAACACATGTGTCTAAAAGATCATTTACCATCCACCACCTACGACCCGTTTGATCGAGGATGGTCGCCCTACTACCACGACAAAGGGAGCCTTTTACCATGTAAGCACAATGGAGATAGATGGACAATGTTGACTGATCAATGCAATCAATACGGCGTGTGTTGATTTCATCTTTTGACATGATTATCTGAAGAACACAGCATTGTTCAATACTTTCTTTCATAGAACACAAAGGTTTAGAGAAAAGAAGCGAATACAAAAAGTACTTTAATGTTACACGAGTGTTTAACATAGATAAATAAAGACGCGAATACAAAAGTACTTTAAATGTTACATGAGTGTTTAACATAGGTAAATAACTACAGAAGAAGCAAAGAATACTGAAGAAGGGCATTCCTAAAAAGGTTTCTCCAAAGAAGGATCCATTGACCTACGTGCTTAAGGAAACATTGACGGGCCTACCAAGCTGGCAATGGATTATACATATTGTTCAGAATTATCCGAGAAGATCAGAAACGTAACAACCAAAACCTAGAACCATCCTGTCTGTTCAGCCCGTAACAAACCTTTATGTGAACGGGTTTGGCTGTCAAGGAAGACAGCAGGCTTTGAATAGGAAGGTATGCGGTTCGATCATGTTTGGGTATCTCCCTGCGGTAGGCAAAGGATGGAGATGATTCTGATGTCCTCGGTCATCATCATCATTATAAGTTGTAACTGTATAGCACCATTCTCCAAGCTCATTCAGACTCACTGTACATTCATTAATACTATCGGGCGTTTTAATGAAGCACAGAGAACTCAAGCTGTTTTGGCGAACTGATCCCACTCCACTTTGCTGTCTCACAAGTCTGTGTCTATGGTGGGAATGCAAGCTGGGCTGGATGTTTTTTCATGTTTCCATAGGCCAGCCACTGACATGACATACATGATCTTTAAGTGCATAGTTAGCGTTCTGCTTACGCTGGAGGTGTAAGAACTAACAGGTCAACAGACAGGTATACACAGGTTCGCAAACAGGCAGGATCAAACCCATGATCTTCCTACTGGAAGTCTGACGTGTTACACACCTTGCTGTCGTGCTCGCCACACGTTGAAGTACGAGTATTTGCGATGATAACTACGGTAATTGAAGTGAACCCGGACTGCTTCTCTTTTCGTTCTTCAGACTGTTCTCCTTTGAGAGATCTTCATCCCATTCGCCTTTGTGGATTCTTCAGTCCGTTCTCCTTTGTGGTTTCTTTAGCCATTCTCTTTTGTGGATTCTTTAGCCCGTTCTTCTTTGTGGATTCTTTAGCGCGTTCTCCTTTAATTGTTCCTCGCCCGTTCTCCTGTCAAGATTCTTTATCCGTTCTCCTTTGTGGATTCTTTAACACGTTCTCCTATATGGATTCCTTAGCCCGTTCTCCTCGTGGATTCTTTAGCACGTTCTCATTTATGGATTTATTAGCACATTCCCCTTTGTATATTTTTAGCACGTTCTCCTTTTTGGATTTTAAGCTCGTTCTCCTTTGTGGGTTCTTTAGCACACTCTCCTTTGTAGATTGTTAGCACGTTCTTTTTTTGTGGATTCTTCAGCATGTTCTCCTTTGATAGTTCCTCAGCCAGTTTTTATTTGGGTTCTTTACCCATTCTCCTTTGTGGATTCTTCAGCCTGTTCTCCTTTGCGGATTCTTTAGTTTGTTCTCTTTTGTGGATTCCCTAACCCGTTCTCCTTTGTAGATTTTTGGCCCGTTCTCTTTTGTAGATTTTTAAGCATGTTCTCTTTCATGGATTTTTAAATACGTTCTTTTTGTGGAATCTTAAGCACGTTCTCGTTTGCGGATTCTTTAACATGTTTTTCTTTGTGAATTCTTTAGCATGTACTCCTTTGCAAGCTCCTCAGCCTGTTCTCCTTCAAGAGTTCGTCAGTCCATTTTCCTTTTTGGATTCTTTAACCCGTTTTCCTTTGTTGATTCTTTAGCGTTTTCTCCCTTGTGGATTTTTTAGCCTGTTCTCCTCCGTGGATTCTTAAGCACGTTCTCATTTATGGATTCTTTAACACGTTCTCCTTTGTGGATTCTTTAGCACGTTCTCCTTTGTGGATTCTTTAGCACGTTCTCCTTTGTGGATTCTTTAGCCTGTTCTCTTCCGTGGATTCTTAAGAACGCTCTCCTTTGTGGATTCTTTAGCCTGTTCTCCTCCGTGGATTCTTAAGAACGTTCTCCTTTGTGGATTCTTTAGCACGTTCTCCTCCGCGGATTCTTAAGAACGTTCTCCTTTGTGGATTCTTTAGCACGTTCTTCTTTGTGGATTCTTTAGCCTGTTCTCTTCTGTGGATTCTTAAGAACGTTCTCCTTTGTGGATTCTTTAGCCTGTTCTCCTCCGTGGATTCTTAAGAACGTTCTCCTTTGTGGATTCTTTAGCACGTTCTCCTTTGTGGATTCTTTAGCCTGTTCTCCTCTGTGGATTCTTTTGCACGTTCTCCTTTGTGGATTCTTTAGCACAATTTCCTCTGTAGATTTTTAGCACGTTCTCCTTTGTGAATTCTTTAGCACGTTCCCCTTTGCGGGATTTTTCAGCACGTTCTCCTTGATAGTTCTTCAGCCAGTTCTCCTGTTTGGATTCTTTACCCATTCTCCTTTGTGAATTATTTAGCCAGTTCTCCTTTGCAGATTCTTTAGTCTGTTCTCTTATGTGGATTTTTTTAGCCTGTTTCCTTTGCATTCTTCAGCATGTTCTCCTGTGTGGATTCTTTAGTACGTTCACTTTTGTGAATTCTTTAACTTGTTCTTCAGCCAGTTGTCCTTTGAGGGTTCTTCAGTCTGTTCTCTGTTGAGGATTCTCCAGCCCGTTTGAGGGTTTTCCAGCCCGTTCTTCGAAATACCCAAGGATCAAAGTAGACAGACCATAATACTAAAACATGGGTTTCACCTGGGCTGCTCCTCAACACTCTTTCCTCCTCTTTTCGTTCTGTTTTTTTTTTTTTTTTTTCGTTTTTTTTTGTTTGGTTTGCACTTTTGTGTGTTTTTTTTGTAATGTACAAGTGTGTGCATGCGTGCATGTGTGCGTGTGAGCGTGCATGCATGTGTGTGTGAGCGTGCGCGCATGTGTGTGGTGTGTGTGTGTGTGTGTTGTGTGTGTGTGTGTTTTGCCCGAGCGCGCGAGCGTGTGTATTGATTTCATCAAAGGTTTCTGTTTCGTTTTGTGTTTCAGATCAGTCGATTTCTTGTGTCGAGCAAAAGGCCTGTTTTATTTGCTTGTCTTTTGTCTGTTTTTACCATTGCAAGGGAGAGAAAACCCTGTTTTTTCCTGTTAGCGGTTGTAACAAAAATACATTTACTCTATGTGCGTGTGTGTGTGTGTGTGTGTGTGTGTGTGTGTGTGTGTGTGTGTGTGTGTGTGTGTGTGTATGTGTGTGTGTGTGTGTGTGTCTGTCTGTTTGTGGCTGTGTGTGTGTATAACAAAAATGCACTTACCCTAAGTGTTTGTATGTGTGTGTGTGCACGCGCGCGCGTGCGTGTGTGTGTGTGTGCGCGCGAGTGTGTGTGTGTGTTTGTGTGCGTGTGTGTGTGTGTGCGTGTGTGCGTGTGTGTGTGTGATGCGCGCGCGCGCGTGCACGCACACAAGCGTGCAAGCTCCGTTTTTGTTCTATTTTTGTAAAGTGCAATGAACATGCTTTTGGTATGGACTGATTTTTTGTGCCACACAAGACACATTTCTATTTTACTTGGCAAGAACTTCCCTGACATTCAGTCTCCTTTTTATACACAAAAATGAAAACCAGATAAATTAAAAAGCCTAAAGAGAGACTCTAAACGTTTTGTACAGCAAATCGATCGCAAGCGTTTTACGCCACATTCTTATCAAACTGCCATTCAAAGCTGTTACTGTGGTGCAGTGGTTAACTCATCGGATTGAACATTGCATGGTTGTTGGTTTGAATCTTATCAGTCTTGTCAATAATCAGTGTCGTATTTTTGTTGGTGATGTTTTTATTGTTTTTATGTTTATGTCACATGCAGACAATATCAAGGGCTGGTTTTAAGATAGGACAGTGGGACCTACTTTTCCTATCTTTGTTTAAAAAAAATGGATTCAGGTTTCAAGTTTATCTCTCCTCTCTCTGTTTGTCTGACTGTCTCTCTGTCTGCCTTTGTCTCTGTCTCTCCCTCTCTCTCTCTGTCCCTCTCTCTCTCTCTCCGTGTCTCTCTCTAGCTCTTTGTCTCTCCCCCCCCCCCTCCTCTCTCTCTCCCGCCCTTTCGTTTTGTTTTTGTTTGTTTGTTTGTTTAGGCTACATGCATAGAATAGCAAATATAAGCTGTAAAACAGGGCAGTGGGATTTAACTGTTGTAACATTTGAATTAAAAAAAATAGTGTTTTCAAGCCTCTAGCCCCCTCTCCCCCCCCCCCCCCAATCTCATTTCTCTCTTTCTCTTTCCCAGTCTCTCATATCCCTTCCTCTACCCCCTCTTTTTTTCTTTGGAAATGGGGGTGAAAAAGAGCTTGAGAGAGCATCCTTTATAAATCATTCCACTTCTTGCAAAAAACTAGGGCACAGAAACTTTAGAAATGAAAGACACATTTAACTCTTGAGGAGTTGTGTGGTCCCAAATCTTTGGACTTCATGTTTGGTCAGGCATTTTACGGGTTTCGCTTGTCTGCTATGTCTCTTGTCTTCGATCCTACAAGCGGACGCACACGCATGCTCATACACATACAACCACACACACATACACATGCATATGTATGTACATAGATAGACAGACAGATAGATAGATAGATTGATATATACATGTAGATAGATAGATAGATAGATAGATAGATTGAGAAAGAGAGAGAGACAGACAGAAAGAGAAAGACATACAGAACCAGCGAGAGAAGAGAGAGAGAGGAGAGAGAGAGAGGAGAGAGAGGAGAGACAGAGAAGAAACAGATAGAGAAAGAGAGACAGAGACTGACAGAGACAGAGAAACAGAGAGAGGGAGAGACATACAGAGACAGAGAAAAAGAGACAGAGAGAGTGAGACAGAGAGAGAGAGAAGACGGGGATAAGCGAGTGCATATCTTTGACTGAATACAAAAAAACAAAACAAAAAACAACTAACGAAAAGCAATAACAAAATCAGCATACAACGTAAATAATGCAAAATAGATACTTTCCACGTGTTGGATTTTGTTCTGTGCGTTTTGTTGTGATCCGTGTCCGTCAAGAATGAACTTATCCACGTGTTAACCGTGAAGGAAGTAATTCATGCTATGTATGTTGCGTCAGTGCAAGTTGTGGGTTTTGCACTGGAGTGGATCACGAGATAATCGTGCATAAAGTGCTCCACGCTATGCAAGTGTTAAGCTTAGGATTGCACGAAATAGTGTAAACACGCCTTTCACGAACTAAAAAGTTATCCTAGTTCAGTATATTCTGAACCGTATCTTCTTTATTGTATATTGTTCGTGTTGTTTAAAGCCCAGCCGACTGCGTAGAGCCATATAAGGGCTATAACCGCTTCAAAACATACAAAACTTCAACAGGAAAAAAAGAAAAGAAGAGAAAATTAAGTACATATGTGAACTCATTCGCGCACATACTGAAAGAGCCCCCGACATCTTTTAGAACGAATTATTGCAAATTTACGCTACTCTTATGTTCTTTTTGAAAGTCTGTTTAGAATACTTTCTCTTCGGCTGTGAAGTTGAAAAATTAAATGATAAATAAATGGTTTGTGTAACATGGTTAGTAGTGCACGTGTTTTAACAATACCAATTGAAGTTCAGTTTTAGTTTTTCATAACGTCTTCTCGGTTGAAATAAATTCCATATGTACACCGCTGCCACAAATGTTTAAAAAAAAAAAAGAAAGAAAGAAAACAAAACGAAAAAAACCCCAAGAACTGAAGATCTAAAATGATCGCATATCGCACAGGTCAACCAATGTGCATAGCTATTAAGTGTCTAAACCCACTTTGCGTAAACACACATTTAAAACATCAAATATGCACATCAAAATGTCTATATTATGTCAGAGAGAGAAGGGGGTGGAGGTGGAGAGAGAGAGAAAGAAAGAGAGAGAAAGAGAGAAAGAGACAGGCAGACAGACAGAGAGAAAGAAAGAAAGAATGAGAGAGACAGAGAGACAAAGAAGAGAGAGACAGACAGACAGAGAGAGAGAGAGAGAGAGAGAGAGAGAGAGAGAGAGAGAGAGAGAGAGAGAGAGATGGATTGACCCAGACACAATATGAGAGAATGTCACATACACAATGTTAAAAAACAAACAAACAACAAACAAACAAACAAACAAACAAACAAACAATTAAACAAAAAATATGACGATAATCCCTGGTGAATACAATTTCTCTGTCGATAAACAGCCTGTGCGGCCATTCTGTCTCACTGTTGTCAACAACGCATCATTAATTCATTGCTTTTCTGAAATGTTTAATATCAATAATGTTTCAACACATCGTATGCATCCATGAACATGACAAGTTTTTCCAATCGAAACCGACAGTTTAACTTGTTACTTTATCATTTATAAATGAAGATTGCTGGGGGGTTTTTCCACATCGGCTGGCGAGAAATATATATGTGTGTGTGTGTGTGTGTGTGTGTGTGTGTGTGTGTGTGTTGTGTGTTGTGTGTATGTGTGTTATGTGTTTCGTGTTTGTGTGTGTGTGTGTGTGTTTGTGTGTGTGTGTGTGTGTGTGTGTGTGATGTGTGTGTATGTGTGTGCGCGCGGCGTTTATGTGTGTGTGTTTGCATGTTTGCGTGTGTGATGTGTCTGTGTGTGTCTGTGTGTCTGCCTGTGCCTGTGTGATTTTCAACTGTCTGTGCGTAGTGACAGAATTGTGTTCTAATGTTTTATGGTCAGTCTTTTACTAAATCTAGGTCAAACGAACAGAGCTTAAAGGAAGCGGAAATAACGTAAGTTTGGAAGTCATAACTCCGACACAAACGTCACACCCAATCCCCATCCCCTTCCTGCCAAATTTTAAAGCCTAAACTAGGTAGGTAGTATTTTGAGCAAAGAGTGTCCATCAACATCACATACTTTGGAACTTCTGATGAATAATTATTTACATTTTGGTTTCACTGTCATTTTTTCCAGTCTGCCAGAGTAAGGAGACAGATGGACTCTTCCATTCTCCCTTGATCATGGTGGCTGGGCTGGGCTTGGATGGTGCCAGTTGTATGGCTATGTCCCGGGGTTTGTCATCTCCCCACCTCCCACCTTGCCATTCGGTTTGTAGACAGGGTAACTAATGACTGTGTCCGAATGGATCATGTAACGCATGTACAACCCCCCACCCCCCACCCCCATCCGCTTCTTTGCTTTATACTGTAAAATAACTATCAAGTGGCGTCAGGAACTTGGGAGGTGACCGTCCAGAGAGTGGCGAGGCATTGATGCACTGGGTGCCATCTGCACCTTCGTGTGTATTTTTTTTTGTAAATAGTCTACTATAACTTCTCTTCCAATTTATGTTTCTTCAAGGTCCTATCAAACTTGAGCAGTATTGCATCTCGATTTTGTGTGATAATGTTTACATGAAAAGATAGATAGACAGAGAGAGAGAGAGAGAGAGAGACAGACAGACAGACAGACAGAGAGATAGAGAGAGAAAGAGAGACACGAAAAAGACAGAGATAGACAGACAAAGAGACAGGGATAGACAGAGACAGAGAGAGAGAGAGAGAGAGAGAGAGAGAAGAGACAGAGACAGAGACAGAGAGACATTCAGAGAGACAGACAGACAGAGACAGAGTCAGAGACAAAAGATAGGCAGAGATACAGAGAGAGACAGACACAGAGAAACAGACAGACAGACAGACAGACAGAGACAGACAGACAGACAGACAGTGCCAGAAAGGCTTAAACAACTTCATTCAAGTTTCAATTTGTTTATCTGTTTTTTTATGCTGACATCGTTCTTGGTCCATTCCATCCATTGTCTGGGGAATTGCTGTCAGCAGTTTGACAAATAATATGATTCTCTTGATGCCTGCAGGGCTATTAACGTTATGACATACATGTAGAATTAATGTTTCGTAACTGTTCGGAACATCTGTGTGAACCTCAACGTAATACTCTGAATATCTATGATCTA
>JAPXFY010000015.1:61629037-61631537 GCA_030674185.1 Monoplex corrugatus
TCTAGTTGCCTGCCAACGTGTCGTTATGTCTATCTGTCTGTCTGTATGTCACTGTCTCTTTGTCTGTCACTCTGTTTATGTCTATGTGTCTATTTCTGTCTCTGTCTGACTGCCTGCCTGCTTACCTGTCTGTCTGTCTCTTTCACTGTCTGTGTCTCCCTCTGTCTGTCTTTCACTCTCTCTCTCTGTCTCTTTCTGTCTCTTTCTGTCTCTCTGTCTCTCTGTCTCTGTCTCTCTCTCTCTTTCTTTCTGAGCCTTTGTAACGTACACTCATCCACACGTCTAAAATTCTGTCTATGGCGACCCAATCTGGCTGTACAACTCTCAGACCTACCTTGTTTTCTAAGAACGCCAGGATTTCCGAGTGGTTCCCCCATCAGTCACTGCACCAAAGGGTCATTACCACACGCTCGTTCACTCATGTGGGGCTTCCTTCTCAATGCTTCTTGTCTTTTTCTATTCATTCTTAGCTTTTTATGCGGTGCAGATTTCAGACTGAATGAGAGAGATCGAACATCGAACAGCCCCAGTGGAGAGCTGAGAGAAATGGTTGTGCCATGAATATCATCAAGGCGAAAGGAAATGTGGGTTGATGTCTCATCACGGTAAGTATGATGTCTGTCGATAAAAGACTCCATGGAAAGACTGTCTTCAGGGGATTTGTCCATGTGCATTGGTTTCCTTTCTGTATCTTGCAAGAGACGCAGTTCCTTAAACTTAAGTGCATGTGGATGCAAACACAAAGTGTGTATTGATTGAGTTAGACCAGAATACACAGTCTCTCTCTCTCTCTCTCTCTCTCTCTCTCTCTCTCTCTCTCTCTCTCTCTCTCTTTCTCTCTCTCTCTCTCTCTCTCTCTCTCTCTCTCTCTCTCTGCCTCTGTCTCTGTCTCATTATATGTCTGTTGGTCTGTCCATCTCAATCTCTTTATGAATATCTCTGTTTACCTCCCGATTAACAATGGGATATATGTAAGACAACCTATGTGCTAATGTCGGTAGAATTTGTGTAAATAGATATCTTTTTCGCTATATTTTCTCTCTTTCTCTCTCTGTCTCATTGCCTCTGTCTCTCTGTTTCTCTCTGTGTCTCCGTATCTGTCTGTCTGATTGTCTGTCTGTCTCTCTTCCTCTCCTCATCTTTGTCTTTGTCTTTCTCCTTCTCTCACTCTCTGTCTCTCCTTCTCTCTCTCTCTTTCTCTCTCTCTCACGCTCTTTCTCTCTCTCCCTCTCTCTCTCTGAGCCTTTGCAGCGTACACTAACCCATACGTCTAAACTTATATCTATGGCGATCCAATCTCCAAATGACCTGGCTGTACAACTCTCAGACCTACCTTGCTTTCTAAGAACGCCAGGATTTCCGAGTGGTTCCCCCATCAGTCACTGCACCAAAGGGGCATTACCACACGCTGGTTCACCCATGTGGGGCTTCCTTCTCAATGCTCCTTGTTTTTTTTGTTTTTTTTCTATCCGTTCTTAGCTTTTTTATGTGGTGAGATTTCAGACTGAGTGAGAAAGATCGAACATGGAACAGTCCCACTGGAGAAGTGAGGAAAGTGGTTGTGCTATTAATATTATCAAGGCGAATGGAAGCGTGGTTTGATGTCTCATCACGGTAAGAATGATGTCTATCGCTAAAAGATTCCATCAGAAGACTGCCTTCAGGGATTTGTCTGTGTACATTGGTTTCCTTTCTGTATCTTGCAAGAATATGTCTGTATATATACGTGTCTGTTTGTCTGTACATCTTAGTCTCTGTATGCATATCTCTGTTTCCCTCCAGATTAACAATGGGAGACATGTAAGATGGCTTCTGCGCTAATGTCTGTAGCGTTGTGTAAATAGACATTTCTTTCGCTCTCTCCTCTCTCTCTCTCTCTCTCTCTCTCTCTGTCTCTCTCTCTCTCTCTCTCTCTCTCTCTCTCTCTTTCTCTCCCTCTCTCTACATATACATGTATATACTGCAAGCAGAGAGAGACAACAAAGAAGAACAAAACAGACCATGTGAAATGAAGTTATCTGATCGTGTTGTTGTCGATTTTTGCAAATATTGATAAACAATTATACTTCATGAATAACATGAACAAAGCAAGCAGCAGCACTGAACAAACAAGAAGAATAGGAAATGTTTGTGTTTCACAAAGGTAGTGGCATAGAAAATAAACCGCATTATTATATCCAGTTGTTATTCGCGACGGGTTTGCATTGATACAGTTGCACTTTGATAATCATACATAGTTCATATGAACATAAATAAAATATACCAGCAACAGGACAGCAAAATAATTCCAAATTTACATGTATGTACCATTGACATATAGTATTGAAAACATGACAGAGAGAGAGAGAGACAGAGACAGAGACAGAGACAGAGACAGAGACAGACAGACAGACAGACAGAGATAGGAACAGAGATGGACAGAGAGAGAGAGAAAAGAGAGAGAGAAAGAGAGAGAGAGAAAGAAAGAGACAAAGACGGAGACATAGAGAGAGACAGACGG
>JAPXFY010000015.1:61636537-61639037 GCA_030674185.1 Monoplex corrugatus
AAAACATCTATAAAAACGGGCCTAAATTACCTAAACTTGCTTCGGCAAGATCTCATTTTCCTAGAGCCAAAAATGCACTTACTATATATATATATATCCACTTATCAATCCTAAGAGAAAGTATGTAAGACTTCATTGAACACATACAGGTGAATGAAACAGCACCAGAGAAAATTATACGAATATATGACAGAAAGCAGAGGGGCAAGGCAGAAAGAAAGAGAGTGACAGAAAGAAGAAATTTCTAGCACAGAATTCCTAGAAGGTGGGGATACTGTTTATACTGAAAGACTCTCCTCTCCCTTCCTGCCCCTGGCATCCCCATGGGGGGGATTGTGTACGTCGGAGAGGTTTACATCAAATACTATGTTGATAAGTTTGAGTTGATTCCCCAGTCTAAAGAATTGTCCTGGTGCGATGAATTGTATTCAAACCAAGTTCAAAGTCCACATTCCCAGCTGCATACAAAAACATGAAGCAATGAGACACAAACCAGAAGCCATGAGCTTATCTGAATGATGATGATCATCATCCTTGTGAAAGACGAAACAGAATGAGTCCCTTAATTGACGTTCTTGCAAACTATTATATACGCTGTACATCATCATCTGCTGTCGCTATGTGTAATCGAAATGCGGAATGATACTCTTGCTAATGCCAAGTATGAGTGATATGAAAGGCAACGATTGCTTGCTCTTCGTGTTTCGCTTTCATTTTTTGTTCTTCTATACATAAAACATCAGACAACAGATTCCGCCTTGCTTCTCTCCTTGAAATCAATCTATCTGAAATCTCTAGCTACTTCCTCTCAGGGGGAAAGATGCTGATATGGTTATTTTATCGGTTTTCAGTGAAAAGACGATTCCCGTGTGGGTAGTAAGTAAGACACTGGACAAATATGATGTTATTTCCATAACAAGAATTGTCGTCTGACAAAATGAGCGAGTTATCTGCAACTTTCTCAGTGAGTTATCTGCAACTTTCTTGTCCACAAACTGGTTTGTTCGGTATCCGTTCAACGGACATAGAATTGTATAACTTTTTTCTTCAGATTAAGAGTTTGGTTTACACAAGTACCGGATTTACATTAACGTCTTTTTGTTTGTTTGTTTTGGTCTCTTGGAAACGAGTGAAAAGATAACCTTTATACATACCTATGTCTCTCCCTCTGCTGTTCCCTCCTTTTTGTCCTCTTGTTTTATGTTTATGTGCTCTTGTCGGTCAGTGCGTGTGCTTCCACTCCATGTTTTTTTCTTGACAGATACTTTTTGGACAATTTCCAATCGTTCGTCTGATTTATGTCTTTTCACTATGATGAGTGGATAATAGAGGAGGCGGGGGGGGGGTGGGGTGGGGGGTGGAGGATGAAAGTGGGGGTGGGGGTGAGAGGGGACAGAGGAGAACAAAATAAGAGACAGAAATTTGTAAAAGGAAGCAGCAGTGTCTTAAGAAAAAGGATATGGATGAAAAGAGAAATGGAACAAGAGCAAAGCTACATCAATAATGTGAAGGAAAAAAAAATGTCACACACACATACACACACACACACACAAACACACAACACACACAAAACACACACACACACACACACACACACACACACACACACACACACACACACACACACACACACACACACACACACACAGGAACCAACAAAGAAAAAAAAAAACAAAAACAAATATTCCATGTTGTTTATGTACCTGTATGATATGCCTGTATACGTATAGCTATATGCACGTGAGAATCCATCTTTTTCAGGGATCTTAAATCAATTTCAGTGTTCGTGTGTGTGTTGAAGTACGGAAGGGATTACAACTTATTCACCGGTCTTCAAATAAGACTTTGGCCATTATGAATACAGTTCTATTAATTTTGATTAGTTTCCATTCACTTATTGGGACTACGCTGCCTTTTGTACTTTGACATTCAGTCAGGATAATCATGAACTCAGACAAGAGAAACATAAGAATTGTACAATTCTCAGCTACTCTAAATGGTATCTGTTTTTGTACGTAAATTCCTCAAATTCAACTTGGATAGCGACTTTTGTTGTTCTTTTCCAAAACTGAAAAAATTCACAGAATTCAAATAAAATCTCACAAAACCTGATATTTTGATAAAAATCGAAGTAATTTTTTCCAAGAAAAGCATGCTAGTATCCCCACTTGTCCTAATCGTTATCTTAGACTGTGACAAAATCCATTGTGATATAAAAGACACCAGACACTTGCACAGTTATCAGCCCTTCCTGGATTTTCGTAAATGTGTTTATTTCATGGGGCATTGCAAATGGATATATGGAGATATACATTTCACCAAAGTATAGGCGAACATGTTTCAGTGACAGATTGATACGAGGACTGAGCAAAAATCCTGACAATAGGACCTCAAGATCTGGCCAGCACTTAGAGTAAATATGCAGGCTTCAAACTTATGCTACGGTTATTTTAGATTCTCTCCATTACATGGCCTCTTTGGTGTCAATGCATATATGTAA
>JAPXFY010000015.1:61644037-61646537 GCA_030674185.1 Monoplex corrugatus
CTGTCTCTCTGGCTGTCTGTCACACACACACACACACACACACACACACACACACACACACACACATGTACAAACACACACACACACACACACACACATACCACAAACACACACACCCCACACACACTCTCGCTTGCACACAACACACGCACACACACACACACACACACACACACACACACACACACACACACACACACACACACACACACACACACACACACACACACAGACATTTTCACGCTCACAACGACGTGTCGTAAAGGTGAACACAAAGTAAGCTACCTCTTCAAAAAAAAAAAAAAATTAAAAAAACCAAACATTCAAAACATCATTCTTCTGCAACATTACTTTCTGTACAGTTAAGAACTTTAATGTCTGGGCTAAAAGTAGATGAAAGCAGTTTTTGATGCTTGGCCGGTCGATGAGAAGTTTTCTGTGGGAAGAGGAGACTGATGGACGCCATTTCGGGAGAGCAGATTTCATGCTTAAAGTGCTGTGAAGCTGCATACTTAACTACTTCAGTGAGAGTTGTGTACGCATCAATACCATCCCTGGTACTTTCCTTGTTTTTCCCATCAATCTAAAACGTGCCCTCTTTCTCTCTGTCTGTCTCTCTCTCTCTCTCCTCTCTCTCTCTCTCTCTCTCTCTCTCTCTCTCTCTCCATGAGTCTGTCTGTCTGTCTGTCTCTTTCTTTGTCTCTGTTTATCTCTTTCTCTTCCTCTCTCTCATATTTCTCTGTCTCTCTCCTCTCTCTCTCTCTCTCTCTTTCTCTCTCTCTTTGCCTCTGCCATTCTCTGTCTATCTCTCTCTGTCTACCTCTGTCTCTGTCTGTCTGTCTCTTTGTCTGTTTGTCTCTCTGTCTGTCTCTCTGTCTATATGTCTCTCTCTCCCCTTTTGTACTCTTTCTTGCTGTCTGTATGTCTGATTGTCTATCTGTCTCTCTCTCTCATTCTTTTCTCTCTCTGACTCTCTCTGTCTCTCCCCCTCTCTCTTTCTCTCTCTGCCTATCTCTCTCTGTCTGCAAATCTGTCTCTCTCTCTCAGTCTCTGTCATTCTCTTTTTCTCTCTGTCTGTCTGGCTCTTTCTGTCACATACACGCACACACACACACACACACACACACACACACACACACACACACACACAACATACACACACACGCACGCACGCAACCAACACACACACACACACACGCACGCACGCACACACACACACACACACACACACACACGCACGCACGCACGCACACACACCACACACACACACACACACACACACACACACACACAACACACACACACACACACACACAACACATTTTCACGCTCACAACGACGTGTCGTAAAGGTGAACATAAAGTAAGCTACCTCTCAAAAAAAATAAAAAAAAAAAAAATAAAAAACAAACATTCAAGACATCATTCTTCTTCAACATTACTTTTTGTACAGTTAAGAACTTTAATGTCTGGGCTAAAAGTAGGTGAAAGCAGTTTTTGATGCTTGGCCGGTCGATGAGAAGGTTTCTGTGGGAAGAGGAGACTGATGGACGCCATTTCGGGAGAGCAGATTTCATGCTTAAAGTGCCGTGAGCCTGCATACTTAACTACTGCAGTGAGTGTTGTGTATCATCAATATCATCCCTGGTACTTTCCTTGTTCTTTCCATACATCGAAGGCTAGCTCTCTCTCTGTGCTCTGTGTCTGTCTGTCTGTCTTCATCTCTGTCTATGCTACGTCTGTCTGTCTGTCTGGTCTGTCTGTCTGTCTGTCTCTATCTCTCTGTCTGTGTCTCTCTGTTGTCTATCTGTCATTCTGTCTGTCGTACTTCCTCATTCTCTTCTCTTATTTCTGGCCTGTCTACTCTCTCTTCTCTGTCTGTCTGTCGCTATCTGTCTTCTCTCTGTCCTATTGTCTTCTCTCTTCTGTCTTCTCTCAGCCTGTCTCTCCTTCTTTCTCTTGTTTTCTCTGTTCCTGTCTGTCTGTCTCTGTCTGTCTATGTGCTGTCTCGTCTTCTGTCTCTCTCTCGTATGTCTGTCTGTCTCTATCTCTCTGTCTCTTCTCTCTGCAGTCTTGTCTTGTCTGTTGTCTGTCTTCACCCAACACTACCACACCCAACCCTCCATCCACACCATGTCCCCACAGCACACCACCCACCCCACACCACTCCACACACCACACTCCGACACCACACACACACACACAACACACACACACACACACACACACCACACTGTGCACACAACCACATATCTAGGATGAAGTAAAACTAAACACCTCGAAAGACAGCATTCAAAATACAATCTTCTGCCACATTAGTTTCTGTGCATTTAAGAACTGTAATGTCTGGGTTAAAAGTAGGTGAATCGCTGTGTCTCTGTGTCTCTGTGTCTATGTTTCTCTGTGTCTCTGTGTCTCTGTCTGTCTGTCTGTCTGTCTCGCTCTCTCTCTCACTCGCTCACTCTCTCACTCACTCGCTCATTGTATCAGTCGCTGTGTGT
>JAPXFY010000015.1:61651537-61654037 GCA_030674185.1 Monoplex corrugatus
TTGTATTAAATACGCGTTCTTATTCTTCTTTCGTGTTTCTTTTTTTCTGGTTCCTGTTTGCTTGAACGCGGGCAGTCACACTTGTTTTGGATACAGTTTTCACAGTTCGATGACAATGATGACAATGAGGATGATAAACTTGATGCTGTGGTGATCCGCCTGGGATGAAGACATCGTTACAGGGCTGTACTCTACGCTTACTCTCACACTAAATCCTGGCGTCCACAAGCCTCCTAAGATTCAGACACCTGCGATGTTGTTCAGAAGGTTGTAATCAACACCCTCAATGAAGCATCCGTGAAGTGGATGAGACTCGAGTGTGTGGTTCCTGTCTTCCCAGTGAGCCCACAACACTTCCCAGTGAGCCCACAACACGCTCAACTCTGGACAGCAGATTCCTGGAGCTCAAAAATCCCTCAAAGATTGTTGAAAAGACTACCACAACCTTCCAGTCGGTTGTTCGATGCGCTGATCACTAAACCACGGTGACTGTTGTGAAACGTTTTTTTTGTTTTTTTTGTTCCAAGTAAGCGTGTTGCATTACATGCAGTGTTTGTGAGTAATTAGGCCCTATGAAATGTTTCTGCGTTATATAGGCATCTACTACAAGCGTTTGTCAGAGTACTGTGCTTAATTTTTGACTCCCACACACTATCCACCAACTGCAAAAACGTTACCCTTTGACTTCCTCATCCTACCCACAAGTTTCCGGCAGGAAGCTGGTGGATATGGTGAGGGAGTCAAATGGTAAGATTTTAACTTTGTTGACATGGTTGACAACGCATGATGCGTGTGGACAGGGTGCGGGTATGAAAGGGTTAATCTAAAATCTTAAAGCCCATTTTCTCACAAGGACCAGTTTCTCAAGGCAGTTTTTTCCGTGCTCCATTTTCTTTTCTTTTTCTTTTTGGTTGTATATATATATATATATATATATATATATATATATATATATATATATATATATATATATATGTATATATATACATACATACATACATATATGTATATATATATATAAAATATATATATATATATATACATGTGTGTGTGTGTGTGTGTGTGTGTGTGTGTTTTGTGTGTGTGTGTATGTGTGTCCATGTGTTTGTGCGTGTGTGCGTGCGTGTATGTGTGTGTGTGTGTGTGTGTGTGTGTGTGTGTGTGTGTGTGTGTGTGTCTAAAATCACTATTGTGAACAGACATTAAATAAAAATTCCTTCCTTTCCTTGAAGAAGAAGAAGAATGCGAAGCAGAATGCGAAGAAGAAGAAGAAGAAGAAAAAGAATAATAATAATAATAATAATAATAATAATAGTGAACATTTATGGCGCTTAATCTAAAAAAAGCCCTAAGCGCTTACAGTAAACACACACACACACGCACACACAACACACGCACACGCACACACACACACACACACACACACACACACACACACACACACACCCCCGCACACACACACACACACACACACACACACACACACACACACACACACACACACACACACACACACCGCACACACACACACACACGCGCGCGGGCACAGATTTCAAGGTGGCAGCTGAAGTAAGAGTACAGAACTACAGGCTAGGATTTAAAAAGAGTGGTTTTTAGACTGGACTTAAACGAAGAAAGGGTACAGGTAGAGCGGAGAGGAAAGGGAAGTTTGTTCCAAATAGAGGGGGCCTGATAAGAAAAAGCACGTTCACCAAGAGTTTTGTTGCGGAAGCGTGGGATTCTAAGTAGGTGGGCATCAGTAGAAGAGCGTAGCTCTCTGGAGGGAATGTAAACAGTCAGGAGATCAGAAAGATAGGGGGGAGCTAGACCAGCCAGAGACTTATGGCATAGGAGGGAAAGTTTATAGTCAATACGCTTTCGAACAGGAAGCCAGTGTAGAGTTCGAAGCAGAGGGGAAACATGAGTTGACCTTGGGCATTTCCGTACAAGGCGAGCAGCGTTATTTTGAACTTTTTGCAATTTGGATAAGAGTGTTTGGGGGCAGCCAGCAAGAAGCGAGTTACAGTAGTCGAGTCTGGAAAGAATGAGTGCAGAAATGAGAGTTATAGTGCTTTCTTCAGATAGAAGATGACGCACAGAACTGATCCGTCGAAGTTCTAAGTAACAAGCACGACAGACAGAGGATACCTGGCTGTGGAAGGAAAGAGTTTGGTCCAGTACAACTCCAAGATTACGCACGGATGTGGAAGTGTGGATTACCGAGTCTTCAAGCTGGATGGAAACAGGGATAGGCACAGTAGACAGAAGTCGCTTTGATGCAATAAATATAAATTCTGTTTTGTCATTATTCAGCTGGAGTTTGTTGCATATCATCCAAGACTTTATGTCAGAAATGCAGAGCTGTGTGCGTTGAATTATAGAAGGGATAGTGGAGGGATGGCCAGACATGTAGATTTGGTTGTCATCAGAAAAACAGTGATGGGATATGTGATGATGGGCTACAATGTCAGAGATGGGCTGAGTGTACAAAATAAAGAGA
>JAPXFY010000015.1:61664037-61666537 GCA_030674185.1 Monoplex corrugatus
CGTTCTCATTATCATTATAATCCAAGTTATCATTATCATTTTAACCACGTTCTCACTATCATTTTTATTCACGTTCCCCATTATCATTATTAACGTTCTCATTATCATTAGCATCCACGTTCTCATTACCCTTATTATCCACATTATCATTATCGTAACATCGTGACGTCAGAGGAGTCTGTACATAAGTAATTTGTTCCGAACGCCAAAACGTATCTTGATAAACTGAAACTCGAAGAAACAGATTCAGACTCCATGGGCCTTCATTCCTTGCCATCATGGTGAGATTCAGACTCCATGGGCCTTCATTCCTTGCCATCATGGTGAGATTCAGACTCCATGGGCCTTCATTCTTGCCATCATGGTGAGATTCAGACTCCATGGGCCATTCATTCCTTGCCATCATGGTGAGATTCAGACTCCATGGGCCTTCATTCCTTGCCATCATGGTGAGATTCAGACTCCATGGGCTTTATGCCTTGCCATCATGGTGAGATTCAGACTCCATGGGCCTTCATGCCTTGCCATCATGGTGAGATGCAGACTCCATGGCCTTCATGCCTTGCCATCATGGTGAGATGCAGACTCCATGGGCCTTCATGCCTTGCCATCATGGTGAGATTCAGACTCCATGGGCCCTCATGCCTTGCCATCATGGTGAGATTCAGACTCCATGGGCCTTCATTCCTTGCATCATGGTGAGATTCAGACTCCATGGGCCTCATGCCTTGCCATCATGGTGAGATTCAGACTCCATGGGCCTTCATGCCTTGCCATCATGGTGAGATTCAGACTCCATGGGCCTTCATTCCTTGCCATCATGGTGAGATTCAGACTCCATGGGCCCTCATGCCTTGCCATCATGGTGAGATTCAGACTCCATGGGCCTTCATGCCTTGCCATCATGGTGAGATTCAGACTCCATGGGCCCTCATGCCTTGCCATCATGGTGAGATTCAGACTCCATGGGCCCTCATGCCTTGCCATCATGGTGAGATTCAGACTCCATGGGCCTTCATTCCTTGCCATCATGGTGAGATTCAGACTCCATGGGCCTTCATGCCTTGCCATCATGGTGAGATTCAGACTCCATGGGCCTTCATGCCTTGCCATCATGGTGAGATGCAGACTCCATGGGCCTTCATGCCTTGCCATCATGGTGAGATGCAGACTCCATGGGCCTTCATGCCTTGCCATCATGGTGAGATGCAGACTCCATCATGGTGACTTCAATTTCAGAAGGTTGGAGGAGCGCTGGACGGCCAAAATGAACATGACAAAGAACGTGTGCTGAAGATAGAACAATAGAAGAAATCAGACAATGACAACAGCGTCAGCTGACCGGCCGTCCATCAACAAGAGGAATGAGACAGACACGTGAGAGACAATGCTGGTTGATAATTTGATGTCATTGCCTTTCGATACGTCTGTGGTGTTGTTCGACCTCAAACAGAACAACAAGGAAAAAAAGGATGATAAAAGTAATGCTTAATAAGGCTACATTAATTGTCTGTGACAATTATAACTTTTAGAGTTAAGTGCTCTCTCTCTCTCTCTCTCTCTCTCTCTCTCTCTCTCTCTCTCTTCTCTTCTGTCTGTCTGTCGCTGCCTGCCTGTCTGTCTGTCTGTCTGTCTGCCTGCCTGTCTGTCTGTCTGTCTGTCTCTCACTCACTCACACTTTCTGTCTGTCTCTGTTTCTGTCTGTCTCTGTCTCCGTCTCTGTCTGTCTGTCTGTCTCTGTCTCTATCACTGTCTCTGTCTGTCTGTCTGTCTCTCTCTATCACTGTCTCTGTCTATCTGTCTGTCTCTCTCTCTCTCCCCTCTCTCTCTCTCTGTCTCTGTCTGTCTGTCTGTCTGTCTCTCTCTCTGTCTCTCTGTCTCTGTCTCTGTGTCGACCTCAGGTGAAAAATACAAAGGTGACAGCTGAAAGGCATCCGGGAGTCATGACCTGGATACAGTCGAGTCTTCTTAGAGTGTAAGGAGTTTAAGGCCGAAACACGTGATTGTTGGGTCTTCTCCTTTGAGGATCTTCCGTTGTCCACTCCCCCCCCCCCCTCCCGCCCCTCTTCCCCCTACAGTCTGCTGCCACTGTTGATATCCATCGAATAGGCAGCTCTCTGAAAGTTGTAATTGTCACAATCAATATTGTCTTACACATTTCTGTGTGCTCGTACTTTCTTCTTGTTGTTGCTCTGTTTGGTCATCAAAAGTTTTCTTTCCTCTCTCCTCTAGAATATCCCTTATTTTCTTCTCTCTTTGCGGCTTGATGTTCGTTATCGTTTTGATCGCCATTTTAAAGCAGTTCCTTTCTCTTTTTTTCATTCCCTCCCTCTCTCTCTTTTCTTTGTCTTTCTTTGTCTCTGTGTCTGTCTCTATGTCGATCTGTCCGTTTATGTCATTGTATCTGTCTCTTTGTTTCTCTCTGTCTCTGTCTATCTATATATCTGTCCACCTGTCTGTGTGTGTGTGTGTGTGTGTGTGTGTGTGTGTGTGTGTGTGT
>JAPXFY010000015.1:61681537-61686537 GCA_030674185.1 Monoplex corrugatus
ATAATAATATAATAATAATAATAATGATGATGATGATAATAATAATAATCATACTAAATCACTTTTATGTAGCGCTATTCTCTTAGACATTGGTAAAGACTCATTGCGCTTAACATTAATTAATTAATTTTCCCAATCAGCCCTAAGCCTAGTGGTCAATTGTACTAATTCCCACTCCTAGCCCCCCCCCCCCTCCCAACACACACACTGGCACATCTGTTGCAAGCACGTATTAATATATACATTACTGAATCAGAAAGATCAAAAATCATGTTTCATTACTGGTAGTCTGTATCAAAAAAGATGAGTTTTGAGGCCCGCCTTAAAAGAAGAGAGAGAGAAGAGATGATGAACAGCGGAGAGAAAAAGGCAGATCGTTCCAGACAAGTGGGGCCTGCCAACGGAAGGCTCGGTATCCTATGGTTTTGTATTTTGATTTCGATTTTGCCAGAAGCTTCAGGTTGTTTGACCTGAAACTGCGTTCAGGCCTGTACACAGTCAATTCAACGACATTACCAAACAATCAACCTTCCACACGAATCACTCAGCCCTATCTAATGTCCACTGAACAATAACTACTTTTCTCGTAAGAAAAAAATAAGAGTTTGAGCACCAACCTCTATAAAATGACCACGGAGATCTTAAGACATGAAGACACAGGCAAGATTCTCTATCTCTGTCTCTCTGTCTCTGTCCCTTTCTCTCTGTCTCTCTGTTTCTGTCTCTCTATCTTTGTCTCTGTCTCTTCTCTGTCTCTCTATCTCTGTCTGTCTGTCTGACTGTCTGTCTCTCTCTCTCTCTCACTTTGGGCGCATCATCTGCAACAGCAAAATACATCACCTGGACTGCCCTTCTCTAGGCATTACGAGGAAGACGTAGGAGAGGAGAGGAGAGGAAGGCCCAAGAACACGAACGTTGTGCTTCCTGATCAAGTGAGTATGTCAATAGAACACGACATATATATTTTCTGTTTGGATAAGGATGAATTACTTTCATGATGACGATGTGAAAAAGAGAGAGCAAGTTTGGTTTTGGTAGATATCGTTGGTTTTTTTTTTTTCAGTCTCCCGTAAAAAAACAACAACTGTTTCATATCGATTGGAGGGGTGGGGGTTGGTGGGCGTATGTGTGTGTATGTGTGTTCTTTTTGTGTGTGGGTGTTTGTTTTTGTTTTGTGTGTGTTTGTGTCTTAGGTGTGTGTGTGTGTGCCTTGTGTGTTTGTGTGTATATGCGTGTGTGTGTGTGTGTGTGTGTGCCTTTGTGTGTTTATGTATATATGCGTGTGTGTGTGTGTATGTGTTGTGTGTGTTGTGTGTGTGTGTGTGTGTGTGTGTGTGTGTGTGTGTGTGTGTGTGTGTGTGTGTTTCGTTCATTCGTTGCTTGATTTAACGTCTTTTCACTATAAGTGATATTAGACGGTGTGTGTGTGTGTGTGTGTGTGTGTGTGTGTGTGTGTGTGTGTGTATGTGTGTGTGTGTGTGTTTGTGTGTCTGTGTTGGGGGGGGGGGTGAATGGATGTGCTTGCGTGCGTGTGTGTGTATGTGTCTAAACAGAAATGCTTGAACAAGATTTTCGTGGTTCTTCATGTGCAGACCTTCACCGAAGTTTCACCACAGCTGCAGATCGTTTAGGAGACGTGAAAACATACGTCTGTAACATTAAGTTGCAAAATCACAAGTACCAAAATTTAATCCGCTTCAAATCAACACCTTTTGAGTCAGGAATGTGAAGAAACATTTTCCATTAATTTCTGTCTGTTTTTACTGTGGCGATAGTTTACCATTGTGCTCTGTTCACATCAAGAACTTTGCTGCCACGTCCTCAAGCTCACAATATATTCAGAAATGCAATGTTATTGTCTGGAATTATCAAACAGGAGATGGTTAAAAAAGCTTGACCAGCTCGGTGTGTGTGTGTGTGTGTGTGTGTGTGTGTGTGTGTGTGTGTGTGTGTGTGTGTGTGTGTGCGTGAGATAGATAGATAAGTAAAGAGAGAGAGAGAGAGAGAGAGAGAGAGAGAGAGAGAGAGAGAGAGAGAGAGAGAGAGAAAGAGAAAGAGAAAGAGCGTGTGTATGTTGTTTGAAAAGGAGATCGTTAAAATGGCTTGGTCATTTTTTTCCTCACTCTCTGCCTTCACAATTATTTACAGAGAACCAGGTCACTCACCTGCACTTTTGGGCGAAAGGATATTAAAGCGAACGTAACATAAATAACTTACTTCCCCAAACAGGATCTTCTCACACAAAGTCACACGAACATCGGCACAATTTTCTGATGCGTAACCAGGAGAAAGGAACTCAGTCGGGTATAAAATGGATCATGGAAACAACTTGTCGTATTAAATAGGTCACAATAATGACTCTGTAGGAAATAGCATGCTGTTGAGGGCTTGGTTTCATTTCCACCCTTTAGTGCATTTTATTATATCAATTGTCCTGTTTCAATGTGTCTGATCGCTAGTTCAGTGCCCTGTCTTATTTTTGGTGAAGAAATTATTTGTCGGAATGAACTATATTTTCGTTTATTAAACTTGTTCTTTTATCCATTTCTTTTTCATCAAAATGGGTTTATCTTGTGCACAATCGTGAATAGCAAATAGGATTTACACCTAAAAGATCACGCGCCTAGCAAATTTTCATCCTACATCGTATACTAGAGAAGTTCCAGTAATATCAGGAGCCAATAGCAATCAGTTTTATCGACTTCAACAAAGCTTTTGGCAGCATCCATATCTACTGTCCAGAAGATTTTTTATCTAATATAGGAAACCAGCTGGTTTCTGCCATTAAGAATATCTACACATATTCTATTTGCTGCGTATGACTTGAAGATGGCCACAACAGCTGATTCCACGTCGTCACCAGCATACAGCCACTCTGCAAGTCCGTCTAGTATCTCCCTGGCTCTACCCAGTGCTCTCCTTCCCTCCAGCTTTCCTGTTGTGACCATGTGTTCCAATTCCCCTTTCCTCATAAAATGGCCTATGAATGTTGCCTGTCCTTTTCTAATCTTCCTTATGCATGATCTACTTGTGTCTGCCTCCATCAATACTGTCTCGTTTGTTTTCTTTGCTGTCCATGGAACTCTCAACATCCTTCTTAGAAACCACATCTCCGCTCCTCAATCTTGTTCTGGCTTTGCATGTTTGACTGTCCACGCCTCGCAACCGTACAAGAGTTCTGGTTCAACATGTATATAACATTCAAGAACTCTCTTCCTGATGTTAATTGATAGGTATTTATTGGTAAAAATGCTTTCCATCTTCTTGAATGTTGTTTTGGCTTGGCCGATTCTGCTGGCTATTTCTGATGTGCATCTCCCGTCTGGTGAAATGATCGTTCCCAGGTATTTAAACTTATCAACCTGTGTCAAGGTTGTGTGCCGTTTGCTGTTATTTTGCATGATGGGATTTCATGTTTTTTCCTGATCACCATGACTTCAGTCTTTCTGCTGTTTAGTTCGAACCCCTTTCCTTTGCTTTATATGTCTAGTATATTCACAAGGTTTTGTAGGTCCCTTTCACTTTCTGCAATTAGCACGGTGTCATTTGCATATCGAATATTGTTTATCATTTTTCCTCCAACCTTTAATCCAGGGTCTTCCTCTAGGTTTCTCATAATGTTTTCGCTGTAAAGTGAAAATAGATCTGGTGACAAAACACAACCTGTCTGACTCTTCTTTTGATGTTTTGGAAAAAGCTGATATCGTTTTTAATTCTCATTGCAGCTGTTTGTTCCCAGTACATATTTCTGATTATTCGTAGATCTTTTCCACCAATATTGAGTCTTTCTAGTTGGCTGATCAATTCTTCATGACTTACCCGATCGAAAGCCTTGGTATAGTCAACAAAGCATAAACATAAATCCTTGTTCACTTCGATTGACCTCTCTATGATAGTTCCTAGGATGTGTATGGCATTAATAATGATTATGATAATAATAATAATAATATGATAATGATAATAAAAATAATGATGATGATGATTATGATGATGATGATGATGATTATAACAACAACAACAATAATAGTAATAATTATAACAATAATGACAACAAAAACAACAACAACAACAACAACAGCAACAACAACAACAGCAGCAATAATAATAATGATGATGATGATACTACTACTACTACTATTAATAATAATGATGATAATAATAATGATAATAATAATAATATAATAATAATGATAACAATAATAATAATAATTATAATAATATACTACTACACTACTACTTCTACCACTACTACTACTACTACTTGTAATAACATATCTTAACAACACTACTATTTCTTCTACCAGTACTACGTATCCGAATCCGATCGAATAATATCTCGAGTTAATCTCACCCAGAGAATAGCGAGTAGATTGATGAACAATTTCCTGTTTTGGTCGGAAGAGAAAAATGAAAATGACACTGGATATGAGGAGCTAAATTTGCTTGATTATTTCTTCTCCACAGATTGTCATACTTTGCTGCAGGATATGTCTGGTTCCAGGACACTGCATACCGGGTTCGATGCCTCGTCTGCATTGTGGAGATACCATAATATTTGTGCATTGATGATTATCTTGATGTTTCCTCATGAAATCCTCTGGTGAGGCCATTTACAAGCCCTCAAGCTTCTGATATATAGTATTAATAACATTAATGTTATGATACTAAAAAAAATGAGAATACTAATAGTAACATTAACGATAGTAACAACAATTACCACAATAATAATAATGGTATTGTCTGCAGTAGCATCGATGAAAAAAATTACAATGTTAATTAAAACAACAACAAAATATAGCAATGATGATGACAACGACAACAACAACAACAACACGATAATAATGGTAATAATGATAACGATGATGATGATGGGGAGGAGGAGTAGGAGTAGGAGGAGAAGGAGGAGGAGTAGGAGGAGGAGGAGTAGGTAGGAGGAGAAGGAGGAGGAGGAGGCATAGGATGAGGAAAAGGAGGATGTCTATTGTGGTTTGTGTGAGATG
>JAPXFY010000015.1:61709037-61714037 GCA_030674185.1 Monoplex corrugatus
GTCTATCTATCTATCTATCTATCTGTCAGTTTTATCTATCTATCTATCTATCTGTGTGTGCGTGTGTGATGTGTGTGTGTGGTGTGTGTGTGTGTATGTGTGTGTGTGTGTGAATGTGTGTATGTGTGTGTGTTTGTGAATGTGTGGAGTGTGAGAGAATGTGTGTTTGTGTGTGTGCATGTGTGTGTGTATGTGTTATGTGTGTGTGTATGTGTGTGGTGTGTGTGTGTGTGTGTGTGTGTGTGTGTGTGTGTGTGTGTGTGTGTGTGGTGTGTGTGTGAATCGTTTGAGTGGATTGGATGAGGTAGCCTTTTGGGACTTTCTGCAGTGATGGTGGTTTGGTGGTTTGCTCTGTATAATCATTATGGTAGGGATGCTGTGTTATCAATTTAGAAACATCTTTCAACATTTTTCCCCACATCGTCATTACTGTTTGATTTGTCATCCCACGTTCTCACCACTGTAGAGCTTTTGATACCATACCAAATCTTCACCATTCAGAGATGGGAAAAATACTTCAAATATCTTTCAAACGATACTGGTCAAAGCAACATATAATCGTAGTTCACCACATGATATCTGAAACACAATGAATCAAACATCCTGGAAAAAACCAACACAAAACAGAATCGAATGCTTTGCCCACAGAACTAGACGACCGTTAATAAGTGCTTTACTATTATCATGGCAGTTTTGTTTATCTTTTTAATTATTTTTTTTCTTTCCCATTTACTTCTCATTTAAGGGACAGGAGTGTTTTATCAGGTCAGCATGCTGGTTTACCTGGGCCTTGTGTATGTTTTGTTTTTCTGTCTGTTTTTGCGCTGTGTTTGTGAACAGCAGTTCTGTCAACTTTTTGTGAAATGAATGAATCTTTTATTTAATGTCTCTTCACAATAGTGATTTTAGACACAAACGCACGCACGCACACATACACACACACACACACACACACACACACACACACACACACACACACACACACACACACAAATAAAAAAAAAAACAAACAAAAAAGGTGGGGTGGAGGATGAGTATGGGGAAGGGTAATAGAAGTTTGAATCTAAGAAGGGGAACAAGTGCAATTAATAATTCAGAACAATGAATTAACAGTGTCAAATAATAACATGCAACAATTAATTAACTCTTCATAACAATCGCCCAACAGGGGATCTGAGAATCAGCTGGACTAGCAGGATAATATCATTATTTTTGTTGTAAAGAATATCTCTAGCGTCAGTACATGAAAAACAAGATTGTTATTTCTATATGTCGTACAACTTCTTGTGTTGGCGGGCTAAGTTATGGTTTTTCTTGGGCCTGTGTGTGTACATTTTTGCGTGCTTTTGTGCTGTTAGTTCTGTCAACTTCTTGTGTTGGCAGGGCTAGTAATGAGGAGTCAATCGATGCTGGATGCCCCTCTGCTACAGTCGGGTTGCAGTTAGGGTGGTTAGGGCCAAGTCACTGGTCAGTGTTCACTTATAGTTGGACTTGGTGTCCTAGAGGTGGAAGAGTTTCTGTGTGTCTGCGTTTAAGGCAGGAGTCTAAGTAAACATGAGTCAGTCGATGTTTGGTTCCCCTCTCTGCTACAGTCGGTTTTCAGTTAGGGTGGTTAGGGCCAGTCTACTGGTCAGTGTTCACTTTAGTCGGACTTTGTGTCCTAGAGGCGGAAAAGTTTCTGTGTGTCTTCGTTTAATGTGTATCCTATGCACCTCTCAGTCGGTAGGGGAGGTTGCCTCTCTATTTCGTCTGCGTGTGCTTCAAATCAGTAGTGTCCTGCACCACAGTTGTTTATTTCATGTTTGGCCCGAGGCTCTACGATAAAGGCAACCTGTCCGACCTGATGTAACGGTGACGATCATGTGGAGCAAGTATGGCTGGTGGGCGTTTCTGGCAACAGCTTCCTGTCTTCCTGTTGGCTCTCTGCTCCTGAGATGGTCTCCAAGGAGTGTGGGTGGTGAGTCGGTCCACAGCACGCTGCAGCCCTCGGGTCTCTTCAGTCTCCAGTGTCCACCGCCCCATCGTTATCACCGGTCTTCAGCAAGCATGGTTGATGGGCACTTCCAACAGCAACTTCCTGCAAGATTCGGCAATTAAGTGCTGGCTTTTTGACGGCCGCCAGGGCGTGAGATGGCGAGCCAGTACTCACCACGATACGAGCCTTCTTCCCAGCGGTTTTTTATCTCGGTTCATCTCTCATCATCGTCCTGCTTTGATTTCATCGTTCTTACTGATATTCTGTCTACATTCATCAATCGTTCAGTCAACACCCGTTCGCCATTCATTCATCTATGTGATTCGAGAAAAATCTGAAATCATTGTGTTGGAACGTTTTGTGTGAGACAGCGAGCGTCACCCTTCGTGGGTCTATGTTATGAAGGTGTTTTCCTCCTCATGAGGGTTGATATACGTGTAAAGCAGTGGACGGGAGCAATTGAAGGAATTTACTTTGTTAACGTCTTTACTCATTGCCTACATTGTTTGTTTGTTTTTTGTTGCTGTTGTTGTTGTTGTTCCAAGGGCTTCTTTGGGGGTGTTTACTTTGAGGATTTGAACTGTGTCATGCAATGCCGTTTCCTTGGTGCCACCTTGAGTGGTGCTATATTTATTTACGTTTATGATATGTATGTATGGCGCGTCATGTTGTATTGTTTGTGAGTGAATCAAAATTCGTGTGAATCTATTTGTTCAAAGTGTTCCTTGTTTTAGTTAGCGGAAGGGGGGTGTTCGAGTTGATAGGTCTGTTTCTCTGTCCATCCATTCTAGTTCCAGCCTTAGCGAGCGTGACAATTATAATATTCCTGGAAGGAAAGACAGGTTTCAAATGACTGTTAGAGAGATACAGTAGTGTCCACATAGAAAAAGAAAGAGAGCCGTATGCATATCTCTATGTATCTATGTATGTATGAATCTATGTATGTATGTATGTATGTATGTATGTATGTATGTATGTATGTATGTATGTATGAATCTATGTATGTATGTATGTATGTATGTATGTATGTATGTATGTATGTATGTATGTATGTATATGTATGTATGTATGTATGTATGTATATGTATGTATGTATGTATGTATGAATCTATGTATGTATGTATGTATGTATGTATGTATGTATGTATGTATGTATGTATGTATGTATGTATGTATGTATGTATGTATGTATGTATGAATCTATGTATGTATGTATGTATGTATGTATGTATGTATGTATGTATGTATGTATGTATGTATGTATGTATGTATGTATGTATGTATGAATCTATGTATGTATGTATGTATGTATGTATGTATGTATGTATGTATGTATGTATGTATGAATCTATGTATGTATAGTATGTATGTATGTATGTATGTATGTATGTATGTATGTATGTATGTATGTATGTATGTATGTATGTATGTATGTATGTATGTATGTATGTATGTATGTATGTATGTATGTATGTATGTATGTATGTATGTATGTATGTATGTATGTATGTATGAATCTATGTATGTATGAATCTATGTATGTATGTATGTATGTATGTATGTATGTATGTATGTATGTATGTATGTATGTATGTATGTATGTATGTATGTATGTATGTATGTATGTATGTATGTATGTATGTATGTATGTATGTATGTATGTATGTATGTATGTATGTATGTATGTATGTATGTATGTATGTATGTATGTATATGTATGTATGTATGTATGTATGTATGTATGTATGTATGTATCTATCTATGCATCTATCTATCTATCTATGCATCTATCTATATATCTATCTATCTATCTATATATCTATCTATCTATCTATCTATCTATCTATATTACACCTACAGAGGTACATCTCGTCAGTCATGTTAGCAAGAACACTCAGTATATCAAGACTATAATAAAACCATTCGTAAGTGAAGCCCAGTTTGGATTCGGAAAAAGGGAGATGATGAACAGAGCCTTTTTTGCATTTCACACAAACATGTAAAGAAAACATGTGAATACCAGAAACAATTCCACTTCATCTTTGGGCGTCCAGGAAAGGTATTTGACTGTAGAAATAGAACGAAACTTGTGGAAAGTGTTAAAATAATGTTGAATTAAACGCCAGCTCCTCAACAACTTATAAGCAATCTATGCAAAATGGAAAGAGTAACGTAAGAAAACTAACAGGACGTTCCAACTAGTTACAAGTAACTTACAGGGTTGAAGAAGGATGCGTTCTATCGCCATACCAATTTGGCATCTACATGAACAAAAAGTTCCTCAAGATGCAAACTGTGTGATCAAGAAGCTCAATGAACAATAACTTGCTGATGACAAAACAATAATTATGAATGATAACAAAACACAGGTACAAAACTTTACGAACAATGACAAAAAAAAAAGAACAGCAGCGAAACTTACACCATGACCTATCACCAGGAAGACAGGAAACGAAGACTCCCCGATCAACAGGAAATGAACCTCAAAGGTAAAACAACTTCAGTAAGATTCACAGAATTAACTATTAGCAAACCCATTTACCGGAATGTAAAAATGGACAGAGACATTTTGACCAAAGTAAAAAAAAATATTGCTCTGAGCTATCAATCGTTTTTCGTCTTAAAGACACAAACGCCCCTATAAAAACAAAACGTAGGCTCATCAAAACAAACACTGCGTACATATTGACTTAACAGGTGCCAGATCTGGACACTAAACGAAATACTGGAAAATTTGCGACCCGTGCGATGAGATGTATCAGAAGAAAAGCACACATACGTAGAAACTTTGTTTGGTGCATTTGAACTTCTACAGAAAGTTACACTGGAACCAGTTTAGATGAGAGAGAGAGAGAGAGAGAGAGAGAGAGAGAGAGAGAGAGAGAGAGAGAGAGACAGACAGACAGACCAACCGACGACCGACCGATAGACAGACAGACAGACAGACAGGCAGGCAGGCAGACAGGCAGGCAGGCAGGCAGGCAGGCAGGCAGGCAGGCAGGCAGGCAGGCAGGCAGGCAGGCAG
>JAPXFY010000015.1:61721537-61799037 GCA_030674185.1 Monoplex corrugatus
GCCATATGTATTTTACCTACACCTGCCATATGTATTTTACCTACACCTGTCATGTGTACTCCACCCGAATCTGCTATATGTACTTTACCCAGAGCCCCCGTAAAAATTTGACCTAAATCTGTCAGCAGTAGTCTGGCAGATTCCTTGAACTTAAGCAACATCGTATGCGCTTGCAATATCTTGAAACAGGGGACAAATCTGGAACTATGAAACACTTCCACCACCAAAGTCAGTTGAACACTACAGTAGCAGCAACTTTCATGTTCTAGAGTGTGAATGTAGGCTACTGGAGACTTTAAGTCAACTAGATAGCAGCCAAACAAGTTCACAAACAAACAAAGACATAAGCACACAAACAAACAAACAAACAAACAAACAAACAAACAAACACACAACCAACCAACCAACCAACCAACCAACCAGCCAACCAACCAACCAACCAGCCAACCAACCAACCAACCAACCAACCAACCAACCATCCAGCCAACCAACCAGCCAACCAACCAACCAGCCAACCAACCAACCAACCAAACAAAATCACAGAAACAAGCAGTAGCACATGGAAGTGAAAATAATGAAAAAGAAGCCAGTACAAAGTAATATGGCAGAAATATGATACCATGTGCATTAAACAAACAAAACAGAACAAACAAAAACATATAAACAAAATGCAGTTAAAAAAAATGCACATGACATTTCAGACATTCTTTTCAAAATGAGAACTAATCTAAGAAGACGCATGAACACATTTCATACGTTATATAACTTACGCGATTTGGTTCCTGTTTGGCAAAATATAGGGCGCGCTGTCTTTGAAGTTGGTTGTTGAACGTCGTTTCATGTTAAAACTTCATAGATCTTTCACAAAAGGTTTTTTGATTTATTTTCACATTTTATGCTTTTAAGTTGTATTATATTTTTACCCCCAAAATAGAAATGATATATGAAAAGTTTGGCCTTCCTTCCATATAAATCTTTTCTTTTTCGATTTAATTGTTTTCCAACATTTTCGCATGTGTAAACTGACTTTACTATTGTCTCAGTAATGTACACGGGAGTTCCAGTAACTCCACAGGGTATTTCCAAAGTCGTGAAAAAAACAGAGTGAGCTCTTGTTATTCTTGAGGGTCTATCCAAAGTTTGAAAATCGTCTCATATTAACTGATGTATACCTAAGGACCAATGTCTATGTTTTCTCCTAATGTGCACTCAAGACTGGTCCCTATGTATACAGATTTAGTCACAATTACAACATTATGTGTGTGTGTTTGTCCTCACTAACTCAGAAGAACAGAAGAGCACAAGAACAACAAAACCTGACTACAACAAGAAAGGGGTGGAGGAAAGAAGGGAAACGCTGGTGGCTCGTCACTTCCAGACCCCTGGACATTCCATTGAACACCTGAGAGTCACAGACATAGAACATATCCAAACAGAAGATCCAAACAGGAGGAAAGAAAGAGAAAGGTTTTGGAGACAAAAACTGCACACCAACTACCCTCAAGGATTGAATGTGTGGGACTGACTCCAACCCTTCTCATGGTCCAATCTGCATGAGCTGCGACTGTACAGTGCCCAAAGGAAATCCCGCTCGACGCGATCAGGGAAGGAAGGACAATTTTACCTGTTAGCACACCCTTCACTTTAGCATGAGTGTGAGTGTGGGTGCGCGTGTGTGTATGTGTGTGTGTGGGTGCGTGTGTGAGAGTATGTGCGTGTGTGTGTGTGTGTGTGTGTGTGTGTGTGTGTGTGTGTGTGTGTGTGTGTGTGTGTTTGTGGGTATGTGAATGTGTGTGTGTGTGTTTGGGGGTATGTGAATGAATGTGTGTATGAGTGTGCGGAGGTGTGTGCGACTCTATTTGTGTGTGTGTGTGTGTGTGTGTGTGTATGTGTGTGTATGTGTGGGTGTATGGCACACAGCATGACATAAAAATGACGCACAATCAAAATGACGCACAATATTTGTACATAACTTCGTAATAGCTATGCTTTGTTAGTCGACATTCTGAGTTTCTTGAGAAAGACTTTAAAGTCGAAAATTTGACCCCTCCACAAGGTGTTCGGGTGTTGTGTACAGTAAGAATAATTTACCATTTATCTAAGCATATTAATAAGCGAACGATGCCTATCATACATGTACATCATCATCATCATCAAGTGCCGTGCCACATGGCGTTGGCGATCATGGCCGTCCATCTGTTTCTATCCCTTGTTGCTGCAAGCACCTCTTCCACCCTCTTTGTCTTCAGCCATTCTGCAAGTCCGTCCAATATTTTCTCCCTGGCTCTACCTGGTGCTCTCTTTTCCTCCAGCTTTCCTGCTGTGACCAGGTGCTCCAATTCCCCTTTCCTCATAAAATGGCTCATAAATGTGGCCTATCTTTTCCTCATCTTCCTTATGAATGATCTTCTTGTGTCTGCCTCCATCAAGACTTTCTCGTTTGTTTTTGTTTGTTTGTTTGGTTTTTTTTGGTTTTTTTTTGCTGTCCAGGAAATTCTCAACATTCTTCTTAGAAACCACATCTCGGCTACCTCAATCTTGTTCTGGCTTTGCTTGTTGACTGTCCACGGCTCACAACCGTATAACATTATCGGTTCTACATAACATTTAATAATAACTCTCTTCCTATCATACATACGCAGCTTTATTTCCCTGACAATTTCCTCATCCTCTTCCTCCTCATCCTCATTATCATCACCATCTTTTTTTACAACTACTTATTATTATTGGGGAGCACACTAAAAAAACTTTTCATCAGATTCATGCAGCTCTGTCGGTTGTGTGCCAATTGTTCATCGGTGATATGATGAGTGTATTTGACGGATGTGCTGTATATATTTTCATAGTGCTGTTTCTTACATTTTCACTTTTGTGTAGGGTTTTGGCTCATTTTTGCTTTTATGGATTGGAGCAACCAGTGTTGTTTTCGGTGTTTTCATTCTCATTTGTTGAAATGGGAAATGTTTTTGGATTGGCTGTGAAGTAAAAGCGTGGAGTGCGTGGAGCGTGGAATGCGTGTAGCGTTGATTGTGTGTTGAAAAATCTGTGAACTTAAATTCAGTTCTACAGAGATTTCCAGGTCGAGCGGTCGCGTTTCCTTGCTGCCTGAAGAGAACTAAGTCTGTTTTGTTGTAAGCTGCTAATATGTTAGCAGCTTCTGACGTGGGGAGCTGTCTGGTCTGATTGGTTCACGAGGGAGCCACATACGTACGTGACGTTGGTTTGAGGGGTGGATGCCTGATCCAGTCCCTGGTCCTAAGCTTTGCTACATACCTTGGCGTTTCCGACTAATGATGCCACTGTAATTTGTCCTGCTCCCCAGGATTGTGAGGTAACGATGTATTTATATAGAGCGATGAACTGAATCCTGAACAACGATTTCAATGCTATGAAACAAACTGACTGTGAAAGGACTGTTTGGGACGGAAACCTGAATCGATTACTTTCTATTGAACAGTGGACGTTGAACATTTATCTCTGTCTTATGTGTTTGTTGATCCAGTTGGATGAAAAATGAACTGAGGATATCTGATTAATTATAAACATTGAAATACTGAATAGAAGGTTGTGTGTGATCAGGGAAAACACATAGAACACGCACCTACACACACACAGTTTACATATCTCTAGTCGACTCTCATTCTCTTATTAGTCACCCATAAGCCAACATCTGTAACAGTGTACCCGATATTTAATATCTTGCGATAAAACTCCATTTCCATCGAGTGGATTCAACTGTCCCAATTCGCTGTGAGAAGCCACATCTCACTTGCATATAGGAATGTAGGTTGTACCAATGCACATAAGAATCTAATTTAGTGAATTTGCTTTATTCCTTGCATCTATATATATATAATTTTATTTCACGAATGATAAATGTATCACACAGAAGTTTTCCTCTTGTGATCCTTAACCTCAATTCGCACAAGCACAGATATCAATGTAGCAGAAAGAGAATGGAATTCAAAAGAACTAATACACACATCTAATTAATTTAAACACAAATAGTTTAGGGTTGCTTAGTGATTGGTACTCTTTCATTGAAATCATGTCGTCCGAACACCAAAATACTCATTTAAAAAAACACCGAACTGAACATTTGGCTAATCAACTCCCGACAAACTCACACACTACAATACAAACAAGACTACAGTCGTCATCGTCGCCGTCATCATCATCCATCATCATCCATCATCATCCATCATCATCCATCATCCTCCTCCTCCATCCTCCTCCATCCATCCTCCATCCATCCTCCATCCATCCTCCATCCATCCTCCATCCATCCTCCATCCATCCTCCATCCATCCTCCATCCATCATCATCATCATCATCATCATCATCACCACCACCACCACCACCACCATAATCATGGTCGTTGTCTGGTCTCTGCCATAATCATCAATACCTTTCCAGTGTGATGGACAGAGTTTCTGCAACTGTTGGTTTTACGATGTTAAGTATTCTTCCATCACGGTTGACATATCATACACTTTGACATATGTCAGGACAAGAACATGATCGTACGTGTCTTCATCATTCTTTTGTTTACTTCATAAGTGATTTTTTTTAATCGAACAACAATATCAACAGTGTCCTCCCAAAATAGAGCATCACGTACAGAGTACAGAAAGAAGGTACACCGTTCTGGCAGATAATCATCGATATGAAATCTTACGCTAGACCTGAAGATTGAAAACAAAAAAAAGCTGTTACGCACCTGCTGGAAAAGACAAGAAGAATACATCGATTTTGTTTTCAATTTAGGTGGTGTTTAATTTCCTGACTGTTTCTTCTGCTTCATAGCATATCTCATTTCTGTTTTGATGTTTCTTACGTAGACACTTCTCAGAGCAGTAAGAACGTTCCAATAGGTTCGGTCGGCAGAGTGTGTCAGGACATCATTCCAGAGTCTGTTCACCATTTGTAGATCTCTGTCAAACAGCTGGCACCTTCCTTTGCTGATGATTCTTTCCTTCGGATTTCCTTTTATTTCTGATACGCAACCAGTCCACCCGAACACAGAACTGGCAAAATGAAATGGATTCCTGTACATTTCGTAAACTGCAAATTTATGAAGCAGCAGCAGGGATGTTTCAGTCTTTTTCTCCTAATTATTGTATCTGGTGTTGGTTTGTTTGTGATCTTACGCTTGACAAAGGAAAGTTGGCCTCGAATTTGTGCCTGTCTTATCTTGTTGTATTAAATACGCGTTCTTATTCTTTTTCGTGTTTTTTTGTGGTTCTGTTTGCTTGAACGCGGGCAGTCACACTCGTTTTGGATTGCCAATGTATGCGTTTGTCATGGATCTGACTATTAATATTCAGTGCAAATTACTTTTTTAAAAACTTTTTTTCACCCCCCCCCCAGTCTACAAACTAGATGCCAAACCTTAACTCTAACCCTCAACATATCTACCATCCCTGCATGAAGCTGTTGGACTGGGTGAAATGGCAGGGTTAATTTAAGCGTTTGCTTTGCTATCATGGCTAATAATGCAGAAAGTTGATGTATAAATTGAGGGAGGGAAAAGGTTACGTTTTTGCTTTGCTGTCATAGCTGATGATGCAGAAAACTGTTGGATAGGGTGGGGGGTATGTCAGGGTTGATTTCTCGTTTTGCTGCCATGTTCGATTTTGTGGTTAGGGTGAGGTAGTGAAAAGAACATGTCAGGCTGTTGTTAGTGTTCTCCTTGTAGCACACTCGTGATCAACAGCTCAGTTGGTAATTGACGGATTATTTAGTTTATTGATTGCTTGATTCATTGATTGATCAATTATTTATTGATTTAGTGACTGACAGATTGGCTGTTTAATGTTGCCTGTAGAATAATTGAGTTTGGTTGTTTTGGTAAAAGAAATCTGTCCGGTGTGTCATATTCAACAGCAAAAAAAATAAGTAGCTTGGTCATCTCACCACAATATGCCTAACTAGCTGGCTCAACAAGCATACAACTAAAAGACATCTGGGGTTAAAGCGAGAGGCAGACCAAGGAAGATTTGGAATGAACACGCGAAAGAGATCTAGAGGTCACACGGCATTTCACAATTTCAGGCCTTCGAGCGCTCAGCTTTCTCTCCGTGACACCCATTACCTTGCAAGCAGAAAGAGAGAGAGAGAGAGAGAGAGAGAGAGAGAGAGAGAGAGAGAGAGAGAGAGAGAGAGAGAGAGGAGAGAGAGGGCAGACAGACAGAGAGAAAGAGAGAGAAAAAGAGAAAGAGAGAGAGAGATACATACAGACAAAGAGAGCGAGACAGAGTGATAGAGAGACAGAGGGATATCGAGACAGACAGACAGACAGACCGAGACAGATAAACCGACAGGCAGACAGAGACAGAGATGGGGACAGGGAAACAGAGACAGGGAGAGAGAGAGAGAGAGAGAGAGAGAGAGAGAGAGAGAGAGAGAGAGAGGGAGAGAGAGAGGGGGAGGGAGAGAGAGAGAGACAGACAGACATACAGACAGACAGATAGACAGAGACAGATTTACAGACCGACAAACAGACAGAGAGAGACAGACCGAGACAGATAGACAGATAGACAGAGACTGAGACAGAGAGAGCGAGAGAGAGACAGAGAAAGAGATACGGACAGACAGACAGAAGATCGACAGAGAGAGAGAGAGACAGAGACAGAGAGAGAGAGAGAGAGAGAGAGAGAGAGAGAGAGAGAGAGAGAGAGAGAGAGAGAGAGAGAGAGAGAGAGAGAGAGAGAGAGAAGGCCTCCTATCAGGAGTGAGGAGACGACGACTTGCACAAGTACATTTTAGGTGGTGAGGTTTGCTGAGGACTTTCAGTATTGCAGCAAAGGCAGCGACTCTCTTCTGAAACTTCAGATCATTCCGAATAGGGATGTACACTTCTGGTTATTACAAGGGGCTTGATACCATGACTGTGATAAATAGAAATGTCCTTCTAGCGTCTGATCTTTACCGGTGCCCTTGCCAAGTTTCTCTCTCCAAGGAATTATTGTGTGGTGGCTCTTCGAGGAATTTTGTGTGATGGCTCATTTCTGTCAATCGTTGTTAACCTACGCCTGTCTTTATAGATTCTTTATAAAGTTTGCATATTTTTATCGTCTCGCTGCCTCTGTCTCTCTGTCTCTGTCTCTGTCTCTCTCTGTCTCTGTCTCTGTCTCTTTCTCTGTCTCTGTCTGTCTGTCTCTCTCTGTCTGGCTGTCTGTGTCTGTCTCTCTCTTTCTCTCTCTTTTCATTTTGGGTGTTGGTTTGTTTGGTTCCTTTCTTTCTTTCTTTCATGATCTGTTACTTTGTTTCGTTCGATGTGTGTTGTGTGTGGTGTGTTGGGGTGTGTGTGTGTGTGTGTGTGTGTGTGTGTGTGTGTGTGTGTGTGTGTGTGTGTGTGTGGTGTGTGTGTGTTGTGTGTGGTGTGTTGTTTGTGTGTGTGTGTTGTGTTGTGTGTGTGTAGTGTGTGAGTGTGGTGTGTGGTGTGTATTTATGTGTGTGCGTCAATGCGCGCGTGCGTGTGTGTATATGTATGTGGTGTGTATGTGTCTGTGTATGTGTGTGTGTGTGTGTGTGTGTGTGTGTGTGTGTGTTGTGTGTGTGTGTGCGTGTGTGCGTGCGTCTGTGTTGTATTACTGTTTTCCTCTTTAGTCTATTTGTTTCTTCTACTTTTCATTCAATCATTTGCTCATTATTTTATTTGTAAAGCTTATTCTTTGATTCATTCTCTTCTGTAATTACACTTTGTTTCTTTTTTCTTTTTCTTTTCTCATTTTGGTTAAATTTTCTCTTCGTTTCCTTTCTTTCTTTTTCTTTTTTTTTTTAAACTTATTTTCTCTATCCATTATTTCTCTCCTTCATTCTTTTTCTTCTTCTCTTTTTCTCTTGTTATTAAACGTTTCTTTGGTGTCTTATTCTTTCTGTTATTTCTCTATAGCTTTTTTTACATCCTCCACTTCCTCCACCCTAATCATCTCTCTAACTAAAAGAAGAGAAAGTTTTGTGTTTCTTGTTGTTGATTGAATTTTTGTCTCTGGTTCTCTTACGCGAAAATGGAAGCGTCTGCCTTTTTGTCTCGCCCACCTCTTGCGCTGGACCCCAAAACAGTCTTCTGTTGGTGTGTCTCTGTAATTTTCTTTCAGAGATGTTGCCAATATCTTCTTTCTTTTTTTACGCTGCCTCTTCATAGACCCCACCTTTTTCTGCAAGTTCTTTCACGCCTATCTCTTGTTATATAAACACATTTCTGTTTGATATTCTGTCTGTCTGTCTGTATCTCTCTCTCTCTCTGACTGTGTCTTTCTTTGTTTCTTTGTCTTTGTCTTTTTCTCCGTCTCTGTCTGTCTGTCTGTCTCTCTCTCTCTCTCGCGCGCGCGTGTGCTCGCGTGCTTTCTCACTCTATCTCTTTGTCTTTCTTTGCTTCTGTCTCTGTCTGTCTGCGCGCCTGTCTGTCTCTCTTTCCCCTCTTTCTCTTTCTGTCTGTTTGTCTGTCTCTGTCTCTCACTCTGTTTCTCTTTATGTATCTCTCTCTTTCTCTTTCTCTGTCTTTATTTGTCTCTCTGTTTCTCTGTCTCTTATCTGTCTCTTTGTATCTCGGTCTCTTTCTCTCTGTTTCTGTCTCTGTCTGTCTGTCTGTCTGTTCCTGTATCTCTCTGCCTGTCTGTTTCTTTCTGTGTCTCCTGTGTCTCTTTCTGTGTCTCTCTTTGTCTCTCTATTTCTCTGTGTCTCTGTCTCTTCTCTGTCTGTCTGTCTCTGTCTATCTCTCTCTCTCTCTCTCCATCTTTTCCTTTTCTTGCTAGACAGAGAAGACAGTTGTATCTTTGTACAAGAATGACCAGAGGAAGGCACCAGTGCCTGGCAAAGGTAGGACAGGTTATAGATAAGTAAGGAATAAACCAGCCATTAATTCAAAGGGGCTTGCCTACGTCTGGTGATGCTGACCTCAACAGCTGCCCATTCGTTGCTCCTTAATTAACCCTTTCGGCCACCCGTCAACTGCTTTTACAGGCGGGGAATCGTTAACCTTTTGACTCCCGGACCCTGTCCATCAGCATACTGGATTGTTAACCATGCTAGCAAAGTAAAGTTCCCCCCTCCATACACACACAGCCATACACACTGTCCCATTGGTTCCCACCCACCAAGTTTCCTCCCATTGGTTCTCACCCAACCTGTTCCCTCCCATTGGTTCTCACCCACCAAGTTCCCTCCCATTGGTTCTCACCCACCAAGTTCCCTCCCGTTGGTTCTCCCGTCCGATGTTCCCTCATAGTTTGGCCCCCTCCTCCCCCCGAAGTAACCTCCCATAGGTTCTCCCTCCCCAAGTTCCCTCCCACTGTATCTTCCCTCCCAAGTGTCCTCCCATCGATTCTCTCACCCTCTCTCCCCCCCAAAAAAAAGAAGCATCCCATCGGTTCTCCCTCCCAACGTTCCCTCCCTACGTTCCCTCCCTTTGGTTCTCCACCCCCTAAGTTCCCTATTAGTCGTTCTCCTCCCACCAAGTACCCTCCAATTGGTTCTACCTCCCCAAGTTCCCTTACATTAGTTCTTACCCGCCCCCCTAAGTACCCTCCTATTGTTCCCCATCCCCGTTCCATTGGTTCCCCCCCACAAGTACACCCACCCATTGATTCACCACCACCACCACCCCCTGATGTACCCTCCTATTGGTCCACAAGTCCTCTCCGATTGGTTCCCTCTCCATGTAGCATCCCTTTGGTTCTTCACCCCCCACCCCAGTTCCTTCCCATTGGTTCTTCTTCCACAAGTACCCTCCCATAGGTTTCCCCCAAGTACCCCTCCCATTGGTTCTACCCCCTAAGTACCCCTTTCCATTGGTTCTTTCCTCTCCTCTTCAAGACCCTCCCATTGTTTATCCCCCCAAGTACCCTCCCATTCTTTCCTTCCCAAAGTTTTCTGCTGTTAGTTCCCCCCCCCCCCCCAAGTACCTGCCATTGGTTCTCTTCTCTCCCCTTCCACAAGCACTGTCCCATTGGTTCTGCCCCCTCCCAGTACCCAATTTTCTTCCCCCAATGTCCCTCCCATTGGTTCCCCCCCCCCTTTAAGTTCCCTCCTATTGGTTTCCTCCCCCAGGTACTCACGCTCTGGTACTCCCTCCCCAAGTTCCCTCCCATTAGTTCTCCCCGCCCAAGTTCTCCCCGCCCAAGTTCTCCCCTCTTCGACCCCAAAAGTTCCCTCCTCCCTCCATGGGGATTCCCCCTCTCTGCCCCCCAAGATTTCTTCCATCGTTTCTCTCCCGCCCCCAAAGTTTTCTCCCAGTGCTTCTTCCGCCCCAAGTACCTCCATTGGTAACATCCTAGTGCCCCTCCAGTTTCACCCTTGATTCTCCCATTTGTTCTCCCCCCCCTGAAATACCCCCCCCCCAATGGTTCTTCAGCCCCCCTCCAAGTTCCTTCCAAATGGTTCCCTCCCCTCCCATTGGTTCTCCCTCCCCAAGTTCCCCCTCTTCAAACCCCATAGGTCCCTTCCTCCTTCCTTTGGGGTTCCTCCTTCTCTTGGGGTTCCCCTTCTTTGACTCTCATACGTCCCTCCCTCCCTTTGTACCCCCTCTCCCCAAATCCCTCCCAATGGTTCCTTCTCCAAATTCCATCCCATTGGTTCTCCCGCCCCAGGTTCCCTCACTCCCTCTGGATTCCCCTTTGTTTGACCCTAAAATTGTCCTCCCTCCCTTTGGGGCTTACCCACCCCCCAAAGTTCCCTCTCTCCCTTCTTTGGGGCTCCCCCTAATCCCCAAGTTCATAATACCCTCGTTCTGTTTCCCAAAGTTGCCTCCCCTCCTACTATGTTCCACCTTGTTGGTCCTCCTCCACCAAAGTTCCATCCCCTTGGTATCCCTCCTTCAAAGTTCTCTTCCATCTGTCCATTCCCAATCCCTGGAACATCATCTTTTGGTACACAGTCCTTACCTTAACATTTCACAGAGTTGCAGCCTTTTTCTCGAAATTTATTCACCTGGCTTGGCCATGTTCGCCTCATGCAGGATTCTCATATCCTTAAGACACACTGTACGGAGAGCTCACTGCAGGATCTTGGCACATAGGACGTTCACTGCTGCTATATAGGGAATATTGCAAATGAGACCTGCAATCAGGTGATATCACTGTGTCCACCTGTAAAGAGACGGCTACAAATCGCTGTGATTAGTGAAGGCTGTATGACAATAATCTGCGCCAGGTCATCAGCGAGCCGACACATCGCCATGGTCATATTCTGGACTGGCTTGTGGTGCAGGAACATCAGCCTCTTCTGCAATCCAGTCTAATAGACTTGGCTTTGGGTGACCATTTTGCCATTCTCTGCTGTCTGCCTTTTCAATACAACAAGAGACCCAAAAGAACTATTTTATCAAGAAATGTTAAAAAAAATCAAATATTGAACAGCTTCACTCTGACATCTCTGCCTTTGTTGCTGTAGCAAATAAAACTGATCCCCCTGACACGACTGTGTATAATGATGATTTGAAGCACATCTTTGATCAGCATGCGCCACTCATCACTCGCTGTGTTCCTGATCGTCCCTCTGTGCCATGGATGACAGACGAACTCAAAACGGGGAAGTGCAAACTGCGCAAAGTTGAACGCCAATGGCGTAAAACAGCCCAAGATGAAAAGCCCTCCTGCGAAATCCACAATCAGCGTTAGATGAAGATATCCAGAGGAAAAAAAGGATTTTGAAGAAACAAAACGAAAGCTGCTTCTTAATTTGAGAAAAAACAAAAGGATTACACAAAGAAAAAACATAAAAAATGAAAGGGAAACTGTCTTCAGCAAAGCAGAATACGAAAGGAGGAGGAGCAGCAAAAAGACGACAAAAGTACTTCAGACACCCCTTCCAGTTTGACAGGAAATTATTCCAGCCACCCAAATCGGGGACAATTACAATGGATAAAACAGCTCTGGAACAGTGTCACAGGAAAGCATTCCAATCCTCAGGGCGAAGCATCACTTGAAGCCATCATCTGGGCTGCTTCATGAGGACATGTCCACTTGTCCTCAACTGACTCCAGAAATTTATGATCAACATGCAGGAACCTGAAGATTAGCAACCAATGGATTGTAGCAAATGGAGTATACATTCCAAAAGAACAGAATTTGAGTGATATCAACTAGTTCAAACAACTATCACTTCTGAACTCAATTGGACCACCATCCTGTGTCAAGGCTGCATGGCTGAAAAAACACCATACAGACAATAAATACCTGGCTTTTAAAGTCCAGAAAAGAGGCTTTCCGGAAGTGTCTGGCTGTGGAGAACATGCCTCAACGATTTGGGAAGGAATCCAAAATGACCTAAAAGAGAAGAGGAATCTCGATGTGAGGCGCACTCCAAAGGTGTCTAAGCTGGAATGGTGGCCACTCTCAGAATCAGTTTTATTATCAGTTCTGTTTAACTCTTGCCCTAGAATCTGGTGAATCGAGGGAAATCAGATGACCTTGAGTGTCCGTTCTGCCAGGGCAAACAAACAGGGAATGTCCCGAGCTCATGCAAAGCAGCACTAACCCAAGGAAGATGTACATGAAGGAACGATCGAGGCGTGTTCCTCTTCTTCGCCTTGACTGATATAGTGTTTTGATTGTATGTACGTATATTTCTGGTTTGTCATGTATGTACGTATATTTCTGGTTGTCATTTGCTTTGTTCCTAACTTTGTTATTCTATTTTGTTTTGATTTTAATCTTCAGTTTATTATTCCTGTGCCTGTTGTGTATTTGATTCCTGTTAGTTGTTGTAGTTGTATCCTTTGTTGTGTTGTCGATTTATTCCCCTGTTGTGCGTTTTTTATCTTGGTTTTTTTTTTTTCACTCAGTCGTTGTACTTTCTGCTCTTATCTGGACTTGTTTCTCTACGGGATCTTGTTGACTTTGTTGTTGCTGTTCTCGTTTGCTTGTTTGATTTCTGGTTGACTTTGGTCTTTGTTCTTCAGTTTGCTTTAATTTTTGTAGATTTGTTGTAGTTTTTGTTGACGTGGTTGTTTTGTCCTGGGTTGTATTAATTTTGTCTTCGTCTTTGCTCTTAACTTTGTATTTTGGATATTTTCCTGTTTTGTTGTCTCTTGTTCCTTTTGCTCGTGTGTTTTTGTTGTTTTTCTTGTCTTTTTGTTCTGCATTGTAATTTCACTTATTAAGGATAATGCTGTGGTTCCAATATTTGTTGATACTGTCGTTTTATTTCTGTTCTAGTACTTCCTGTACTCGTTTGTCCTTTTTGTAGGTCTGTTGTTCTTTTGGCTTGCTTGTTTGACTTCTTTTGTATAGTTTGGTTATGCTATTTATTCTCTTGTTTTCGCTCATTGTTTCCGCCACATGTACCGCAAACTGAAGCTGGCGCCCTCCCCAACCTCTCCCTGCGGTCAAGAAGACCTAACCACGGAGCATATACTCCAAAGATGCCCCCTTCACCAGGTGGCAAGACAGGACGTGTGGCCAACAGACACTCCGCTGACAACCAAACTCCATGGCTGCAGACAGGAGCTGGAAAAGACGGCTGTATTCATCGCCCGGACTCAGATGATTGTGTAGCAGCGTACGCCAAGAAGAAGAAGAAACTCATTGTTTCTTTGATGTAGCGGTTGTTTTTCTTTGTATTTTTCTTTTTGCTTTGTCATTTTTCTTCGTGCTGTTTATGTTTTTATTCTGGAATATGTTGGCATTGTTCATTTTCTTCATCTTGTTGACTTTTGATGTTGTTCTTGATTTTTGTATTGTTTGTTTTTGCTTGTTCTTGCTGCTCTTGTTGCTTTTTTTTCTTATGCTTGTCTCCTTTAAAGTATTTGTTTTTGCTCCCTGGTGGCGTTGGAGTTCTGGCTCTCGACATGTGTTGATATTTCTAATGTATTCTTGCTGGTGTACATTTTGTTCTTCTATTCTTGTTCGTACACTTCCTGTTCCTTCTCTTGTTCTTGTTATGTTATTCCTTTGTTTTTATTTTGTTCCTTTTTTGTTTTGTTTTTGACTTCTTGTTGTCCGCCTTCATGTTTGTATCTCCACTCTATCGTTCTTGTTATTAATGCCTTTTTTTCAGTATCGGTATTTCTTTCCTTTTTCTATTTTTGTTTTTGCTATTTGTTTTGTGTTGATTTTATCCGTTTTGTTTCTCGCTTTCTTAATACTGTTTAAACTGTATTTATCCACCTTGTTGTTTTTGATTTTGTTTCCTTGTGATATTCGTTCCGTCTTGTTTTTTTTTCATATCTTGATCCTGTTTTTGTTTATACTTTTCTTGTTGATGTGATTCTTGTTCTTGATATTGTTCCTTTTCACTCGTTTACTTCGTGCTTTTCTTGACTTGAAGTTGGCTTTATCCTTTTTTTTTTTTTTGCTTTGCTTTGGGTTTCTGTTTTGAGTTGTAGTTGTAGTAGTAGTTTTTAATGTTTTATTCTCCCATTTTGCAGATGTTTTTGCCTTCTTTCTTTTCTGCTTAGTAGTTTTTTTTTTCTTGTTTGTGGTTTTTATGCTCTTAGTGGTGTGATTCTGTTATTTGTTGACATTATTCTTATGTTCTCGCTGTTGTTTTTGGTCTTTTCATCTAGTTATTTCTCTCCTTGTTTCTTCGGGTTCTGGTTGACTTTGCTGTTTCTATTCTTATTTGCTTTTTTGATTTCCAGTTGACTTTGTTTCTATTTTTCGTTTTGGTGTTTGCATTTTTGTGGATTTGATGTAGTGGTGCTCTTGATGCTCATGTGTTTCGAAATTTAATTGTCTTCGTTTTTGGTCTTAATTTTGCGATCTTTGTATGTTTTTCTTGTTGCGTTTGCTCGTGTTTTTGCTGTCATTTTCCACTTTGCTTTTTATTTGCTCAGGTCTTTTTTTTTTGTTCTCCGTTGTTAAGTTTTTTTATTTTGTTTTGTATTTCCGATATTACTAGTGATCCTGATATGTAGTTCTGCCATTTGCTGGTATCGTTCTTACACTCTTGCTGTTGTTTTTTCTATGTTGTTGATTTTGTTGTTCTTTTTGTTTGTTTTGCGTTTGACTTGTTGCATATTACGATTCTGAATTTTCCGTTTTTTGTTGTGGTTGTTTTCGCTGTTCGTAGTCTTGTTGCTCTTGTTTTTGGTACTTTTTTCTTTTGTTTCTTTTCCATTTGTTTTATTCATAACTTTCTTTTACTAGCTATTCTTGGTGTTCTTTGTGTTGTAGTTCTAGCATGTGTTGACATTGTTCTTATGGTATTGCTGTGGTTTTTGTTTTTTTCGTTTCTTTGTTTGTACGTTTTTATAGTCTTATTTTTGTAGTTGTTCCCTTTCTTCACCTTGCTGATTTTGGTGCTGTTCTCAATTTTGTTGTTTGCATTTATTTTTGTTTTTCTTGTTCTTGGTTTGCATTTATTTTTGTTTTTCTTCTTCTTGCTGTTTTTGTTGCTTTTTGTTGCTCTTATTATTCTATTTTGTCTTATTTTGTTGTGTTAGTTCTGGTCTGAATTTTTTTGTTTGTTGCTGTTCTTTGGTGCCTTTGGCGTTCTAGTTCTGCCATGTGCTTGTTCCTCTTTTTTCTTCTCGGTTTTGTTGTTTTGTTCGTTTCTTTGAGATTTTGCTGTATTTGTTTATGCTTTTATTTTCTTTGTATCGCCTTTGTTATTCTTGCCATTGATCCTCTTTTTTCTTTGTTTTCCCTTCAATTGTTTTGGTATTCCGGGGCTTTGGTTTTTGTGTATGTGTGTGAATTTTGTTCTTTTTTCCATACCGTTTTATTGTGTTGCTTTCTGAATATAGTTATTTTCTATTGCTCTTGACTTTGCCCCTATCTATGTTCCTTTCGTTTTCTTTTTTCATTCTTGATCTTGTTCTTTGTGATATTTGTCTTCCTTTTGAGGTACTTATGTTTCTTTATTTTCTTCTTTCACTCTTCTTCTTTGCGTTTTTTCTTGGTGATTTGCCAGTGGTAGTTTTGTTGTTAATGTTATCACATACTGTATGTTCTTTTTCCGCTTCTTGTCTTTCCACTTTTAGTCTTTTGTTCTTTTTGTTCTCTCCTACTTTTCGTACTGTGATTCTTGTTTCCGTATCCGTGTATCCGTGCTGACGCTGTCGATACTAATTGTGCATTAATAATAGTTATGGTTCTGCCATATATTGCAATTTGTTTTTCTGTTTGTATTCCTTTATTTCATTAGTTTTTTTAATCTTTTTATATTTTTGCTTTTGTATCGTTTTGTTTGCTCTATTTTGAGTTTCTGACTCGTGTTGTTGCAGTTGTAATATGTTTTGTTTTTAATCTCCTGTTTTCCGATGTATTTCTTCGTCTTTGCCGTGTTTCTGCTCTGCTCAGTAGTTTCTTATTCGTTATCTTGTTTATGCTCCTGTTGACTATGCTATATCTGTTGATATTCTTATGTTCTTGTTTCTTTCTCCTCTTCATCTTGTTCTTTCCGTCTTTGTTTCTCTTTTGGTTTCCGTTGACTTTTTTGTTGCTACTGTTCGGTTGTACGTTTGAATTCTAGTTGACTCTAATTTCAGTTCGTGATTTTTTTTATTTCCATTTGTGTCGATTTGTGGTGGTTGTTTTTGTTGCTTTTGACATAGCTGTGCTTAGGTTTGAGTTGTGGTTGTTTTTGTGTCAGTTCTTGATTTTTTTTTTTTTTGGTGCTTTTTGCTGTGTTTTTATTTGTTTTTTCCCTAGGGTTTTTGTTGTTTTTTGTTTAGGTTTGGTTTGTTTTGCGTTATGATTTTTCTTATTCCTGATACCACTTGTACTTCTGATATTGTGGTTCTGCTAGTTGTTATTGTTCTTATACTCTTTGTTGTGGGTTATCTTTTTTTTATCTGTGCCCGTTTCTTTATGTCTTTGTTTTCTTCTGTTGTTATTGCTCGTCCTGTTTCTTTGACGTGTATATTTTGGTTTAACATCTGTTCTCGTTTTGTGTTTGCTTTTTTAAAAAATTTCAACTGCTCTTGTTGGTGTTTTTTCTCTTATTTTTTGTTTCCCATTTGTTTTAGTTGTCCTTGTCAATTATGCTTTAACTTTTTTCCTGCTGTCTTTCCCTTTTCTTTTTTTCCCCCGTTTTTTCTTGTTTTGCTTTGTTTTGGTGCTCGCTTTCTTCATATTGTTTCTGATATTTTTCTTTTGTCTCTGCTTTTGATTCTGTCCCCTAATCATGTTTCTTTAGTCTTTTTTTTTTCATTCTTGTTCTTTGTCCTGCTGCTATTCGTCTTTTCGTTTACATTTTGTTGTTGATTTTTTTTCTGTTTCAGTCTTTTTCGTCGTGCTTTTTTCTTGGCGAGATTTTATGTTTTTGCCCTCATTGTTATCATATATTTGTTCTTCTTGTTAGTTTGCCTCTTGTCCGTTTTACTTTTCCGTTTCTCCTGGTTTTCTTGCTGTTATCGATTTCTTTTCATATCTGTTTATCAATGTTGATATCGTAATCGACAATGCAATAATAATTGTTATGGATTTGCCATTTACCGTGCATTGTTTTTGTTTTCTGATTTTTGTGTGTGTGTGTGGATGGATTCTCTTTCGTGTTGTTGTTATGGTAGTAGTAATTTCGTTCTCTCGTTGTGCGTTTCTTTCTTTGCCTTCTTGGTTTTGCTCTGTCTGCTACATTTTGCAACTCGTGCTATTATTAGTGACCTTTGGTTCGGCTATTTTTTTTATATCAATCTTTTGCGCGTGCTTTTTTTTTTCTTATTTTCTCTTCCGAATAATTTTGTTTTGATTTTGGTTTTGTTTTTCGAGTTCTTGCCGTTTTTGCAGTTCTTATTGCTTTTGTTCTCTTTTCTCGTATTTTTCTGTCTAGAATTTATTCTCTCTGAAGATGATTTACTTGTTCCTTTTCCTTGGTGCCTTTGGTGTTCTGATTCTGTCATGTCTTGATGTTGTGATCGTATTCTTGCTGGTGTCTTTTGCTGGTCTACATTTATTCTTCCTGTACTTGTTCCTCCTCTTTTTTCTGCTGACTTTGTTGTTCTTTTGTTTCTTTGACTTCTTGCGGTATTTGTTTATGTACGTGTTTCTTTTATTTATGTTGTTCTTGTCATGAATGCTCTTCCTTTTTCTTTTGTTTCTTCTACTTAGCTTTTGTTATGGATTTTTGTTTTTCTCTTCTTTTTTGGCTTTTCTTTCTTTTCTTCCGTTTGATTTTGTTACTCGTTTTCTTCATATCGTTTCAGCTGTTTTTCTGGTTGCTTTTGATTTCGTCAAATTGATGTTTGTTTAATTTTTTTTTCATTCTTATTCCTGGTCTTGATATTTTGTCTTTGATTTACTTTTTGCTCTTGACTTTTTTCCCCTTCTACTCTTCTTCGTGATTTCAGTAATGACTCGTTCATATCTTTGCCGTTATTGTTATTGTAGATGCTCTTTTTCTTCTTGTTGTTGTTCTGCTTCTTGCCGATTTACTTTTCTATTTTCTCCCGGTTTTCTTGACGTTATTTGGTTTCATTTCGTATCCTTTTTCATGTTGATATTGTTATTGATTGTGCAATGATAATAGTAATGGATTTCCAACATATTGTCTTCGTTTGTGATTTTTTAAAATTTCTGTACTGTTTTCTTGTTCTTGTTTTTCTTTGGTTTTGGGGTTTCTCTTCCGTGTTGCTGTAGCTGCAGTGTAAGTATTTTGATTCTCCTGGTCTGCGTTTGTTAATGTCTTCTTTCTTTTGTTCCGTCTAGATTTTGTAATTCGTGTCATCTTGGTGTTGTTCTTTGGCTATTTGTTGATATTATTTTCCATGTTTTTGGTGTTGTCGCTTTTGCTGTTTCTATCTTCCTCTTTTCTGTACTTGTTTCTCTTCAGAATAATTTTGTTTTTGATTTTGGTTTTGGTTTTTCTTGTTCTTGCTGTTTTTTAGTGCTTACTGCTCTTGTTCTTTTCTCTCGTGTTTTTCTGTCTTATGTTTGTTCTTTCTGAAAAGTTTTGTTTATTCTGTTCCTAGGTGCCTTTGGTGTTCTGGTTCTGCCATGTGTTGATGTTACTGTATACTTGCTGGTGCACGTTTTCCTTTTTTAGACTTGGTTCTCCCTGTACTTCTTCCTCCTCCTGTTCTTGTTGACTGTTGTTTTTCTTTCGTTTGTTTCTTTGACTTCATGCCGTCTTCGTGTACGTTCATAATTCGTTTCTCTTTTTGTTGTTTTTGTCATTATTGCTCACATTTTCTCTTTTCTTTTCTTCTTTCGTTTTCATTTGTGTCACGTTTTTCCCATTTTTTCTTTTCTGTTTTGTTTTATTGCTTGCATTCTTGATGTGGTTTTAGCCGTTTTTTTTTCTTTTTATGTTGTTTTGATTTTGCCTCCTAGTTATGCTCGTTCCATTGTTTTTCATTCTTGATCCTGTTCGTGTATCTATTGCTTTCGACGTGTTTATTTTTCTTGATTTTTTTCCCGTTTCACTGTTTTTTTGTGCTTTTCTGGGCGATTTGCTGGTGAAGTTTTTGCCGCTGTTTCATCACAGATGTTCTTTTTTTTTTGTTGCTTATCGTATTGCTTCTTCTTCTTTTGCTCTTCATTTCTCCTGCGTATCCATGTTGATGGTCTTATTATTGATTGCGTAACTAGCATAGTTCTGAATTTGCCGTGCAATGTGTATTGTTCTGTTTTCTATTCTTCCCCTTTTTACTTTCACGTTTTGTTTCTCTTTTCTCATGCTTTCTCTGCTTTGGGTTTCTGTTTTGTGTTGTTTTTGTGCTGCTGTTGGTTTCTTTTTCTCGACTTTTTGATGATGAATATTTTTTTTTCTCTCCATTTTTGTTCGTGTCGTTTTTGTCGTTCTTATTGATTTTCTTTTGTTAATTTATTACTATTACTTTTTTTTGTCTGTCTAAGTTTTGTTTTCCATCGTTCTTGCTGTTTAGTTCATCTCCTTGCATTTTCTTTTTCGTTACCTCTTCTGATCTTTCTTCTTCTTTTCCATTTATCGTCTTTCATTCGTTTCCTCCTCTTGTCTTTTTTTTTGTTCCCTCGTGTCTTTCTCTTTTTTCCTCTTCTTTATCGTACTTGTTCTTACCGAATGATCATTATATTGTTTGTTTCTATTTGTATTTATTCCTTTTATTTATGTTCTTAGTTTTTCCCCTTTGTCTATGACATATTCCAGAGAGACTTACTTGCTCGCATCTTCTATGTTCTGTTCTTTACTGCCTGCTGCTCGCTCATGTTGCTCTCCTCCTCTTTCAGTGCAATACGTAGCGTAACGCTTTGCACACACACTGAACAAATTGAATCCAATTTACGTACACATGACATAATATACATCATAAATAGAGAAATCATCCATCACAATTTTATTACTTTTTTGTTTACTCACTCCTGCACGTCATATCAAGGCTAGAACCATTCAATCACACACAATTTTGTCTCATTGAAATCTAATTGCTCTATTTAAGCTTGCATCAATGTTATCTTACGTTTATTCTTTCTCTTTGGAGGAGATTCACTTCGCCTAGTATATGTAGTCATCGACCATTTTTCACCTCTTCATTTCCATCTTCTTTATCTAGGTCTTCGATGTATTTTGACCATAATTTTGTTTTCTTAAGTTTACATTTAGTCCTACTTTTGCCCATATATTCATTTCCATTCATCATTTTGCAGTCTTGAGATCTCCGCAAAGATGATAAAGTCGTCAGCAACCTGAGTGACTAGTCTTCCTCCCGTCTATTCTCATCCTTTTTCAGACCAGTCAAGACATATCACTCTCATCCTTAATAATCTCTGATATCCCTGGCGTTGATTTTGCCAAATTAACCAAAAGGTTAACAAAATACCTTGGATAAAATGCATAAACAGACCTCTAAGTACACAAAAACCTAGCCTCTATACAAATGACCTAGAGGACCATGTACTGCCACAAAGCAATTACATCTTATTTGACATATCATAATAATGTAACAATCAATCCTGATGGTGAAACTGAGGCCCATTGAAAAATGGAAAATAAATTCGCTCTCATCACATATCATCATCATCATCATGTAATATATTATCATCAATATCATACAGTATTATCAAATCCTAATTAATTTTATGTCAATCATCACTATTATTATTAAAGCCCAGCAGACTGTGCAGAGCCATATCAGGGCTATAACCATCTCTAAAACATCTCGTGATACTGAAAAAAAAAACGGAAAAGAAATTAAGTACACAAACCAATGCAGTCGCGCGCATAATCTAAGGACATTCTACGTGTTGATCATCTGTCCAATTTATCACTACGGTAAAACAACAAACCTGAAATGTTTTAAATACCTACGTACATAAATCAAACAAAGACTCGTCCAAAGTAACTAAAATTGCTTTTGCATTATCATTATTGTTCATTTTTTATTTTTTAATAGTTTTTGTTTTCTTTTGGTTTTTTAAAGCCTAGTCGACTGCATAGAGCCATATCACGGCTATACGTGTTTCAAAACAAACAATACTTCAACAAGAAATAAAAAGGAAAGAAAATCAAGTACACATATCAATGCACTCGCGCACATAATCTTTTGGAGATGCCCCTGGCGTTGACCATGTCCAATTCATCGCACAGTGGATTAAAAAAAACTGAATGCAAATTTGAACATAACTATGGACACTAATGCATATATAAAACGAGCCTAAATTACCTGAAATTGACTTCTGCCTATCTCATTTCCCTAGAGTCAAAACCGCACTTAATACATCATCCAATAATCAATCCTTAGAGAACGTACATAAGACTTCATAGAACACATACAGGTGATGGACCAGCGAGACAGAAAATGATAGGAAGTAATGACAAAAAGTAAAGAAGGAAAGAAGAAACAGTGACAGAAAAGAGAAGTTTCTATCACATAATTCCAAAAGGTGGGATACTACTTATACTGAAAAGCCCCCGGCATCCCCACTGGGGTATAGCTTCTGTACATCCTGAATCCTTAGAGTGAAATGCATTTAATACGTGTACCCAATTATCAGCCTGAATAGAGAGAATGTGAGGTTTTATGGATACATACAGGTAAATGGGCCAGCGAAGCAATAAAGGAAGAGATGCAAACGAGCGATGCAGACAAGAAATTTCTACAAAAAAATTTCCAAATGTTTACGGATACTGTACGTGCAGAAATAGCGCTTGTTGTGTGCTGTGCGTGCGTGCGTGTTGCGTGTGCCGCGCGAGCGTGCAGAATTCTCTCCTTCGAGCGTGGGACACTAACCTTGATAATCTTTGAACGACAACATAAAACCAGATCATTGACTTTCTGTAGGTTTGGTTGTACTGTTGTTTGCTGCCATGTGCATATGTTGACTTACCTGTGGTATTGTCTCAAACAGCTGACCGTGTCCCGTGATGGGAATCAGTTGACATTCCTGTGACACCAGGTCTACGATACTTGTCAATATTGACTCAACGTTTCCTTGTGCCTGTTTGGAAAAACACACAACGTTATCATTTCGCGTTTTGTTGTATGACACACGGACAGCAACTTAAACGCATGCACGCTTGTGGCGCGCCCCTCCCCTTCCCCTCCCCTCCACACACACACACACACACACACCACACCCACACACACACACACACACACACACACACACACACACACCACGCAGCACTGTACACACACCCTCGTCGACAACATTGTAGACCGTTGAAGTGTAGCTGTGTAGCTTGCCAGTTACACTGACATGGCAGGGGTGATTTTTTTTTTCTGGGAAGCGATGGGTTCTGGGACCTCAGTGGCACCGTCCATATTGGGTTGTCTAAAAGGATGTCCATCTGAGACAGTTGCTCATGACTTTTCTTCAGTGTCACCTGTAAATAACCAGAAAATTGTATTATCATTGTGTGTTGGTCTTTTTCCTCAAACATTTATTTTACATTTACATTCATGAATATAGAATTTTGCATGTAACAGAATGGAGTCAATCTTGTCTTATGTCTTGTGTGCATATACAGGGACTGTATATACACCTAGTGGTGCAGCTGGTTGTGTACGTGTTTAAAGAGGTGTGTTAGTAGGACTTGAAGAAGATACTGCAGGGGAATGTTTAGCATCTTCATCTAATGGCGACACGAGAGAGGAGCAGACAGTGACATCAAGAGCTGTCTCTCAAGGCTGAATACATCTTAAGAACGCTGGACAAGTGTAAAAGTCCCCATAACACAGCACCAACACCAACACGAGACTATACAAATACTGTGCCCTTTCCACTCTCCTTTACGACGTAGAATGGAAAGTGACCTTATCAAGCTGTCAAGCATCCATACTAAGACCCTTCAGAAAATTCATACGAATCTTCTGGAACAACATCTCCAATTAACTATCACTACTTCAATGCAGCCAACAAAATATGGACATCATGAAAAGAATAAAGGTCGGATTGGTCACATCGTTCGAGGACAGCAGGATCACGGCACCCGAACTGTCCTTCATGGACACTAAAATGAAGACGGCAAGAAATAACCAGTCGCCGTGGTGTAGCGGTCAGCGCAACGGATTACCGACAGGAAAATAGTGGGTTTGAATCCCCATCAGTCCCTTCAAAAATCACTGTCAGATACTTCGGTTCCAACCGGCCCCTTCCCGGAGCTGAGCGTGTTAGGATTCATTGGAAAGCGTGGAATCCCAAAATCGAGTCTCATCCGCTTCACGGACGCGTCTTTGATGGCGTTGCGCTGGTGTCTGTATCTCTCGGACCTAGTGAGCACATGGGTACATCATGATAGTAAGTATATAGTACAGCCCTTTCTCACAATGTCAATCCTACATGGAACCCCATAGCGTGACTCATCCTCCACTTCCTCCTCCTCCTCATGTGTCCTGCTGCATGGCACTGGCGATCATGGCTCTCCATATGAATTTATCTTTTGTTGCTGCAAGTACATCAACTCTTTCTTCCTTCATCCATTCCGCAAACCCGTCCAATATTTTCTCCCTGGGTCTACATGATGCTTTTCCCCCTCCAACTTTGTTTTTTTGACTAGGTGCTCTAATTTCTCTTGCCCCATAAAATCTATATACGTTTTTTTAAAAAAAAATTATTTTACTAATCTTTATTAATGTTCTTTTTGTGATCGCCTCTTTCAATCGTTTGTTTTCTTTGCTGTCCATGAAACTTAACATTCTTCTCAGAAACCACATTTCAGCTGCCTCAATCTCCTTCTGTACCCGAGTGCTGACTGTCCACGCTCCGTATCCGTATGACAGTATCGGTTCTTTAGAACACTGAACTCTCTTCCTCTCTTCCTTATCAGCCTATAGGTTTTTGTGCAGGTTCTGGAGTCTGTCAGATGATTTTTGGCAGATCTGGTTGGAGCGTGTATGGAATTGTGGGTGGTAGAGACCTCCAGATTTCAGATTTTGAGTCCACGACTTTATCAACAGAGACGGCAACAGCCCGCTACAAAACTAACAACATTACCGGTAATCAGGGTTATAATTAAGTGCAAAAGAATGAAAGGTGCTTACCTTGATATAAATTAACAGCAACTGATTATTTTCTGCTCTTTGCTTTCTCACTGGACCTTTTTTTCAGCAGCCCAATAAACACAACTGCGGTAAATAAATTATCAAATAAAAGAAATTGCTGGTTTCTTTTTCTGTTTGCTCCATCATGACGAAGTTCAAATGTGGCTGAACCTGAACGTCCGGCTGTTCAGACAGTCAGACTTGTGCGTGACCTGAACTCAGACGAGAGACAAGTATTCCCCGTGCAGATTATTCCGCTTTCTCGAACTTGTGTGTTGTGTGCTCATGTGTGTGTGTGTGTGTGTGTGTGTGTGTGTGTGTGTGTGTGTGTGTGTGTGTGCACGCGTGCGCGCGTGCGTCTGAGTGTGTTTTATCCCTGTGCAAATTATCCAGGTGTAACAAGATTGAGTGTGTGTGTGTGTGTGTGTATGTGTGTGTATGTGTGTGTGTGTGTGCGTTTGTGCGTATATGTGTGTAGTGTGTGTGTGTGTGTGTGTGTGTGTGTCGTATGTGTGTGTGTGTGTGTGTGTGTGTGTGTGTGTGTGTGTGTGTGTGTGTGTGTGTGTGTGTGTGTGTGGTGTGTAAAACCATACGTTTCGCGTCCAATCAATCACACAACCAACAAGCCAAATAAAGCCCTCTTGCAAATTGCCAGCCAACAAACCTACTGGCCAACTAACGCTGTCATTACACTTCACTGTATATCGTCCTTACCCCGTCCCCTTCAAAACCAAACAAGCCTTTTCTCCTCCATCCCTCCATTTATCGTTCATGTAGCGGTTTTGACTGTCATTTGTAATGCAGCCATGGACTCAAGATCCGGTGTCTCGAGTTCGATCTCAGCCCGCAACATGAAAATTACAACTGACCTATTCGCTACCCATCTTAATCCTTTGACTTCCACACCCTATTTACCAACTGCAAAAGCTTAACCCTTTGACTACCTCACCATATCCACCAGCTTTCTGCAGGAAACTGGTGGATAGATTGAGGGAGTTAACACGGTAAGTCTTTGCTTTGAAAGCGTGGTTGACAATGCAAAATGCTGATAGACAGGGTGAGGGAGTCAAAGGATTGATGCTCCTATTATTCTGGTGGTGTCAGTTTAATTAATGTTTCCTAAGTATGAACCAGGAATGTCAGCGATACATGGAAAGAAAACAGAAAAAGGACCCAATACAGCCATCACAGGAGCAAGATGGGATCCAAAACCCGATGCCTAAAGCAACCTACCAGAGAAGAAGACAAAAACAAAAAAAACAAAAAATAAATAAAATAAATAAAAAAAGATAAAAAAAGGAAGCAAGGGGAAGAGTCCACTATTAATACAGCTCCCCCATTTTGCTACCGTACACGTTGAATTGTCCCCTAACAACTATGCAGGCACGTTCACACACACACACACACACACACACACACACACACACACACACACACACACACACACACGCACACGCACACGCACACGCACACACACAAAAGAAAGAAAGAAAACGAAACAAATATTTTTTTTTTTTAAATAAAGAAAAAAAAACAACCGCTCACTAACGCAAAGAAAAGAAAGGAAACAAACAAACAACAACAACAACAACAACAACAAAACACATTGACAGGGAACAGACAAATAAGTGTCGGTTCACAAAGGACTAAAAAGTATCACGCACGTGTCCCTATCTGTCATGCTTCACGTGCGTGCTGGAACTAATCCTGCGTTTCCAGACAAAAGTACTTACAGAAGTGATAAAATAGTGGAGCGGTTGACCCAGTAAAAAAAATGCACCCACCTAGTTCTCAAAAGATCTGAGTTTAAATCATGGATCAGACAGAACTTCTCTTCTCCACCTCTCTCCTCCTCCCTCCCCTATCAATTAGGTACGAAATGTTGGTCTGGGTGCTAGTATTTCTCTTTTTCCACCATTGCTCAGAAGATTTTTGGTTCTTTTTGTTTGCTTGTTTGTTTGTTTTTCCTTCAATCATGACAATAGCGAAACAAGCAACACTGAATCAATGTACAGTCACGTATATACAGTGAGTAACGTATATCATACGTTTTGTTTTAGTTTGTTTTGTTTTTACTGTCGGGTTTGGTGTTGGCCGCTGCACTCTTTGACACCGCCAATCCCCCCCCCCCCCCCCAACCACTCTGTCTTGACTCTTGTGGACAACTTCGTGAATATTTTTGGCCAATGATGTTGGGTTTTGTTTTCGATGTATGAGATTGGAGGTGTGCCTTTCTTCTTTTTTGTCTGTTTTTCCTTTAAAAAATTGGTTGCCATGAGGTCCGGTTCTTGCTACGTGACACATGACCAATGTGTTTCAGTCTTCTCTTGTTGATGTCTGCTGGTAATTTTGGGTGGTATCAAGTTCTTCCAGGACACTTTCATTAGTTCTTCCATCTGTCCATTTGACACGTGGTAGTCTCCGATAAAATCACATCTCTGCTGTCTCAGTTCTTTTGCAGTCAACTTTTCTCGTCGCAATAAGTCATGACTGGCCAGACTAAACATTTTAAAATTTTCATTTTCAAGACATTTGGTAGGCCTCTGTGTTTGATATCTAATTAGTTTTGAATTTAGAAAAAAAAAACCGCAATGGGGTGTTTTTTTTTACATATACATATATACACACATACATACATACACATGCTTATACATACATCTAATTATACGCGCGCGCGCGCACACACACACACACACACATATATATATATATATATATATATATATATTATGTGTGTGTATATATATATATATACACGATGCTGGTGTGAGCCAACGATGATTTTTCGAATTATCACTGCGGTGTGTAATTTTCGCCAATAAATGGCATCAGGATCATATCAATATTCTGAAAATAGAAACAAAACACCTTTTGTTAAGGAAACAGTAAACATGAAATAGGGACAAGTATAAGCGGTCAAGGAAAAGCCAGACTACAACTTAATGGTCATATAAAATGGTTATATATACGTATGTGTGTGTGTGTTCATATATGTTCATATATGGTTCATATATGTGTATACAGACACACACACACACACACACACACACACACACAACACACACATATATATATATATATATATATATATATATATATATATATATATATATATATACTACACGTCATTATTGAAGGGCCAGGAACGTTTTTGAGTCAATTTTTGAAAGGAGAAATAACCTATTTTCTCTTACTCTTTTCTCCAATTCGTTGCCGTAACTGAATGGATAAGAGCTCAGACAACATTGCAGTTTCCTTTTGGCACGTGTTTGGGGATTTGCCGATTTACAATGGGCGGCCCAAGGAAGACAATTTCCACACGAAATTGTCGAATCTTCAGCAGGGTCTCTCTGACGACGCAGGCAAGGTAGCGACAAAATTCGCTTTGCACGTGCAAGGCAAGCCCTTTTTGAACACTACTCCAGCCAAAGTTGCCCGCAGACGAGGATAAAAAGGACCCGTTCTTGGTTCGTTTTAACCATGCTTGCAAGACGACGGATGACGGATGAGCAGCGGGGGAGAGCCCTCGCTCTGCTTGATGAAGGCCTAGCGCAGCGGGAAGTTGCTAGACGACTTGAAGTGTCGCATTCCACAATCCAGAGACTGCTGGAGCGCTTCAATGAGACTGGAGCAGTCCAGGAAAGGCGTCACACGGGTCGACCCAGAGTAACGACAAGACAGCAAGACCGCTACCTTGCCCTCTCCGTCCTGAGGGAAAGGGCATCCACTGCGGTGACCTTGAGGGGTCAGCTGAGGGACGCAACAGGTGCTAACATCAGCTGCAGCACGGTGAGAAGACGGCTACATGAGGCAAACTTGAGGTCACGGAGACCGGCCGTCCGACCCGTGCTGTCACCGGTCAACAGAGTGCGCCGCATGACCTGGGCCAGGGAGCACGTGACCTGGACAAGGCAACAGTGGGCCCGGGTCTTGTTTTCGGATGAGTCCAGGTTCACCCTGACCTTTAACGATGGCCGGGCTCGGGTGTGGCGACGTCAAGGGGAGAGGTTCGCTGACGCCACTGTCCAAGAGCATAACCGGTACGGCGGCGGGTCGGTGATGGTGTGGGGTGGCATGAGCCGTGGTACCCGGACCCCCCTGCTCCCCATTGACGGCATCCTGAACGGGGTCCGGTACCGGGACGAGGTTCTGGCGGCCGTGGCACTGCCTGCGCTTGTGGACCTTGGTCAAGGCGCCATCTTCCAGGACGACAATGCACCTGCGCATCGAGCACGCCTTGTGACCGACTTCCTGGAGCAGCATGAAGTCGTCCGTATGGCCTGGCCAGCGTGCTCACCTGACCTGAACCCAATTGAACACCTCTGGGATGTGCTCGGGAGGCGCATCAGGGACAACCACCCCCCACCGGGCACCCTGGCCAGGCTGGTCGACATCCTGCAGATCGAGTGGGCGGCCATCCCTCAGGACACACTCCGTACCCTTGTGGGGTCGATGCATCGGCGCTGTGAAGTATGCATCCAGGCTCGGGGCGGACACACGCGATATTGAAAACAGATTGGCCAAATCTGACACTTTCTGTTTTTTGAAAAGGGGGGGATGTTCCTTTAAATGCATGTGCTGTTCACTAATGGGTCATTGTGCTAATTTCTTTTTCCAAAACAGGTGTGGAAATGATGAAATAAAACATAGAATCAATTCTAAACATTGTCAATTACCGAATTCCACGCTCCACGCATTCCACGCTTTTACTTCACAGCCAATCAGAATAAAGACACCAAAAACAACACTGCTCCAGTCCACAAAAGCAAAAATGAGCCAAAACTCTATACAAAAGTGAAAATGTAAAAACGCTATGAAAGTATATACAACACATCCGTCACAGCAGGTAAATTGAAACACACGCAAATAGAACAACACACATACAAAAACAGCCTGAATTTGATATGGTTTATCCACTGTGACAAAAAGCGAACAAGGAGAGAAACAAACACTAATTAATAAATGAATAAATGATGGAATGAATACATAAACAAACAAATAAATAAACAAATAAACGAAGTAACAAATAGATGATACATAGATAAATACATAAATGTATGTATGAATGAATGAAATGAATGGATGAATGGTTGAATGATTGAATGAATGAATGAATGAATGAATGAATAAATAATTAAATGATAGATAAATAGATAAATAAATAAAGAAAGACAGAAAGAAAGAAATAGGCGAACAACTAGATACTAACTAAATGAATAAATAAATAAATGAATGAACTAATAAATGAATAAATAAATGAATAAATGAATAAATAATTTATAAAATAGTTAAATAAATAAACACATAAACTTTTATCATTAGCCTTATCATCACGGTCCAAAACCCAGTCGGCTGTGCTCTGTATCTATCTCAAAACACACATATCGTCTCAATGATCCTGAAAAATATCACACACACACACACACACACAACACACACACACACACACACACACACACACACACACACACACACACACAGAAGCATACAAACACACACACACACACACATACACACACACACACACACACACACAAACACATAAACACACACACACACACACGCACACACACATACACACACACACACACACACACACACACACACACACACACCACACACACACAACACACACAAGAAGCACATTTTGGATTCAATCAATCAAATTCGAAGACACACTTACAACCATTTTTTTTTTCTTCTCTTTATTGGATTTGTTTTCTCTGTACTCTACATAAAATAGCATGAAGAACCTAGATAATCATGTTAAGCAGCAAAAACTAGCTCTTCCAAGTTAATATTTATTCTCATAATATTTTTGACTAAGTAATGTATATGTCTCCCCTCGCCTTTTTCATATGTTCGTACCTTGCAACCGCTAGCATAATAAAATTGTGTCTGCTAGTTTTTTTTCAACAAAAGCAACAAAACAGGAGCCTACTAATACAATCCATTTTCATTATGTAGATACACAAAGGATGGACTCAACCTGTCACTGCTTCTAGTTTTACCATCGACCACAATCCCCTCTATGGCATTTCCATTTTGTTCTGGCATCATTGACTTTGTATTCAAGGATGGGTCATAGCGGACGATATAAAAAGAAAGAAAGGGAGAACGAGATAAGGAAAGACAGACTGACAGAAAAAAAAAGAAGAAACAAAGAGGCAAAAAAGAAAGAAAATAGAAAGAGAGAAAGAGAGAGAGAGAAAGAGAAAGAGAAAGAGAGAGAGAGAGAAGAAAGGAAAAAAATGAAAGAAAGTAAGTAAAGAAAAAGAGAAGAAGGGTTGAAAATGAAAGAACAAAGCAGGACAAGAGAAAAAGTAAGACAGAAAGGAAGAAAGAAATAATCAACAGGAGTAGAGAAAGAAACAAGAAGTTAAAAGAAAGCCAAGGAAAAAGAAAGAAGAAAATAAAACAAAAACAACAACAACAACAAAATAAAAAACAACAATACAACAACAACAACAACAACAACATAAAACGAAAGGTGGATAACAAAGAAAACAAAAAACGCAAAAGGCACAGAAATGGAAGAAAAATAAAGAACAAAAAAAGAATACTAAGATAACAGAAAACACTGAATGGTGCCGGATGTGACCAACAGGAACAGTGCCTCACAGCTGGCCAAATCATCATCTCCAATCTTCCAACGCCACACGGCTGTCAGACTTGTGTTGATACCTGACTCGAGACAGTCTGGAACCAGAAAAACACGAAAATAGAATCAGAACGCGTATTTAATACAAGACAAGACAGGCGCAAATTTTCGGCCAACTGGCCTTTGTCAAGCGTGAATGTAAGATCACAAACAAACACCAAATACAAAATTATGAGAAAAAGACTGAAACATCCCTCCTGCCAGTTGTCTTGTTTTGTTGTATTAAATACGCGTTCTGATTCTATTTTCGTGTTTTTCTGGCTCCTGTTTGATTGAACGCCGTCAGTCGCACTTGTTTTGGATTTCGAGACAATCGGTCTGATAATAAATGTAGACAAGTGAGGATGACGGATTTTTGCTGAGTGCACGAATTATGGACTAGCAAACTGCCATAGTTTATGTGATGGTGAAGAAAAGGCAAAAAGAAGAATGAAGAAAACCAGGAACAACAACAACAACAAGAAGTTAAAAAGAAAGCCAAGGAAAAAGAAAGAAGAAAATAAAACAATAACAAAAAAAACAAAACAACAACAACAGCAACAACAACAACAACAACAACAACAAAAACAGCAACAAAGAAAGAAAGAAAAGAGAAAAAAAGAAGAGAATCAGAAAAGAGCTGAAAAATATTTGTTAACACCTCATCCTGAAAGATAGAGACAAAAATCTTTTAATGTCAGAAAACAACAACAAAAACTTGTTTCCTCAGCGCATGTAAAGTTAGTCCATCAAAATGCTGACTTGTCTTGTTTTACAATTTGATTGCGAATAACCTTGTAATATCCTTAGTTCTGAATGGGCTTAGGATTCGTTTGACATTTCCAGTCCATCGATCCCGTCCTCTGTCTATCATTCCTGTTGGAAAATGATGTGAAGGTACGAAACTATCCATTCTCCCCTTTCCTCAAGATCCCACGCTAAGTGATGGTGAAACTGGACTCATCCCCACTTGACATGGTCGAGACTGAAGGAGTTCAAGCCCCGTTACACTTGTTAGAAACAGCTGGTAAAATCCCTACCAATCAAACTTAGTGGAAATGCAGTCAACTGTTACTGGTTAAAATTCTATTGAAAGAGTCAGCCAACCCGTGGTAAAAGTGTGTTTGCCTTATGATCGAACCGTCTACCCTGTTTTATAAGCATGGCCCTGTAACACCAGCTGAGCTAAAGGGAGGTAAGAGGGGCAACATATTTACTTTGGATGCTGTGTTAATGATGTTGTACGTGCCAGAGAAGCCAGATGGGTGACAAGGAATCACACACTCCACATTTCTCTAAGCTGGTCATAAGCTCGCTTTTCTGCATTTGTCAAATCCTATCGGACACAAGCGGTAGTTGGTAGTCAAGTGGTTAAACATCGGACTTCCATTTGATCATCCTTAATACCTGTGCCTGGGGGGGGGGGGGGGGGGGTAAAGGATGGAGATCTTTCTGATCTCCCACGTCAGCCTGTTAGTAGATCTGCCTGTGGCCTCCTTCGTATGCAAAGGCATGCAGATAATTAAATACATACGTAAAAAATACGTGAGTTATGTCAGTATTTGGTGGCTTTTGGAAACATGACAGTTCCCAGCTAGGTTTCCAAGCTCAACCAAATTGTATGTAACATTTCGTATTGGTTGACCACGTAAACAACACGTTTTTTATGTTAGTTTTGTTTGTTGGCTTTTTCACTCTTGCAAAGAAGGTTTTGTTCGTCTTTCAAATTTCATACCCCATAGTTTTAACATTTAAGTTTTCAGTTTTTCCTGATATAGCATATGTGTACTAGGAATATATTCCACATGTAAGAGTACTCCAAATTATAGATGGTGGGCAGAATATAAAATGATTATTACATGAGCCATGAGTCCTACATTCTCTTTCCTTTCCTTCTCTCTCTGTCCCTGTCTCTCTCTTTCTCTCTGTCTTTGTCTGTCTGTCTGTCTGTCTCTGTCTGTCTGTCTGTCTGTCTCTCTCTCTCTCTATCTCTCTCTCTCTCTCTCTCTCTCTCTTCTCTCTCTCTCTCTTCCGTTCTCTGTATTACCCAGGAAATGGATGAGGCTAGAATGTGTGGTCATAGTCTCACCAATGAGCTGAAGGGACGCTCAACTCTGCGTAGAAGCCATTTTGGTTTGAAACATACCCCAGCATAGGTGACATTATTGATGTCATTCGAACACACAACATTTCAGTCATGAGTCTGTTCCGCTGACCACTTCACCATAGACGTGTTAGTCTATTTATTGTAAATATCAGTTTGGTATTTCAATCAAAATTACATTTTGAAACGACAACAGGATTAATTATGTTAATATTTGTAATTGCTTCTAAACGCTATAACAGTTTGCTCTCTATGTCTGTCTGTATGTCTCTTTCACGCTCTCTCGCTCACTCACGCACTCACTCACTTACTCTCTCTCTAACGCTCCATCTCCTTCCCTCCCTCCCTTCCCCGTCTCTCTCTCTCTCTCTCTCTCTCTCTCTCTCTCTCTCTCTCTCTGTTTCGTTCTATTGACGATTGACTCCAAAGACAAGTTAATACTCCATACATTTTAATGCTTTCTGTCAGATTCACAACTGATCTGGTTTGCAGAGAGCGCTAATCAGTTCACATACACACACACGACTAACATTTTCGTGTTGCTATCAGCAGGCTGACTACAGTCTACTGTTAACACAAAGTAAAATCCCCCTTTGTTACCACACATAACATTCTGTGTCTCTGTCACACACACACACACACACACACACACACACACACACACACACACACACACACACACACACACACACACACAGACAGACACACACACACATACACACACACACTCTGTTTGTCTGTCTGTCTGTTTGCCTGTTCCTCTCTCTGTCTTTCTTTCATCTCTCTTTCTCTCTCACACACATACACACACTCTGTCTGTCTGTCTGTCTGTCTGTTTGCCTGTTCCTCTCTCTGTCTTTCTTTCATCTCTCTCTCTCTCACTCTCTCCATTTCTCTCTCTCTCCTTCTCTCTCTTGTCATTTCTGTGTCTCTTCCTCTCTCTCTTTTCATTTCTCTCTCTCTCTCTGCTCCCCTCTCTCTTTTGTTTTTAATTTGTCTCTCTCTCTTTCTCTCTCTATCTCCCTCCCTCTTTCCCTTTTCATGTCTCTCTCTCCCTCCTCCACTTTCTGTTTTCATTCTCTCTGTCTCTGTCTGTCTGTCGGTCTCTCTCTCTCTCTCTCTCTCTCTCTCTCTCTTCTCTCTCTCTCTCTCTCTCTCTCTCTCTGTATCTCCCTTCTCTCTCTTTCTTGTGTCTTTTTCTCTGATATCACACTGTACACAAATTGGCTTACGGGGGTCTTTGGGGAATGTAATGCGCCGTGGATAAAGAAACAGGAAAGAGGTGATGGACCTGACAATCACAGGCATGTAAAGCCAGGCAGTCAAGCGTTGTGCATGTGACCCCCCAACACTTCTCTGAGGGCCACCAGCTTTGATCCACCGCTACGAACCTTCGATCACGTATTGATGCTGGCGGGAGCGATGGGTACATGTCGGACCATGGGAAGATCGCCAAAGATTTTTTTAGCTGGCTGTGTCATTATAATCACCATCACCATCACCATCACCATCACCATCATTATTATCATGATCATCATCATCATCATCATCATCATCATCATCATCATCGTCGTCGTCGTCATCGTCATCATCATCATCATCATCGTCGTCGTCGTCGTCGTTTTTGTCGTCATCGTCGTCGTCGTCACCACCATCATCACCACCATCATCATAATCGTCATCGTCGTCATCATTATCATGATCATCACCATAATCATCATCATTATCACCACCACCACCATCACCACCACCATCATCATCTCATCTCATCATCATCATCATGATCAGTAGCAGCAGCAGCAGCAGCAGCAGCAGCAGCAGCATCGTCATCATCATTATCATTGTCATCATCATCATCGTATGCCCTACCGTATGGTATAGGCGATCATGGCCCTCCATTCGAATCTGCCTTTTGTCACTGCATGTACATCCCCCACCCTCTCTGACTTCATCCACTCTGCAAGTCTGTTCAATACTTTCTCCCTGTGTCTAATTTCTCTGTCCTATAAATGTTGCTTATCTTTCTCTAATCTTCTTCATTAATAATCTTTTTGTGTGTGTGTGTGTGTGTCTGCCTTTTTCAAGACTGTCTCGTTTGTTTTCTTTGCTGTCCATGGAACTTTTCACATCCTTCTTAGAAACCACATTTCAGATGCCTCAGTCTTGTTTCTACTGTATCATAGATCATGGAAAGGCCAATGGTGTGGAGTTTTGATTGTGTGTTAAAGAAAGGTTCCTCGCACCCGCGCTCTTCCATATGCGCTCCACTATGTCGGTCGTATGTTATAACTATTATCTGGCAAACTCCTGGAGTCTACGCAAATGCCATATCCGCTGGTGAGATCTTCAATTGGGGGAGGGCGAATAGAACATACGGAAGTCTAAGCTGACAACACCAGAATGATAGAAGCATTAAGCTGGGTAGCAAACAATTAAGTGTTTATGTCGTTGACTGGGACTGAACTGGAAACATCAGATTTCTAGACCACAATTCTATCACAAGGACCAGCACTCCCGTGCACATCTACTTGTACAGTTGTGCCTTAGTCACTACAAGGGGGTTTTGATTTTCATGTCTGAAGTTTAGCCGAGTAACCAGGATGTATAGGTCGACACCTACTTGGCTCAGGGTGCTGCTTTCCTTCTATTCTGTTATTACTTTTTAACGATGTTATAGAATTCACTGTGGACACCAATGTTGTAAACAGGTTGAGGTTTCGAGATGAACTGAATTTCGTCTGACTGGAGTATGCTTAAAAAATCTGAGATCTTTTGCACCTCCCTGCTAGATAAGTTTGTGTTGGCAGAGAGGTAGAGTTAATGCCTTTAGATCTTTTTGAGCAATTTTGAGGTTTGATTGCAAAACGGTATGTCATGTAACCTTCAATTTGTCCTTATATTATATCACACTGATATCTTTTTAGAGCCAAGGAAACTTAAGCAGCAAGGGAATTTGACTGGGACTCAACTTGAACGTCGCCGCACGAGCGGTTATGTCTTCATGACAATCTAAGGATTATAGGAAACCCAATGTTTGGAGCCTGTTTTAAGAAGAATTCATCGATATCAGATCAATCCATATGCACCCTGTCCTGATCTGCGTGCAATTTTCTGGCAGACTTTCTGAGCCTGCAGAAAACCCTACGTGCTGGCAAGGCCTTGAAACGAGGAGAAATGGGGAGGGACCTGTAGAATATTAAGCTGAGACCATCATCATGATGGAAACATTAAGAATGACAGCCAATAGGCCATTTTTGCATGTTGTGGGCTTAGACTGAACTCGATATATGAATATGCTGAGTCCACGATTCTGTCAAAAGAACCAAGCAGCTCGTGATCAACATGGCCCGCCACAGGGTTGAATTCACAACCCATGCGTTATGAACATGGTGCTATAACAACTGAGCTATTGGCCATTGTGATTGCAACAAACTGGCTAGGACAACGGGTTTGAACGAAAAATGGATTTTCCCCATCATGTGGTGTTTACGGCATTGATGCACATGGAATTTATTCCTTATTGAGAAACGCTGTCTTATGAACACTGAAACCGAAATAGAAGGTAGTCCATAAAAATGGCGGCGGTAGAGGGGCACCCAAAGGTCATGACGTGGATGCGTCTCGGCCCCCTTAGAGTGTAAGGAGTTCAGGGCCAGAAACACTCGCTGGATGGAGGCTTCACCACTGAGGACCTTCTGCTGTCCAGTCTCCGAAGAGTTCCTTGCTACTGACAGAAAACAAAAAGTGATATGGAAGGATGTCCATGAACACAACACATGAATCCTGTTCCATTTGTGCAGAAATCATAACTTCGTGGATCCACTCTCTCTCTCTCTCTCTCTCTCTCTCTCTCTCTCTCTCTCTCTCTCTCTCTTTTTTTTTTTTCTCTCTCTCCCTCTTTCTCTCTCTCTCTCTCCCTCTCACACTGTCCATGTGTCTGCCTGACTGTGTGTCTCTGTTTCTCTCTCCCTTTCATTCTTCCTCTGTTTCTCACGAACACACAACGCATGCAAACACACACACGCTCGTGTGCGCGCACACACACATACACACACGTTTGAGAATGGTATACATTTTTGTTACTGTATTCATAGCCATACGCGATTATTTGTTTTTCTTTTTGTTTGTTTATATATATATATATATATATATATATATATATATATATATATATATATATATATATATGTGTGTGTGTGTGTGTGTGTGTGTGTGTGTGTGTGTGTGTGTGTGTGTGTTTAGATTTCGACATGTTTGTACTGTGCTTTTTTCGATTCTTATATGCATAACACAAGAATAGCAACAGCTGATGTGTAACCTGGCCTATGTGCTGATCTCAATCAAAACTGAAGTGTTATTTTGTCTCATTTCGTTTCATTGCAATTGACTTTCGTTTCTTTTTTGCCAAGTGATGTACATTTCAGAGCAGTGTAATGGTGTCTAGGTTGTCTGTTCCCGAAAACTTGCTCCAGACATCTGCATCTCCTGTCCTTTACCTCGTTGACAATACAGCTGATGACTGATTGTCTGTACGTTAATCTCCGGGTTGTGGACATGTAATCTGATGGCTGCTTGGTTTTACAGACATATCCCTACCGTTTCTAATCAAATGATGGTGATGATTATGGGCCGTGTCGTAAATCGCCTGGCGTGGGTTTCCCTTTGGGATGCGAGAACGCTCCTGGAGATGCTTGTTTGTTTGGTAGGAACTGTACTGCAAAACAAAGTCCTTTGCCTTCGAGTTCTGCTTCTGACAGTCCGTCTCCTATTCAGTGGCAATAGTTCTGCATTGATTTAACCCTTTGAACCCGGCTGGCCACTGCAGCAGCCAGCGCGATTAATACCTCTGAACCCGGCAGGCCGCTGGAGCGGCCTGACATGTCTGGTTGACCTGGCCTGGTATGGTGCTGGCGTGCGGTATGCGACCTACCGGCACCTACTCTCCTCTGCCACATCCTGTTTATATTACCGAATTCCAGACACCCTATACTTTCATCCTGGCAAATTTTTAAGTATTAGAAGGATTTATTCTGAGACACCGATTTTTGCTAGAATTTCTCTAAAAATACTCAGGGTTGAGGGTATCAGAGGTCTAGAAGTACTTAGGGCTGAAAGGGTTAAGATATCATTTAATGTGAATGTGCCCTGTGCATATCGCAGGAAGAGAGTGGTTCTCCATTCTCTCTTGGCCTGGAGGCAGGGCTGGACTTGGTTTGTGCACCTTGTGTGGCTATGTCCCAAGGTTTGTCATCACCCTATCTAGTCATTTGGTTTGTAAACAATTAACTGATGACTGGGGCCGAATGAGTTTTGCAACGCGTGGACAGCCCTTCCCCCACCCCCAATCCTCTGTGCTTGATGAATGGCATTGGGGGCATGGGAAGTGATCGTCTGGAGAATGGCAAGGCGTTGGTACTCTGGGCCCCATCCACATCATCGTGGTGTTTCTTATTAAGTCTATTCTGTGTCATGGAAAGACTTTCAAGTAGGTGGTGTTGATGCCACAGCCGGTGAGACTGGCTTTCAGGATATCCTTGTATCGTTCTGGTGGTCTTCCCTAAGCAGTCTGTCCTTGCTCAGGTCTCTGCACAACAATATGTTTGGGGTGTGGTTCTCTTCCACTCTGGCAAAGTGTGCTGCCTCACAAAGCTGGCATTTGATGAGTAGACACACTGTCCTTGTTAAATCACGCTTCTTCAGAACTTGAAGATATTCAAGGTTTTATATAGACAGACAAAAAGACAGAGAGACAGAAAGACAGAAAGACAGAAAGACACACACACACACACACACACACACACACACACACACGCACACACACACACCACACACACACACACACATGTACACACTCAAATTCTCTCTATCACTCATTCTCTCTCTCTTTCTCTGACACACACACACACCCAGCCTGAACGAAACTCTCCCCATTTTTCATCTTTTTTTTTCCAAAGGAGAAATACAGTGAATTTGGTATATCCATTTTTTCTCACGTCACAGACAAAACAAAACAAAACAAAACAAAAAACAAATCAACTTCAAAAACCCCACCCTTACCACTGTCTGGCCGACTGTACGGAAAACATGCAATTATAACTCTTACGCTTTATGTGGAGAAACTCATAAGGTTGTAGTTCCGCCCTGTCTGCCTTCCCTTGTGTGTTCAGTGACAGGATGGATGGTGTCCTAGTTGGGTTGCACGTGCCACGGAAGAGGAGCACGAAAAAAAAGATATTGACAAGCAAGTTTCTCTTTAAGCCAGTCTAAAGTGTCTCTGCCCCACTGTGTAATTGCTGTATATAATGTTTGCGTGGCTACATGACATGAAGGTCATCCTCAGGGGTCGTACAGAGATCCATCAGCGTGAGCAGGAATGGCTATGTTAATTTTGATGTATATGATTTATTCCCGGAGTTACACAATTTACATAGATTTCAGGATTGCCCTTTGTGTTCTGAACGAATTCTATATGCACTGACGCAGCAGATGCCATGTGGTAGATAAGATCCGAAATGATCGTGGTAAAAGCCCTATGGGCTGGTAAGGTAGTGAAAGTTTTTTAGTTCGAATACATGCTTTCTATGTCTATCCTTCAAGTAAAGTATGACTGCACTGTATTGATGCTTCATACATTAACGTCATAGAAATCCATGTAAGGCAACTGAACATACAACTGCTTCTCACTTTCTAAAAAAAATATAATATCTATCATTTTAATTGTGTTAGCTCTTCATGCATACTTGTTCAAATAAAAAAGAAAAAAATCATAAGCATACACATACACGCGCAAACACACAAACGCATGTACACACACAAACGCATAGATATATAGCCATATGCTTATTTTTAGTCATTAATACAATGCCCCTATCTTCGCTTTTCCTTTTTTTTCTTTTTCTTTTTCTTGTGGGGTGTGTGTGTGTTAAATATAGAGAAATATAGTGATATGTAGATGATATATATATATATATATATAAATATATATATAACACACACACACACACACACACACACACACATATATATATATATATATAAAATACATATATATATATATATATGTATATATATATATACATGTATATATATATACATATATATATATATGTATATATATATATATATATACATGTATATATATATATATATATACATATATATATATACATATATATATATATATATATATATACATATATATATATATATATATATATATATATATATATATATATATATATATATATATATATATTCATTCATTCCAGCGAATTAAGTTTGAATCAAAACGTCTTTCTGTCCACATTTTTTATCACGTCACAGTGAAAAAAGTCAACAACTTTAAAAAAAACAAACGACTTCCTTACCACTGTCTGGCCGACTGCACCGAAAACATGCAATTACAACATGTACGCTTTATGTGGAGAAACTCGTAATGTTGTATTTCTGCCCTGTCTGCCTTCCCTTGTGTGTTCAGTGACAGGATGGATGGTGTCCTAGTTGGGTTGCACGTGCCACGGAAGAGGAGCACGAAAAAGAGATATTGACAAGCAGGTTTCCCTTTAAGCCAGTCTAAAGTGTCTCTGCCCCACTGTGTAATTGCTGTATATAATGTTTGCGTGGCTACGTGACATGAAGATCATCCCCTGGGTATCGAATAGTGACCCATCAGCGTGAGCAGGAATGGCTGTGTTAATTTTCATCTATGTGATTTTTTCGTCGAGTTACAATGTTAACATAGATTAATCCTGATTTCATTTGTCTATTCAGAGTGTTTCGAGATGACCCTCTATGTCCCACCAAAAACAACCCTAAATACACACACACACACACACACACACACGCGTGCCCGCACAGGGACACACACACACACACACACACACACACACACACACACACACACACACACACACAGACACACACACACAATATATACAGACACACATACAGATACACAATTACAGGTATATATACATATATTTACATATGTACATATCTATCTATAGGTCTATCTATCTATCTATTGGTCTATTGATCTATCTATCTATCTATCTATCTAACTATATATCTATATATCTATCTATCTAACTATCTATCTATCTATCTATCTATCTATCAATCTAACTATCTATCTATGTATATTATTTGTTTCGCTTGTTATATCAAATTATAGTTCGCCTGGTGCTGTCTTCTTTACTCTCTGGCTATTTGCCTTTTCATATCTTTTAATTTCTTTGATCTCTGATTCAGGAAAAGCCCTAAATGTTCTATTGTACACAACAGGAGTCTGGCAAGTGTTGCTTTTAAAAAAGTACCAATGTATGCCTAAAAGCAGACGGTTCCTGTTTTTTCTTTCGTGGTTGATTTTCAGGCACATCCACTGGCAGTTCCTTTTTTGACTAAGACGATCAATGGTATGATGACCAAATGCTGATCCTGAATATATGATGTTATGTGCCTATGGACCTCGGCTTTTCCACAACGTAGATGTTTTGTCACATTGGTTTGTCTACATGTCATTTCTTTTCATACCAGAGCATCCATGACAGTTAATCCACGTGAGGTTTTTTCGATCAACATTACTAATTATTTCGTGTCAATCTGAGGTTTCTATTCCATTTCCAAGATTTTTGAGTATATTCATCAATTTAGTAAGAATACAAGCTAAACTGTCTTTTTTCAATATCTAGTAAAGTTAACTATTTCAAAGCATGTGTGACTACCTCGGTTTCCCTTTTTTTGTTAGAGGTTGTGATGTAATAGACAATGTTTTCTTCATGTATGCAGCTTCCATTCTTTCATAGTCTTGCGATCAATTGATTGAAAAAATCGAAAGGGTGGTCATTTTTACAAATGTGTTACCAGTTTCGTTCTTCATCTATGAGTTCCAAATTTTGGTCACATTTTTCTTCTTTTTCTTCTTCTTTTTTGTTGTTGTTGTGAGCCTGGCTTATGTACGTACCTGCTTTCATAAAAGAAGTTAGAATATCAAAGTGTAGATTGCTAATTAAAAGCACCAGTTTTGTCAGTGTATTACGTAGCCTTTATTCTTTGTTTGTGTACTCTTTTATTATTTTCTTTTTTTCAAATATAAACTGCAAACAATACAACACAAAACACCATTTCATAATTATTCTACATTTAGAAATTAGCATGTAAACTGACTAGACCTGCAATACAGATACATCATTTCCAAACCTATTTCAACACTAACGCAGATTCATCATAAATAAACACTTTGGTAAATCAGTAATAAAGTACTGCAAACAAATAGACAATAAAATTGATGTTGTGATGATAAAAACATTACCTCTCCTGAGGACATAACCCATATTTCCTTTTCCTCTTTTAGATGCCAAACTATTGACGCAAAGTTGTCTGGCTATGTGTTTGTTGGGGATGCTTTGTTGCAGGCGTTGCTGATGTTTATATACATATATTTTTGTGTTCGTTTTCATGTACCTCAAGACCGTCTGTGACAGATTCAGCCAGCAGGCCCACCAGTATTCCACAGAATACTACTTGTTGACAGGCTTTTACAAGCCCTACAAGTAGGTGACATACGTACGTCAGCAGCTACACAAATTATACAAATGTGTGCTACTCCACATGGATTGGGAAAATGAGAGAGAGAGAGGAGAGAGAGAGAGAGAAGAGAGAGGAGAAGAGAGACAGAGAGAGACAGAGAGAGAGACAGAGACAGAGAGACAGCAGAGACACAGAGAGAGACACAGAGAGAACAGAGAGACAGAGAGAGAAGAGAAAGAGAAAGAGACAGAGAGAGACAGAAGAGAGAGAGAGACAGACAGAGAGAGAGACAGAGAGAGAGAGACAGAGACAGAGACAGAAGACAGAGAGAGAGAAGAGAGAGAGAGAGAGAGAGAGAGAGAGAGAGAGAGAGAGAGAGAGAGAGAGTGAAAGAGAGAGCAAAAGTTTCTAACATCTAGGAGCCATTACGAATTACTGATTTCATAAATCCTGTTATTATTTCAAAATGTGATTTTCATTGAAACACAATACCGATACTTACAACAAGACACACATGCTATGGTATAGTGGTCAGCACAACAGACTGAAGACTGAAATGTTGTGAGTTCGAATAACATCAGTCATTTCACTTCAAATAATTTTCAAAGAAATAAAAACAAAAACTCTCCTTAACATACACGAACCAGATCATGTCTGGCATCTATTCAGCTCAACGAGTGCCAAATTGAAAGCCAAGATCCAGGGAGACAATAATTCCTCAATATCGATATCAATGCCAGCAATCGTCTACAATCTCGTCTGTGACAATATGTCTGAAAGACAGATGATACCCTGATACAAGAGCAAAGGGTTGGGTGGATAATAATGCCAGATAGCCCCTTGTGACCACAGATAGGCAAGCTCTCACGAACACTTCTCGTTAGTCATACTCGACTGGGGAATTGGTGACGAACTCATTGTGCCAGACTTGATGACACGACGGGATAACGGTTTTAGATTGCCATTTCACCTTGATTCCGAACGATACCACGCCATTGTCTGGCAAGCATAAATAATGACATGTTGTTGTTAAATGGCCTTTGTCACATGTGGGAGTTTGGCGTTTTGTAAATGTATTTATTTATCTATTTGTTTATTTATTTGTCTATCTATCCATATATTTATTTGTCTATCTATCCATATATATATATATTTATCTATCTATCTATCTGTCTATTTATCTATCTATCATTATCTATCTATCTGTCTTCTATCTATCTATATGTCTGTCTGTCTATCTATCTATCTATATGTCTATCTATCTATCTATCTTATCTATCTATCTATCTATCTGTCTATCTATCTGTCTTCTGTCTGTCTGTCTATCTATCTATCTTATCTATCTATCAATCTATCTGTCTGTCTGTCTATCTACCTGTCTGTCTATCTGTCTGTCTATCTATCTATCTATCTATCTATCTGTCTATCTATCTATTTATCTATCTTATCTATCTATCTATCTGTCCGTCTGCCTATCTATCTATCCATCTATCTATCTGTCTATATATCTATCTATCTATGTCTATCTATTCTATCTATCTCTATCTATCTATCTATCTGTCCGTCTGCCTATCTATCTATCTGTCTGTCTCGTCTATTTATCTATCTCTCTATCTATATATCTATCTGATCTATCTATCTATCTATCTGCCTATCTATATATCTATCTGTCCGTCTGCCTATCTATCTATCTATCTGTCTCATTGTCTATCTATCTCTCTCTCTCTCTATTCTATCTATCTATCTGTCTGTCTGTCTATCTGTCTGCCTGCCTATCTGTCTTGTGTATTTATTTATTATTCATTTATGTATTTATTTATTTGTTTATTTATTTATTTGTTTACTTATGCATTTCTGCATATTTGTTTTCGTTGTTGATTTTTGTTTTTTAAGGGATTCGTCACACTCGAGCCATACTGTACGTACCCCACCCAATGTGATATCTGTTATCTTGAAATAATGTGTCTCCCTAATCCTTTCCAGGTCTTGAAATAGGGAGGAAGAACAGAAACATTCCAAAAACACTTACCTGGCCTTTCCAGATGGTTATCAGGTAGCCTAATACATTTAGATGGGCAGTTCATATGTTGCTAGCTAGTCCTGAGCTTGAGATACCAGATCTTGAGTCCATGGCACTACATGTAATACAAGACTCAACTTACTGAAAATCAGTGCGTCATTGAATGTCAAATCCCATGGCCCGTATGTGATCAGTATGGCACTGTAACCAACTGAGGCAATTAGCAAATAAAACAAATGTAAATATGCGTCAGAAGTTCCTACTAAAATGCTGATCACACATCTTTTTAAAATCATCTGCTACTTTTAGACAGTCTTATGATTTGTGTGACTTTAACCCGGCACCATCACTGCTAAATGTTTGCCTCTGAGAATCCTCAAGATACTACAGTTTAAACACAACTTTGCAAAAGATCTGCCACGAAATAGCTGAACAAAATGCTAATTCATTTTTGTTCCAGACAGATACAGATTCAGACAGACAGACAGACAGCCAGCCAGCCAGCCAGCCAGACAGTGACAGACAGATATACAGACATTCAGACAGACATAAAGAGAGAAAGAAAGAAAGAAAGAAAGACAGACTGACAGAGAGACAAATATATCTATCTACCTACCTACCTACTATCTATCTATCTATCTACCTATCTAATCTAATCTAATCTATCCATCTATCTGTCTGTCTATCTATCTGTCTGTCCATATAACTGTTCTATCTATCGAACTATCTATATATCTATCTTTCTATCTATCTAATCTATCTACCTACATGTATCTATCTATCTATCTATCTATTATCTATTTATCTGCCTGTCTGTCTATCTATTTTTCTATGTATCTATCTATGTATCTATCTGTCTTACCTAGGAGTAGAAGGAAAAAAAAGCAAAACCATAGTGGTTTCTAACTATAAATAAGTGAATTCGTTTTCAATTAAAACTTATTTGTAATCATATTGTCCTCACGTCACAGGCACAGAAAGTCAACAACTTGGAAGAAAGAAAAAAAACAACTTCCTCTCCACAATGTGGTTGCTTGTGCCGAATACGTGCAATTACAACTTTTACGCTGTTTGAGGAGAAACCCTGAATACCGTGGAACTGCCCTCTGTCCTGTTCCCAGTCCTTAGCCATAGGCTGAATGTTGTCCAAGTTGGGTTGCACGTGCCAGAGTTCAGGAATGTGAGAAAGAAAAATTGACGTCGTCTTTCCTTTTTAAGCCAATCGAAAGTTTCTTCTGCCTCAGTGTGTGATTGCTGTATTTGAGTTTTGTGTGGCTACGTGACATAACTGTCACACTCTGGGATGTTGCAGATACACATCAGCATGTGGAGGACTGTCTGTATTCATCTTGGCCATGGTGATTGACTCTTAAACTTTAGATTGGTTTACACTGATTTTGTTTGCTGACATTTGTAAAGTAACGATCACGTTAAAAAAAATGATGGGGCAGTACTTTATCCTGTACTGATTTTTCTTCGTGTTCTGTTTGTTTAGTAAAGGAGAATTAATCAATCACATGCCATGCTTTCACGAAATGACTTGAAATATCGAATATTTGAAATGAGTATCCAGCCTTTAGTAAAAAAAACCAAATTTTTTGTATTACTTTGACTTTATCTTTCTAAAAATTTGTTTTTACTCGATTCTTTGAAATGTTAACTTCATATAATATCGTACATCACATTACCTCTTTACCATTTCAAGTTAAGAAATTAATCTTTACATCCATTCTAATCACACCACGCTTACACTTTTGTGACAGCTACTAGCACACATTTTTCGTATTTATCCAGTATGATACTTGAAAACTTAAACACAGCAAATACACTAGAGTAAGAATGAGTCAATTATAGGAGGAAAATGACATAGAACACGGTACGGTACGATACAGTATGTTAAAACCCCCCACTAAACTATGTTAGTTCATAGATTGTGAAGACACTGATATTTAAATAACATAGCCCAGTTTCAGTAATGCTGTCACAATTTGACATGCGCATGCTCCACATTGATACCCCCTCTCTATTTCTTCAGTCAGTTTGGCCGAGATGGGGTGGAGTGTAGAAATGGTTGGGTGAGGAGAAAACCCCATGCATACTGTTTCTCGAATCATGTATGCCAAATTGAACTAAGACTGCCTTCATCTTCGTGTGGTGTTGAAGGTATCACGTATGTTTTTAGGATTGAATATTTCATGGTGTTCAGGTGTCGCTGGTGATCTGTCTAGCTGACCCACGTTCAGCTTCGAAAGTCTACATTTTGCTGGCCTTATTGTATTGCCACTTGTTAGAAGTCATATTGCACTACAGTAGAGCCACAGGGGTCATTGATAAGCTGGGCTAATTATCGTCAGATTTTCTGACAATTTTAGGTTGTTGATAGACTTTCGTCCTAAAGCCAAGATGAAGTAAGCTAGAGTGTTTCTAAATGTTTCTACCCTGTTGTTTTATACCCACCTTGATGTAGATGGGAGGTGCTACTGTTGATCATTGTAGTTACCTTGTACATTACGCCGCTTGGGCTTGGTGATGTTGTTGCTGTTTCTATGGGTGTCTTGTATCCGGTTCTGTAAGGTACATGTTATGGAGTGATGGGCATTAGTTTTTTGTTTTTTTTGGATACGTGTATGTACGTTGTTTTACATACATTGTGCAGACAGTATGGTGCTGGACAATCTGTGTTATTCAGTGGTTGTGCAAACTGGTTGTTTTAATAATTCCAAAAGCCAATGATCACTGATCCGACTTATAGGAGCTTTGATCTTCATTTTTGATATTCTGTGTATCGACACAGACGAGGCTAAAATTCTGACAGGTCTACATACAAGTTCATCAGGGACATCAGAAAAAAATGTCAACACCCTTTACACACCAGGCGGACAAATTCATGGAGGACCAAACCCGTTTTTTAATGGAAGTATGACCTCTCACAAACTTGACTACTCGTCCATAAACCCTTTCACAAAGATGAAGAAGGGAGGGGGTGAATGAGTGAGACACACGTTTGATATATATATATATATATATATATATTATATAATTATTATATATATATATATATATATATTTATATATATTTATATAATTATATAATATATATACATATTTCGGTTGTGTATATGTCATCATCATCATCATCATCAGGTGCCCTGCCGCATGACGTTGGCGACCATGGACTTCCAACCATCTCTATCTCTCGTTGCCCCAGCATCTCCCCCACCCTCCTCATCCCCAGATGTGGTTTCTAAGAAGAATGTTGAGAGTTCCATGGACAGCAAAGAAAACAAACGAGACAGTCTTGATGGAGGCAGACACAGGTAGATCATTCATAGGGAAGATTCAGAAAAAAACAGGCAACATTTAAAGGCCATTTCATGAGGAAAGGGCATTTGGAGCACCTGGTCACAACGGGAAAGCTGGAGGGAAAGAGAGTACCAGGTAGACTTAGGGAGAAGGTATTGGAGGACTCGCAGGGTGGCTGAAGAAGAGATGCTTGAGGCAACAAGAGATAGAGACAGATGGAAATCCATGATCACCAACGCCATGCGGCAGGGCACCTGATGATGATGATGGTATGTATCACACTGGTACTCTGTAACATAGACACAAAATCACTTTAATGATAAAGAGACATAAGAAAAAACATTCTCGGTCCAGTTTTATAGAAGAGAACCACTGAAACCAAGCAATCACTCTTTTTTTGCGATGCAGCACTTAATCACACGCAGTGCAGAATTAAAAAAAGCGAGCATTCCCTGAAAAACAGACTTCAAACATTGACATGTTCAAACGCATGGGTATGAAAACTAGAAAACATCACCACATCACTTCTCAATTTGTTGTTTAATTTTTTTTTCTTTTTTCTGCCAAAGCACAAGAAATTGTTTGGGTGAGAATTATTATCTACGAGGTTTTTGGGTCGTTGAGAGGGGCAACTGAAGGTTAATTCTGTCATTCGGTTTTCCATGTAGAATGTTTCTCCCTTGAGAAGTGGTGTGTAAAATTACATCAGCTTCTATATCCGCAAAGACCGGAGATGTGCAACCGAGTGGATTGATTCTTTCCTAATTCATTCAAGGAAGAAACAAAAACAGCAGCAACAACAACAACAAAACAACAACCTCAACAAAACAACAACCACAACCACAACAAAACAAAACAACAACAACAACAACAGCAACAATGTCAACAAACAAAGCGAACGAACAGCCCCTCTATTATATATTCATTCTTGGCTCAAGGCACCAGTTGACTTACAAAAGTCAGTACACGTGATAATGTGGAGGTGAGTGCTTTGCTTGATTGATTTGGTTTTACGTCGGCACCCACATCAGGTGATATGGCCGACGGGGATAACCATCCCAGGGAAAAAGGGGGAAGGGAGATTTATCTAATCCTATACTGACACCACCAAAACAACAAGGATGTTAAGATGGGACAGTGAAATGTCCAGTTTTAATGTACCGCACCCCGGGGTTCGAACCCACAACCATTAGCATGTGATTCCGACGCTCAACCAGCTGAGCTACTGAGGCCGACTAGAAGTGAGTGCATGCAACTTTCACACTTTAAAAGTCCCTCATACTAGAACGGTTCCAGAGAATATGCCTTTGAAAAATCCACGTGGCAAGATCGAGCGACAAATCTTCAAGTTCTGAAAAAGTGTGGCTTGCCAGTTATAGAGCTTTTGCTCATGGAATACCAGCCCTTTGAGACAGGACACGTTTTTGTACATAGAAGTCAGCCACATGAAGAGCTGAAGCAAGAATACTGTGTGACAAGGAAGACCACTTCAACAATTCAAGATTACTCTGAAGGCCAACCTCATCAGCTGTGGCATCAACACCACTAGATGGCAAGACACTTACTGTGACAGAAATAAAGATGGTGACAGCAGAGCACGCAGGGCACAATCATATTTAAACAGTGCAGAACAGCTGCTATTCAAAAAGAAAGGAAATTGGTGGAAACATAACTCAGAGTCACAGACTTTCCTGTACCTTGGAATCACTTGTGCCTCAAGGATCTGTCATGTATCCCACATGAAAAACCACAAATCAGCGAGGAGCCCATCGTCTTCATTCATGGCTGATGGCAGCATTCTTGGCAGTGTGTAACCATGGAAATATGTTACCTTCAGTGACATTGCTATACACCTAAACAACCCCTGTCAGCCATGACACCCCAAAACAGTTATGCCCAGACGGTTGGACAACCTGACCAGGATGCCAGTCAACTAGCTAGATCTAGATCTTCGAGGTTACAACACCTGCTGTTCAGGCTACACAGCCAGAGACAGACCACGAGGGTTGTAGATAGATGGAGTGGCAATCACACTTTGAAACAGGACTTTGTAAAGCCTTCCATCTTCCTGCAGGCCACAAGCTTTGGTTCCCTGCAACATGTTATAGTAAAACAATAGACGGAAAAAAAAGGTAACACACAAAAGAAAAATATTGATGAACTTGATTTCTTTCCCTTTGTTTTATCTTATTGTATACTTTTGTATCGTTTATGATTAATGTCTTGTCATACCAACATGTTAACAGGTTTGATCATGCAATAAACAATTTAGTACTTTTTCTTTTTGAACACAGCAAAGTGAAAGATATACAGATGTGAAAATATCATTTTGCAATATTGATTGTCGTGCATCTATTCAGTAAGTCAGTCTGTAAAAATCAGCTGCATTCCTTTTTTGTGCTGTTGAGTCTTCACATAATGTAGTCATAGGCTTCTGCTTCCTTTGATGCCATTTGATCTCCATCCTAATCAGAACTATAGTAGAACAACTTTGGCACCACCATCATATTCATTAACGGAGAATTAACTGGTCTGGTCATCTGACCAGAATACAGTCTCACCAACTGGCTCAACAAACAAAACCAAAACAATATATGAATTTAATATGATGGATAGAAGGAGGCAGATCAGACACAGATTAAAAAGTTCTAGATGATGATGATTGTTTTGTTGTTGCTGCTGTCCTGTGTTTTTGGCATAGAATCCATACGCTTAAGAGTACCTCAAAGACTTTGCCTACCGTAAGACATGCATGCAGTGTATGCCACGTTCATTTTGGATCTTCTTGTTCGTACGGTATCTGTTGCCTCTGTGCATACGGAATTTTCCCTGTGTCTGGAAACTCCATCTTGAGAAATTGAAGCTGAAATCTTAACTTTGAGACAGAAACGTGATGACCATAGCTTGTTGTTCAGTTTTCAACCTGAGATCAAATCAGTTATTATTGTTGTGTGAATTTATGTAGCGGCTCGAGATGACAAGATAACAGCCTCTACATCCGTGATACAATTCCTGCGTAGATCGTCCTGTCTGACGCGCTACTTCGTCACCCAGTCCCCAACCACCAAGTAATTGAGGAGAAGTGTTCGTGAGAGTTCTCCTATCTTCAGCCACCAGGGGCCAGCCATTGTAATTTTGTACCGCCTGTGTCTGACTTCCTGAAATGCCACAGACCTACTTCCAGACAATCGCAGACATTTGTCTTCGTAAGACAAGAGATGTCTGAATGGCTGTTGATGAATTGGAAACATACTACTACTGCTGCTGCTACCACTACAGCTGCTACTACTACTACCACCACCAATATTACTACCGTTGGTGTTTCTAATACAGTTACTACTACTATAGCTGCTATCACTGCTACTGCTACTACTCCTTCTATTATTACTACTACCACTGCTTCTATTCTTACCACTGTTACTGCTACTTCAACCTCTACTATTACTTCTACTGTTGCTGCTACTACTACATATGCTACTGTTTCTCTGCTTTGGCTACTACTGTAACTACAATCACTGCTACTACTATTACTACTACTGCTACTTCTACTTCTACTGTTATTACAATGCGGATGAAGAAAGAGAGAGAGAGAGAGAGAGAGAGAGAGAGAGAGAGAGAACATACAGAGACAGAGAGAGGGGGAAGGGAGAAGAGAGACAGAATGAGAGATAGAACATACAGAGAGAGAAAAAGAGAGAAGGAAAGAGAGAGAGAGAGAGAAAGATAGAGAGAGAGAGCCAGCCAGCCAGCCAGCCAGCTAGACAGACAGGCAGACAGGACAGACAGACAGACGATAGACAGACAGAAAGACAGACAGAGCGAGCAAATAAAAATGTTACTTCTGAAGTAGTGGTTTAAGAAACTTAAATTTGTTTTACATCAAGGCTTCGCTCACACAGGGTCTACACGAATACAACTGCACGCTCATCACAACACGAAAATACAAAACAATGAGGCAAAATTGGAATATCAAAGAAGGGAGAGAGGGCAAGAGAAGAGAGAAGAAGAAGAAGAAGAAGAAGAAGAAGAGAGTGAGAGAGAGAGAGAGAGAGGAGAGAGAGAGAGAGAGAGAGAGAGAGAGAGAGAAGAAACACATACGGATCGCTAGAGAACGACAACTAAACGCCATTGGCCGATATTTATAGTAACAGCCATCTTGTTTGACCCCACCAGGGGGATACCCGCCGCGTCACATGATCGTGATTCTAAAAATATCTTTTACCATTACTAACATTAATTTGCAGTGCTTAAGTTTCTTTCGTATCCAAATTGACGTAGTCTTCTTCTCAGTTCACGTAGTGTACAGAATCAGAAACAATATGGGTGAAAGACGGGTGCTGCACAATCACAGACAACCGAACCGAACAGTTCTGCAAGTTGCAAAGAAAATAATCCGAGTCGGCAGGCTGCCGTGGTGTTGCCACCGTGACTGACAAAATAAAAATGTGGGAATCCCTGATTGACATCAAAACAAGATGGCTGCTAGCGTTACTATAAATGTCCGCCAATGGCGTTTAGTTGTCGTTCTCTAGCGATCCGTACCTAGAAACAGAGAGAGAGAGAAACAGAGAGAGAAACAGACAGAGAGGAGAGAGAGAGAGAGAGAGAGAGAGAGAGAGAGAGAGAGAGAGAAAGAAACATAGATAGATAGATAGATAGAGTGAGTGAGAGAGAGAGAGAGAAACAGACAGACAGACAGAGGCAGAGAGACAGAGACAGAGAGGCTCTAAATATTTTGTCAGCTGACAGAGCAAAGAGCAAAGAAACAAGATATAACACTTCAATTATCCAATCAAACAAACTGAATTGCACACCAGGACATTTCCCAACAGCCTGTAACCACATTAGGAGGATATAAACTGGAGTATTGCACCAGAGAGCATTCCCCGAAATAAGACATTTGGACACTTCAAACAGTAACAACTCGTAAACAATGGACTTAAAAAAAAGATACTCAGCACAATGCAACTTCATCATATCGTTTTCTGTTTCGTTGTTTGTTTTCTTGCGGGTAAGGTAAATCACAGGAAATTGTTACGCCAAATTGTTATTGGATTATTAGCGACCTGTGTGTCTCTTTGCTGGGTGGAGTAGCAAAGGGTTAATTCCATCGTTCTTTGATTTTTGCTCTGAAATATTCTTGTTCAGTGGTCTGTGTATGGGGTAAAGTCAACTTTTTTTTCTTTTTTCTTATTTTCCCTATTTTCCTTTCAGACTCTTCAAGTGAGTTGCTTTATTCTTTCTTGTTTTATTTTGAGAAGCTTTTTCAGTGAGTGTACCAGTAGCTTAAAAATGTTATGAGGCCCATTTCCTCAGTTTGATAGCAGTCTAAGCTTACAAAGCAGAGGGTCTAGGGCGTGGGTTTGACATTGAATGGACCACAAACATCTACTGTCCCCGTTAGCTGAGATGGTTAGAAATTTATGCTGAAAGCGCAAGATTCCACGATCAAGCAGGACCACAAGTTATTACGTAGCCTAGACTGTTTCAGAGACAAATTGGTGCAAAAATAAACCATAAAACCTACGTGCTAGACTGGACCTCAAAACTGTATCAGTGGATATGACTTGCGCGCATGCTTATGTCCTTTGTTATGATCATTTGTGTTCATCTTCTTCATTACATGGCGTCAATGCATCATCATCATCATCATCAGGTGCCTTGCCACATGGCAATGGCGGTCATGGCTTTCCATCTGTATTTATCCCTTGTTGCCGCAAGCATCTCTTCCACCCTCTTTGTCTTCAGCCAATCTGCAATCCGTCCAAAATTGTCTCCCTGGGTCTGCCTGATGCTCTCTTTCCCTCCAGCTTTCCTGTTGTGACCAGGTGCTCTAATTCCTCTTTCCTCATAAAATGGCCTATAAATGTTGCCTGTCTTTTCCCTAATCTTCCTTATGAATGATTTTCTTGTGTCTGCCTTCATCAAGACTGTTTCGTTTGTTTTCTTTGCTGCCCATGGAACTCTTAACATTCTTATTAGAAACCATATCTCGGCTGCCTCAATCTTGTTCTGGCTTTGCTTGTTGACTGTCCATGCCTCACAACCGTATAACATTATTGGTTCTATCGTCAATGCATAGATAATTTAATCAAAGCGTGAGGGAATTGTTGTGAAACACTGAAACCAGAAGTAGAAAGTAAAGAAGGATAGAAGATATAGGCGATTCCCATTACTCTCAACACATCCTCGTTTACTAATACTGGAAACACTTGAAAATGTTGTGACCAAAGAAATTACTTGTTGTTCATAAAATCGATAATCTCAATCTATTTTATTGTATTCTTTTTATAGTTCATTTTTTTTATTTTGTTCATTTTATAATTTAGCTTAAGGTCTTGATGAGTAAAGTGAACTAAGTCTGACTTGCATCTCTCTTAAACTAGAGGAGTGTAACTCATGCTAAAAACATCAGTTATACAGTATTTATTCCATACACCCTTATAAATTCAGTAATTTCTCTTTATCAAGTCACAATTCTCTCATAATATGGTATTGCATCTCTCTACAGTCTAAGCAACATTTATTTTCTCTGACCTATGGGTTGTTTTTGTTCTCTTTTCTTTTAGCATCAGTGACTTTGCTGTCTCGGTGTTGAGACAGGAAAATCCTCGTTGTAGATAAATAACTTATAATCAATTTATCATGCTTTATATAAATGAGATAATGGGTTGCTTCTGTTTCAAATTTAAGATGACTTGCTCGGTTTGATGAGCTGTCACGGGAAAAAATTTTGATGTGATCATGTATCACGGGATGGATTTTGGGTGATGTTCTGGAATGTGGGGGATGGTTGTATGGGTTGTCATTCTGTATACAGATCACACAACAACGAGAAAGGAGAGAGACGAGTAGAAATACACTAAGCACACTAGAATAACTTTCAAAGCACTCACACATAGCAATACAAGTCAGTATAGTTTCTTTAATTAAGCATGTTCAACTTAAAGTGTAATCTTTCATCCTTATTCTTATCGTCTACGTCTAAAGCAATTCCTACTTCTTTGCCTATCAGCCATAAAACTCTACACTGAAAATAAAATATCAATGTCCTTCACTACATATTTTTGCCAAGGCCTCAGCACCTTTTTCAGTTGAGTGGCCTGTTCCCTATATATAGCTGAAGATTTGATGTTTGATTCAATCCCGATGTACAAAACACATAGCTGACCCATTTGGTATCAACATATTTTTTTCATAGATTGTCTCAGCTCATCTCGTCCCTTTCCATTCCAAAACATTGCAGCCATAGCGTTCTGCACAGGCTGAAGAACTATGCCAGGTAAATATTGGCAGATTTGGATAGAACATAATCATGATTATGGAATTACACGAGTGTCATGAATATTCTTCACGAATAAATTCCAACTTTCTAAACTGATAACCGTGTCTGTTAACGGATGGCTAAGTGATGGTGAGTTTGTGAGCTGTAAATTCGCCGCTTTCAGACATAGGCTTTATACTGTGAAAAAAAAAGGAAGGAAGCGATGTAATGGTGTGAGGAAGAATGATGAGACTGCACTGTGGAAAACAGTTCCGGTCACATCGTCGCGTCTGGCACAGCACTATATCACAAGTCCCAACTGCGGATGATTTACTGGAAATGTTTGTAGGAGGTTTTCTATCGTAGAACACAAGGATCAGGCCACGGAGTTCTTTTATTAAGAGACTGTCTGCTGGAGAAGTGTTTGCTTTCCTATAATAACATCACAGACGCGTTTATAGAGAAATGGTGGTTTTGTTTGTTTGTTTTTTTGTAATCACAGGTAAGTAATTGATTCGTGCTCACTTTGGAAACTATTTGTATGCAGGGTAAAATGCAACAGCTTTTAGGTTCTTCTGTATAACTCGCAGAGTTTTTTTATTTTTTTTTTTAACATAGCTGTATGTTCGATATTTTGGTATCTCGAGTTCAACCCCAGTCCACAACATAAAAGCTGGCTTATTTGTTGCCCGTCTTAACGTTTCCATCATTTTGGTGTCAGCTTAAAATTTATTAGGTTCTTTATCCCTTCTACGATTTAAGAACATTTCAGTGCCATGGTTCCTGCCAAGGATCAGGGAGTCTGCAGAATAATTACGGGAAGATTTGGATGGAACATGTATAGAATTGTCTGAGCGCTATTAATCCCCCTTTGAACAAACTACAAAAACAAACAAACAAACAAACAAACAAACAAACAAACAAACGACAACTTCAAACTCAAGAGGGATTCATCACAATCAGACATTTCCATACGCGCTCGTTTTATAATTCTGCCGCTAGTTACCACACAGAATATTTTAGCCTGCGCAAAATCCTTTCGCACTAGCAAGGTCTTTAAATACTGAAAGGGGTCAAAACACATCCATCCCGCTCTCCCATCCACCACAACACGAGCTGACCCAACGTCCTAACACAATCGTCTCACAAAAAGTCCATCACTGAACAACATGACACCAGTCTCCATCTGCCCACCATCACGATTTATCTTCTCCATCAAACCAACTTCCCTGGCCCATCTTTTTCACCCGTAATGAACTATAATAAAATAATTCATAGGCTAGGTAGGACCTCATGACCTAGCCAGCTCACAGGTTTATGTGCAGGCTTAAGGCTTGTGCCATGATCACCATCATGTGGCACCTGTAATGTTAGTGCAAATGGAGTTCGCTCAGAGCGTGGAGACGTCATCTTGAGAAACTGAAATTGAAGCAACAACAACAACAACAACAGCAGCAGCAACAGCAACAGCAGCAACAGTATAAACAACAATGACAACATCAACAGCCAATCAACAAAACAAACTCATCACCATCACTACAACAAATTACATTCTGGCAATCACATTTTTTTCGTCAGCGTCCTAACATGGCTAAGATCTTTATGACAATTATTCTTCAATTCCGATTATTCTTCGTTGTTGTGGCACCAGTACAAGCGGTACGTAATGGATGGTTCTAAAGCAAGAACACATCACTTCTTCCAAATGCATAGAGAATGTAAATATTTGGTGTGTGTTCATATGTATGGTGTGTGTGTGTGTATGTGTGTGTGTGTGTGTGTGTGTGTGTGTGTGTGTGTGTGTGTGTGTGTGTGTATGCGTGCGCATATGTATATGTGCGTGTGTATTTATCTGTGTGTGTGTGAGAGAGAGAGGGGGGTAGGGACAGAAAGAAAGAGGGAGAGATGAGAGAGCAAGAGGGAGGGAGGGAGAGAGACAGAAAGAGAGATAGTGAGAGAGAGAGAGAGAGAGGGAGGGAAGGAGAGACAGAGACAGAGACCAAAGGAGAAATAGAGAGACAGACAGACAGACAGAAAGACAGACAGACAGCAGAGAGAAGTTACAATTTCCTACAGATCACGATCAAAATACAGGAACAAGATGATACACTCAAATCTACCAGTTAAAGAACTGAAACCAAAGGGCAGTGTACCTGTCAACAGCACAGAACCATAATTATTATCAAAAGTTAAAAAATGGAGTTATTGAACTGGAGATTACGCACCCCCCCCCCCTCCTAAATTGAATATTTCAAACAGTAACATCTCCTAAGCCATAGACATAACAATCGTGTAATTTCAAGTGTAAGGCTACCTGGTTGAACCTGGCTCTCAGTACAAATTTCAAGGGTTTTTTTCTGTGTCTTTGCTTTTTTCCCCCTTGTGGCCAAATCACAGAAACACGCCGAGCCTGATATCATCTGACTGGGTGTTGCACACAGAGGCTGTAAAACTGAGTATTAACTTTCGTATTTTTTTTACCAGTCGCTGTGGTGTAGTGGAAAACGCAACAGACTACCGACTGGAAGGTTGTGGGTTCGAATCCCCACCAGTCCCTTCGAAACTATATTATTGTGGGATTTTTCGACTCTAACTGGTTCCTACCCAGAGTTGGGCGTGCTATGGGCTCTTTGGGAAGACTGGGACCACACGATCGAGGTCTCATCCACTTCACGGATGCGTCACTGAGGGTGTCGCTCAAATCTTCTGAGGAGCACCACAGGTTTCCGCATCTCTCGGGCCTGGTTGACTCAGGATATGTTATGATAGTAAGCGTAGAGTACAGCTCTGTCACGCAGTCTCAATCCCAGATAGCATCATGTTTATCATCCTCATCGACATCATCATCATTGCATTATAAAAACTTATGTGGTCAGTAAGGTGGCGTAGACAATAATGGAACGAAAGCAAACAAACAAACAAACAAAAAACAGATGATCACAAAGGTAACCTCCCTGAGTGCGATGATCCAAAAAAAAATCTTTTGTATTTGAGTATGTGTTGTTTCTGTTTTGTACTGCCCAAAGATATGCTCACTTCAATGGCGTTTAGCCCAAGCCATCCCATTACTCAATACACCACCAAACGCGATGTATTCAGTGAAGTCTAAATACCAGCAAGTCTATGGGAGCCAGCAATGTCAAGCTGCCTGGGGGCACCAATCAGAGTAGACTCTGCAGTACTGCTGGGTAACTTTGGTGTGTCTATTTTGATCCAACACTTTTGGGGCGATATATAATAAGTACCCTATTAAACGGCAACAGTCACTGAGCCGCAAAGCAAAGCTGAGTAAGTCTCCTGCTGGTGTGAAGACTACCATCATCATTATCATCATCATCACACATCATCATCATCATCATCATCATCATCATCATCATTGCCACGTGGCGTTGGCGATCATGGCCTTCCATCTGTTTCTATCCCCTGATGCCCCAAGCACCTCCTCCACCCTCTCTGCCTTCAGCCACTCTGCAAGTCCGTCCAATATCTTCTCCTGGGTCTACCTGGTGCTCTTTCCCTCCAGCTTTCCTGTTGTGACCAGCTGCTGCAATTACCCTTTCCTCACAAAATGGCCTATAAATGTTGCCTGTCTTTTTCCTAATCTTCCTTATGAATGATCTTCTTGTGTCTGCCTCCATCAAGACTGTTTCGTTTGTTTTCTTTGCTGTCCATGGAACTCTCAACATTCTCCTTAGAAACCACATCTCGGCTGCCTCAATCTTGTTCTCATCAGCGTTTTGTGTCACAAAGTGCATGATGGTGAGGGGTCGAATGATGTACGGGTGCTTAAAAAAACTGTACCGTTGACACACGAACACGTCTATGTGCTAAAAAGATGCCATTCAACCTCTTAGAGTTTCTCTGTGAATGAACGGTTCACACAGAACGTAACCATCTGTTAGACACCCACAGTTCTACAAAGACAAATGCCTGTGCTTGTCTGGAAACGCGTCTGTGAAATCGTTCCAGACAGGCAGACAATACTGACACTAGCGAAGAATCCCTGGATCGAAAAGTCGGCAAAATTCTCTTTCCCTTGTACCCATCCCCCCTCCCCCCCCCCCACACACACACACTTAACACTCGGACATCATTCTAGGGCATTAGGTGATGAGACAATGTTCCAGACAGGGACGACGTGTCCGGAACTCTTTTCACGAGTATGTTTCCATCATTCTAATTCACACCCTCACACAGTTTCTGAATCCACTAGAATGTTTTGAGCATTAAACTTTTCCAGGTTTATCTGACACCACTGGCAGATAAGTTTTTTCCTTCCTTGTAGACGCATCTGCCATTGCTGGCAGGTAAGCAGATTGTTCCCTGCCCTTTAAAACTGCCCGAAATGGCAGTTAGGAAAACGAAAAGTTCCAAGTTACCAGTGTATGGTCTTAAGGGAATCGCCTCGTGAGTGAGCTTTGGGAATGTCTTAGCATGTTACAGATTCTAGTTTGGACGCTCTGGCACCATAAGCAGTGACCAAAGCAGATGTGAAACAAAGAATCCAAAGTGTTTTTTTTCCATTGAGCAAAATGCCGTACAGAGTGTAGCGTGCTGATCTTTCTGAAGACACTGACACCCTTTGGGGGCATGATTTGTCTTCTCCCGTTTGAATGGAGTAAATGATGATCCTAGGAAAACTTCAAAGTAAGAATGATATTTCCTCCCCATAATTCCTTGATTTTATGTTGTGCTAGAATGGAACAGAATGTAAAAAAAGACTTTTAAACTGTCAGGTATATTTTCTTGGATACAGTTGTGACCACACATTAAAAGCCAATGAATCATGTATACCACACACATTCACTTGAAGAATTTTTTTTTTCTTTTAGTGACGTGTAACACAACGCTATTAGTTACTGTCTAGATGCAGCAACAAATTAAAAATATGACAAAATATGCATGTCGGCAGGGGCTGAATGCTATGCGCGAAGAAGCTTCACCAGGCAATAGTAGCCTGTGGTCTGCCTGCAGTGGAATAGAATTAAGATGGACAGTGAAAAAGCAGTTGAACTCTGTTCAGTTCAACGATCATTTATTGTCAGATAACGATTGTAGTACTGACGATGAAAAGTTCAATGTTTCTATATCGTAGTCTGGCATTCAACTTGACACATTGTATCTGGAGACTTGTGTCCATGACTTCATCAGTCGAGCCAGCATGGACCAAGAAACGAACAAGAACGTGACTAGCAAAAGCCAGACAAGTTAGACAATGACATGGTCTTAACCATTTAAAACGAAAGAGAAAACCAGCCAAACCAAACAAAAAATAAATAGCAAAAACAAATAGGAAGGAACTAAAAATGCACAAAAATGAGAAATAACGTGTCTTTGATATACCAAGACAAGACAAGACAAGCAAGACAAGACAAGACAAGACAAGACAAGACAAGACAAGACAGGCACTTTTTTGGGCCATGTAAACTTTGCTAACCATAAAAATACAATGAATTTGTTCACAAAACTTAATAGAAAAAGACAATACTCAGTAGGCCTACTTTAGCATATTGTTTCTTCTATTAAATTTTCTTTATAAATTTTTGTGCATTTTTCTTTTGTCTTTTATTTACGCTTAAAACAATGCCATTTGCGCAAACTTCTGCACCTGTCTTGTTTTGTTTTCTTTTCTCAAATACACGTTCTGATTCAATTCTTTTTTTTTTTTTAGTTGTGGTTCCTATATCCTTAAACTTTGGCGATCAATCTGATTAACAAACAAGCTCGTGCATCTTTTTCTCTATTTCCTTCTTTCCTTTTCTTAACAGATCGCAGGAAACAGTTCATCTGAGCCAGTGGTGTCCCGTTGAGTTTCGCTCATGCAAAGAGGCAACAAAAGGTTAAGTCGGTTTTTATTCGATTTGCTGGAAAATATTCCTGTTAAGAGAATTGTCGTGAAACGATGTCATATTCTTTATCCGATGAGACTAACACTGTGCAAATGAACGGCTTGATTATGTCGCTGTTGTTTCAGTGAAGACTTGCGGTGTAGTGGTTGTAATGAAATATGATATAGGTTTAAGGGTGTGGAGTGGCAATAATTATTGCATACAGCTGTAAGGAAAGACACAGTCTGAAGTGCAGCGTCTGAGAATTTTTATCTCATAAACAATATTTACAAACCACAACGGTGACCAAAACTCACCGAAGGGATATAACTTTCAGTTCCTGGTTATTATAAACAACGAAGAGAAAATAACTCTTAGATCACAGGAAATCGCTACAAGGATATTTGTAAAACTGCAGTATGTTTGTCTTAATTGCTCTGAGATGCGTGACCTTGATGAACTGGAGTGCAGTGTTGTTGGTTTTTTTTAATTTCAATTTTTTATAGATCACTTTTTTTTTCTTTGCCTGGCAGGGTCTTCAGCCTTGGGCTCAAAGTTGGAGGAACTCATCTGTCAAGCAGTTCTGGACAGGATTAGAAAAAAACAAAAAAACACCTGCAGGACTGTCAGGAGCCAGAAAGGGTTGTGCACTGTATATTTTGTTCAGGGAGGGAAGTTATTCAAGATTGCTTTTTGTTCTGTTTTGTTTTCAAGATTTTGCTTTTTGATTTTTTGTTTTTGTTTTCCTGTTTACCTTGTCAAGAGTGGTGTGCAAGGTCAAAGATATTCTCAGAATAATCTGCTTAAATATTGTATTAAAAGACAAAGCAGCTTAAACTTTGGGATGGTGTTCCCCCAAGAGGTGTATAGGCAAGGTCGTGCGTGCGTGTGTGTGTGTGAGAGAGAGAAAGAGAGAGAGAAAGAGAGAGCGTGCGTTTGTGTGTATTTGTGTGTGAATGTGTATGTGTGTGTGTGCGCACGCGCGCGCGCGTCTGTCTGTTTGAGTGTCACTGCGTGTGTGTATAGCTAACTAGCCAACTAGATAGACTGATACACAGCTGGACAGCTGGATAGATAGGTGAAAATGAATAAACGTATGTAAATATATATGTACATACATACATATATATACATATATGTATATGTATATATATATACATATGCATTATATATATATATATATATATGTATATAGCTAGCTAAATAGATAGACAGATAGACAGACAGTTAGACAAACAAATAGAAAGATGGATAGATAGTTAGATGGATAGATAGATAGATAGATAGAGAGATAGAAAGATGTGTGTGTGTGTGTGTGTGCGTGCATGTGAGTGTGTGTGTGTGTGTGTGTGTGTGTGTGTGTGGTGTGTTTGTGTGTGCGCGCGCGCGTGCGTGTGTGCATAGCAGACCTCCATGCCTAGGCGCCTTACATCTTCACAAGATAACACGTTAGTGTGTCATAGATGACATATTATCAAAACACAAAATGACAGTATATACATGTACATTTAAGTGTATTCCAGTTGTCAACCCAACGTACACAATGAAGGGGTACACACATTTCAGTGTATCACAGCTGGTATTCCAACACACTCAGTGACAGGGTACACACAGCGAGTGTGTAACAAATGGAATCCCAACACACTCAGTGATTGGGTACATATATAATTATGTGTGTCACAACTGACACCCTAAAACACTCAATGATGGGGTACACACATAAGTATGTCACAATTGGCATACCAACACGCTCAGTGATGGGGTACACACATACGTGTGTCACAAATGACAACCCAAAACGCTTAGTGATAGGGTACACACATAAGTGTGTCACAAAGGACATACCAACACACGCAGTGATGGGGTACACACATACGTGTGTCACAGCTGGCATCCCAACACTCTTAATGATCGGGTACACACATACGTGTGTCACAATTGACATTCCAACACACTCATTGATGGGGTACACACATAAGTGTGTCACAACTGACATCCCAACACGCTCAGTGATGGGGTACACACAGCAAGTGTGTCACAAATGGAATCCCAACACACTCAGTGATTGGGTACATATATATGTCAGAGCTGGCATCCCAACACACTCAGTGACGGGGTACACACATAAGTGTGTCACAGCCCGCATTTCAACACGCTTAGTGATGGGGGTACACACATACGTGTGTCACAGTTGGCATCCCAACACTCTTAATGATGGGGTACACACATAAATGTGTCACAACTGACAACCCAATAGAATAATAATAATAATAATAAATACAATATTTATATAGCGCAAAATCTTGATAAAATCAAATCTAAGCGCTGAAACACACACACACGCACGCATGCACACATACGCACACACGCACGCACACACACGCACTCACGCACACACACACACATACACACACACGCACACGGCTATAAATGGGGAGAAAGAATAAAAGCAATGGAAAATTATAGAGAGCATATTATATACAATTATATATTGCAATGTGATTCCCCTCCGAGTGGAGACAGGCTGCAGAGGGGATTGAGTGAGGTCAGGATTTTATGCAGAGGAGAAAAGGTGAGTTTTGAGAGCGGACTTGAAGGAGACAAAAGTAGGTTGCTGACGGACTGAGAGAGGAAGTTTGTTCCAGGAGAGCGGACCAGAAACAGAGAAGGCTCGTGGACCATAGGTATTGAACTTAGTGCGTGGAAAGCGAAAAGTCAGAGGATCGGAGGCAGAGCGGAGGGTACGTGAGGGAACATAGATCTCAAGTAGGCTTGACAGGTAATCGGGGGCTGCGTTATTGAGGCTTTTGTAGCACATGGTGTCTAGTTTGTACTGTATGCGCTTTGATATAGGGAGCCAGTGAAGTTGTGCCAGGAGAGGAGATATGTGGTCAGCTTTTTTCTTTTTGAGTACAAGGCGTGCAGCATTGTTTTGAATGCGCTGTAGGATGTGAGTGGTGGAGGCAGGAAGACCGGACAGGAGTGAATTGCAATAGTCAATGCGAGACATTATGAAGGAGAAAACGAGTTTTGCAGTTGTTTCCACAGAGAGATACTTCCTGATCAGGCTTATACGATGGAGGTGATAGTAACAAGATCTGGCAGTTTGAGAAACAAAGTTGTTCATGGAGAGGGTAGAGTCAATGCAGACACCAAGGTTTTTAGCTGAATCAGAAATTGGGACTGATGTGTTACATAATGGGAGAGAAAGAGGAGGCAGCTGAGAAAGTTTCTGACGGGTGCCAATGAGGATAGCTTCTGTCTTGTCATCATTTAGCTGAAGTTTGTTGTATGTCATCCAATTTTTAATGTCCGAGTAACACTCAGTGGTGCGAGTCAGGAGGTGCTGTATGTTGTCAGGTGAGTCACTATCTTGAAGTTGGGTGTCATCAGCATAGAAGTGGTGTTTTATAGAGTGGGAGTTGATGATGGTGGACAGGGGGGAGGTGTTAAGAGTGAAAAGAACAGGGCCAAGGACAGATCCTTGTGGAACACCACAGGTCAGGTATGCAGGTTGAGAGTAAGTGCCATTGATGAGAACAGTTTGTTTTCTGTTTGACATATATGAAGTGAACCAGGAGAGAGCAATGTCAGAGATGCCAAAAGTATTATGAAGTCTAGAAAGGAGAATACCATGATGAATGGTATCAAAGGCTGCAGTGTGAGGAGAGAGACTTTGCCAGTATCAGTTGCAAGGAGGAGATTGTTGAGTATGTGTAGCAAGGCAGTTTCAGTGCTATGGCACTGGCGATAGGCTGACTGGAAAGGATTGAGGAGATTGTTGGCAGACAGGTGAGAGTTCAGTTGGTTGAGGACAACTTTTTCAACGACTGACTACACACATCAATGTGTCACGTGACAACCCAACATTGAGAGTGCCAAGATACACACGTAAGTGTGTCAAAACTGACAACCCAACAGGCAGAATGACAGTCTACACACATCAGTGTGTCACCTGACAACCCAACATTCAGAGTGCCAAGGTTCACACGAATGTGTGTCACAAGTGACAGACCAATACATCATACACGACGAGCCTGCCCTTTTGCTGTATACTTAATTAGTGGTCATGGTTCTCAAAAATTATCCAGAGCTTGTCACCATGTCAGCTAAGAACGTAAGATCTTGAGCTCATCTCTGTCCCACACAAACCCCGCTCTATAAATGTAAAGGAAAAATAAAGACCCATATCATGTTCAACAATGGACTGTGGCTTTTGAAACGGATTCGTAGATAACATTTTTGACATGTTCTAAACCTTAATATTCATTTTTAAACTTCCAATGTATAAAATATCATTGTATATATTCTGTATACTTTGTGGAGTTTATATGTCAACATTGCCTTTTTATATACGTAAACATTTTTGTTGCTGTTGTCATTTTCTGTTGCCACGTTGTATGTTAAATGTCCGTGTGTTGTGACAAAAAAGAATAACATTAATAAAAAAAAAAAAAGAAATTAAAAAAAAAACAATATCACATGCTGTCTGAAAGCACAAACATCGTGCTCATTTAGCTCGATATGACACGTTTTGTGTCTAAAACTTCGAATTAAAAAAAACATTTTTTTTACTGAATATATATATATCATCAGGTTTGTCCTCAATTATCTTGCAACTTGCTCTTACTGTTCTACATCTAAAACTGGAGAGACAGTGAGGGAGACACACACACACACACACACACACACACACACACACACACACACACACACACACACACACACACACACACACACACACACACACACACACACACAGAGGGAGAAAGAGATGGAGAGAGAGACTGAGAGAGAGAGAAAGAAAGAGAGAGATAGAAAGAAGAGAGAGAGAGAGAGGGAGAGAGGAGAGAGAGAGAGAGAGAGAGAGAGAGAGAGAGAGAGAGAGAGAGAGAGAGAGAGAGAGAGAGAGAATATCAAACTTCAAACTTTAAAACACTGTATTACACAATGATCATAGCACTAGGTATCACTGAATCTGTCCCACAGCTAATCCTTGCAAATCTTAATACAAACCGTACGCATATACATTATATATATATATAATGTCCCGCCTGGTGGAAATAAATTAGATCCATGAAAGGGCGCCAGCTCTGGAGAGCTACCCGCGGCCATCTAGCTAAGGGAGTAAACCCTGATAGATCAGGTCGGATAGATGTATCCGCTACTGGTAACCTGGAACCCAGTACTACCTGTCACAGGGTCGAATTGCTGGCGACTAAACCAGCAACCCCACCAGTCCTCTCAGGAGGATGGTGAGGAGGGTGGCTAGAAACCCTGGTGGAAATAAATTAGATCCATCATAGGGCGCCAGCTCTGGAGAGCTACCCGCGGCCATCTAGCTAAGGGAGTAAACCCTGACAGTAAATCCGGTGTGGGGCCCCTAAGGCGGTTGGATGGCAAACTTTGTCACTTTCCGGCAGCTCCTGCGGCCGCGTTGGACCCAAAACGTAACAGCTCTGCTGTTCCTTTGGATCTGTCAGCGAGGTGGAGAGGGGGGACAAGTTGCATGGGCAACAGCCTGTCTTCCATATTACACTGCCCAGGCTTACATCCGTCCATTCATCCACAAACACTCTGCACCTACGACCTGGAGAGGACACTCCAGCCTCGCTACTAACACTAGTGTCGGCACAACACGGGAAGCAACAGATACCGGTGATAAGTCATTGCTCAACTGGCGTAGAGCTGACGCCAGGGGTTGCTTTTGGCGATGGGAGAGACCTTCGTGTCTTACTGAACAGCTACCGCCCGCCTAAGCTGGGCAGTCCCCAGCCAGTTAGGTGCTGTCCCGCCACGACCTGCCTTCTTCTTTGGGTGCATGAAGATTCGGAGAAAATCTGACAAGCAGGTCGTTAATTACCGCACCAAACAAAAAGAAAAATTCAAATTCAAGAAACGGATCAGGAAAAGGATCAGCAGTGAAACTGGGCTGTTGGAATGTCCGAACAATGATGCCTGGGCTCTCCCAAGATCTGCAAGACATCAGCGACACGCCAGAAAAACCGCCGTCATAAACAGCGAACTAAAGAGGCTCAATGTGGACATTGCCACTCTGCAGGAAACACGGCTGGCTGACTCAGGAACACTAAAGGAAAGGGACTACACCTTCTTCTGCCAAGGAAAGAGTTCTGATGCCCCAAGTGAGCACGGAGTAGGCTTTGCAGTAAGGAACAGCCTGCTGAACATGATTGAACCAGGCAGCGGCGGTTCAGAACGACTCTTGACTCTCCGCCTCAACACCACCGAAGGCTATGTCACTCTCATCAGCGTTTATGCCCCAACTCTGTCCGCCTCTCCTGACACCAAGGATGAGTTCTACGAAAATCTTGCATCAACCATAAGGAACATCCCCAGGACAGAACAACTTGTTCTCCTGGGCGACTTCAACGCCAGAGTGGGTGCAGACAATGACTCATGGCCCTTCTGCCTCGGTTCCTTTGGAGTGGGGAAAATGAATGAGAATGGACAGCGACTGCTTGAGTTTTGCGCCTGCCATGAACTGTGCATCGCCAACTCCTTCTTCAAGACGAAGCCTCAGCACAAAGTCTCCTGGAGGCATCCCCGCTCAAAACATTGGCACCAACTGGATTTGATCCTAGTAAGACGTGCCGCTATCAAAAACGTTCTCCACACTCACTCTTATCACAGCGCAGACTGCGACACAGACCACTCTCTGGTATGTTGCAAGATCAGGCTACAACCAAAGAAGTTCCACTGCTCAAAGAAACAAGGGAACCCTCGCATTGACGTCAGCAAGATGTCTCAGCCAGATCTTGTAGAACAGTTCGCAGAGGCCTTTCAGAGAGAATACGATGCATTGCAGCCCAGAGACTCTGCCACTGAGAGAAGGGAAACGCTACGAGACACCATGCACCGCATTGCTATGGCCACCTTTGGGAAGAAAACTGTGACGTCCCACGACTGGTTTGAGGCCAAATCATCAGAGATGACTCCCACTGTTGAGGCCAAGCGTGCCGCACTCACCAAGTATAAGCGGTCACCCAGTGAGAAGAACCTGCAAATCCTCAGGGCTGCCAGAAGTAAGGTTCAGCTTAACGCCAGGCGCTGTGCAAACGAGTACTGGACAGAGCTCAGCGAAGAGATACAGAGTGCTGCTGAAAGAGGCAACATCCGAGGAATGTATGATGGCATCAAGAAGGCACTGGGACCAACACAGAGCAAGATCGCCCCCCTCAAATCCTCCACTGGGGAAGTAATCAGCAATCCTAGCCAACAGATGGAAAGATGGGCGGACCACTACTCCGACCTCTACTCCACAGAGAACATGGTGTCCCCCTTAGCCCTCGATGCCATCAAGTGCATGCCGGTAATGGAAGAACTTGACGCAGAGCCAACTGCGGATGAACTCAGCAAGGCCATTGATAGCCTGGCATCAGGGAAGGCACCTGGCAACGACGGAATTCCCCCAGACCTCATCAAGCACTGCAAGACTTCTCTTCTGCACCCTTTGCACGCAGTTCTCTGTCAGTGTTGGAATGAGGGAGCTGTACCACAGGACATGAGGGACGTCAAGATCGTCACCCTGTACAAAAACAAGGGCGAAAGGAGCGACTGCAACAACTACAGAGGTATCTCGCTCCTCAGCATTGTTGGCAAAGTCTATGCTCGGGTCCTCCTAATCCGCCTGCAGAAACTGGCTGAACGCATCTACCCGGAATCACAGTGTGGTTTTCGAGCAGAGAGATCCACGGTAGACATAGTCTTCTCCCTTTGCCAAATCCAGGAGAAGTGCAGAGAGCAGCGGATGCCCCTGTATGTGGCATTCATTGACCTCCCCGAAGGCCTTTGACCTAGTCAGCATAGATGGTCTTTTCATGGCTCTCCGAAAAATCGGCTGCCCCCCAAACTGCACAGCTTAATTGAGTCCTTCCACTCAAACATGAAAGGGATGGTGCAGTTCAACGGAAACCTCTCCAAGCCCTTCGACGTACGCAGCGGTGTGAAACAAGGCTGCGTCCTGGCCCCAACCCTTTTTGGAATCTTCTTCGCTCTCCTCCTGAGGCATGCGTTCAGCACAGGGCAAGAAGGGATCCACCTGCGGACCAGATCAGATGGCAGGCTCTTCAACCTCGCCCGCCTCAGAGCAAGGACAAAGGTCCGTGAAGCCCTCATCAGAGACATGCTATTTGCCGACGATGCCGCAGTTGTGACCCATACTCAACGGGACTTGCAGTCACTAATGGACCGCTTCTCCCAGGCCTGCAAATATTTTGGTCTGACCATCAGTCTTAAGAAGACAAACGTCCTGGGCCAAGACACGCCATCTCCACTAGCCATCACCATTGATGACTACGAGCTTGAAGCCATCCATCAATTTACATATCTTGGGTCCACCATCACCGATAACCTCTCCCTTGACACAGAGGTCGACAAGAGGATCGGGAAGGCAGCCACAACACTAGCTCGCCTCACACAAAGTGTGTGGACAAATCCCAAGCTGACCACAAAGACAAAGATGGCTGTATACAACGCCTGTGTCCTCAGCACCTTGCTGTATGGCAGCGAGGCGTAGACCATGCATGCTCATCAGGAGAAAAGGCTCAATACCTTCCACCTGAGAAGCCTACGGCGCATACTTGGAATTTCCTGGCAAAACAAGGTGACCAACACCGAAGTCCTAACCTGCCCTGGCCTCCCAACCATGCATACCATGCTGAGACAGCGTCGGCTGCGCTGGTTGGGCCACGTTCGCCGCAAGGAAGATGGTCGCATCCCAAAAGACATCCTTTATTGTGAGCTTGCCACAGGGCAGAGAAACATTGGCCGCCCACAGCTGAGATACAAAGACATTTGCAAGCGTGACATGAAGGCGCTTGAGATCAACACTGAGTCCTGGGAGGACCTCGCAGACGACCGCAACAGCTGGAGAACTACTCTCAAGAAACAGCTGCGGATTGGTGAGGACAAACTGTCAGCTGCTGCAGCAGAAAAGCGAGTTCGCAGAAAAGGGATGACAGCCAACAGACCAGCATCAACATACACATGCGAACGCTGCGACAGAGACTGCCTCTCTCGCATTGGTCTCTACAGTCACAGGCGACGCTGCTTGGACCAAGCAGACAGCCCATCCAGACATTAGAACGGATGTACTTTGTCCATGGTCAGTCATGACCGAAGGAGGCCTACAAATGGTATGCTGGTTGAAGTGATATACACGTGCACAAAGTATATACACTTTTCCTATTTTCCTACCTATATTTTTCTCTCTCTCTTTCAAATAGAGACTCAATATTACTTCATTTGATTGCAATGTTTTGGTGTAATATCTTTTATTCTGACTGTAGCTTTTTTTGTGTGTTAAATATGTCATACATTGTACTACTTTATACTGAAATAGCTATTTTTTTTACGGAATAAACGTAGCCTCTCATTTTCTGTTGAATACCTTGCCTCTTCAGTGCCAAGGACATACTGGTAGGCCTACGTCCTCATTCTGTGTTACGTACCTTGCTAAGGCTACACTAGTACATACTTGTCATAGCAAGAATTTAAATTTCCCCATTTCAAAGCTGGGGAATCTAAATTAGCATAAATCAGGAAGTTTGTCCAACTACATGAACTATGCAATAAGGCCACCTGTCAGTGACATTCTGTTATGCACTGGAGATGTTGTAAGCATCCCTACGGAGATGTTGACCTCGCTTCCAAAATGGCTCACGACGAATCTCAACCAGGACCAAGTGTTGTGAGAAAGGCAACGCTTTGCCGAGGGATTGTGTGCCTTCATCACAACAGTCATCAGCACAAGTATTACACATTTGTGACAGATCCAGATCTTGAACCGGGCAAAGACTTGTCTTCCAAAGGGGGTCACAGAGGGGCTTGAGTTAGGAAGCGTGGAAGCACTGTTTATTTCAGTCACTTACTGCATATTTCAGAATTGTTTTTAAAAAAAATATTTTTGTTCCCTCGCTCGGATAAGCTTCTGTATGCACTGGCACAACGTATTTCATGTGATGGTTAACATCCAAAATGATCATAGCGTAAGTCTTATACACCCGCCTGCACGTAAGCCTTACGTGTTGGTTTGGGGCTTTGGAAAAGAATTGGAGGATTGCGTCAGTATAGTCTTTGAATTGGAGCACCTGGTCACAACAGAAAAGCTGGAGGGAAAGAGAGCACCAGGTAGACCAGAGAGAAAACATTAGACGGACTTGCAGAGTGGCTAAAGACAGAGAGGATGGAAGAAGTGCTTGCAGCAACAAAGGATAGGGACAGATGGAAGGCCATGATCGCCAACGCCATGTGGCAAGGCACTTGATGATTATGATGATGAAGATCTTTGGGAAGAACCGTAGACTTGTTTTTGACGGTGGGCCCATGTATGAGCGTGGCCTTTGTGTACTTCTTTTTTTGTGGTCCACTCAAACACGACGGTACACCGCAAGAAGTGGAAATAATTGTTCTCAAGATACTGTTCCGCGTCACTGTTTCTGTATGAAAGACTTGGCGACATGAAAATGAAAAGGTGGTCGTGGCAGTATGGCGGGACTATGTTTGTGTGTGTGTGTGTGTGTGTGTGTGTGGTGTGTGTGTGTGTGTGTGTGTGTGTGTGTGTGTGTGTGTGTGTGTGTGTGTGCGCGTGCGTGTGTGTGTGTGCGTGTGTGTGTACACTATAAGGTTTACCTTTTCATCGCATAACACACAACAGGATAATGTGTAACATTTGTTTAGATCAACCTTATGAGCCATCGTTTACTGACTAAACTATCAATAAACTTTAAACTGTCATATATGGATAATTTATTCATTTACCTTTCAGAAAGTAGCTTAGTGCATCCTCCCATGCAACATTTAGATGCTGGACTTGTAAGTTAATTATTACCTTGCCCATGCAAACTTCGCCCAGCAAATAGCAAACACAAGCAAAACATTATTTTGTCACTTAAGTGGTTAATGGTTATCTGACTGAAAGTATTACCTTTTTCGATTACCTTTTGACTCCCACACCCTCTCCATCAACTGCGAAAACTTAACTCTTAGACTCCCTCACCATATCACCAGTTTCCTGCAGGATGCTGGTAGACAGAGTCAAAGGGTTAAGTTTTTGTTTTGCTAGCATGGTTCACAAAGAAGGATACTGGTGGACAGTGTGCAGAAGTCAAAGGGTTGATAATCTCACTTATTTTAGTTGAATATATCCACAGAACAAGACGTCAACACCAGACTCGAAAATGCCTGGGGCGCACTAAATCAACTGGACAAAATCTGGAAATCCAGTCTATCAGACAACCTGAAAAGGAACTTCTTCCGAGCAGCAGTAGAGTCCGTTCTTACATATGGCTCAATACCTTAGACCCTAAAAACGACATTGGAGAGGAAGATTGATGGAGCATACACACGAATGCTGCGTGCAGCCCTGAACAAATCCTGGAGAGAACATCCAACTAACAAAGAGTTATATGACAAGATCCCACCAATCAGTAAATCAATACGTCAACAAAGACTGCGCTTCGCGGGACACTGCTGGCGTAGCAGAAAGAACTGGTGGGGGATGTTCTACCATGGAGACCCAGTCACGGCAAACAAAGATCAGGACGTCCAAAGAAGATCTGCATAGACCAACTGATGGATGATACGGGCTGTCAGTATGATGAACTACCTACTGCAATGTCTGACAGAGCAGGATGGAGAAACGTGTCATGGATAGCCGAGCAAGCATGATGATGATGATATCCCGTAATTTGAATGACTATTTCACTAAATCTGACTCAATATTTCACATAACCTGAATACATTTGTTTTTGGTCTGATTTTGAAATTATCTGAATATGTCATAATATAAATAAGTTTGACTGTAATAGTATGCTAAACATCTGTTATCATCTATCGGACAGTTTCTACTGAGGATGTGGTTTTAGTCTGAGTTTAACAGTGTTAGTTCCTTCTTGATATATTGATATATCTGATTGCTTCATTCATTTAGGCATGTCGCTTGCTGTGACTGCAACGTTATTCTGTAATTTTACTTAGTTTGTGATTTCCTTCTAAACAGAGCCCAGAACGTTTCTCTGTAACGAGATCCCATGGCATAATACACAAAGATGTTGAAAGTGGCGTTGATGTAAGCAAACACTTCGATAATCCAGACACTGGTCACATAGAAGTTTTCATGGCGCCTTCCGGAGTTCATTTCTGGGAAGAAAATCCAAGTAAAGCGAATCATGGCAACAGGAGAAAGACAGGCGATGAACAATAAGGAATTCCCGATCAGCATCCTGGTTAGCGCAACTTCCTGTGGAGAAATCGATGACGAGATTCCAGCACGCCACGTAACGATTTGACGAAGTTTCACTACAGTAATTATCGTTGCTGTTATTACCACAATCATCACCACTCCAGGCATACCCACACCAAACACAGAACTATCCAGAAAGTCGATGAACTCCTGGTGAGCTTTGTAAAATTCGCCCAACACAGGTGTCCTGAAGACCGCACCAGAGACAGGATCGTAAATACATCCAATACGATATCGGAAAGCCACGATGAAAAACAGACCCATTACCACCACATAGACTGCGACAATGATGGCGGCCATTGTTCTAGTACGCAGCAAGGTCTGGACCTTAAGAGGAACCAGTACACAGAGGCATCTTTCACTGGCGATGATGGCTGACATAATTGGAGAAACATAAAGGAAACCTGCAAAAACCGTCAGATTATTGTTGCAAAGGAAAGTGATTATAGGACCAAACCTTTCTTTAGTGGTGAACTGCGTATGAATCTGCTCACCAAACCGGAGCATAATCTCGATCAAGTAAAGTTCATCAGCTAAGGATAAAGCAAAGAGACATAGATTGACACGATCTTTGAGGCCCTGTTTACAAAACACCGCCATGTTGATGATGTTGGCCGGTCCACCAATCAGAAACAAGAATGCTAATACATTATTTCTAACTCTGTATATCATGGCTTCTACTTCAGCACTCACAATGTTATCGGGGTTATCCCAAGGCAAAAACTCCATCTGACTAAAGTCGACTTCAATACACCCATCTGGGGAAGATGTATTGTGTGTGGCAGTTTGAGAAGTACTGTTTGCTGAAAAAGTAGTCTGCAGGATTCATGTGATCATACTCCATGATGTGTGAAGAACAGCCAGTTTCCTGATATCTGCAGATTGAAGGCACACACATGTATGTTAGACTTATAACGCTGTCAAAGATGGACATGATATCAAAGTGGTTAAAAAAAATTACAGATCAATATCAAATAACGAAACAATTCAGTCAACTCACTGTGACTTATTGGGGTCATTTCTAGAGAGATTCACTGCACTGAAAGAGCTCCAGCCAAATACGCCAGCAATTATCCGACAGACTTCCTGAGCCTGCTCAAAAATCCTATGCGATGGCAAGGTCACGAAAACTTGGAAGTGTGAGATGGGACCTGTCAGACAGTAACTGGCACCAGAACGATGTAAACATTATGATGGGCAGCAAACAGGGCAGTTTTTTATGTTGTGGGTTGGGATTGAACTCAAATATCAGATCTTGAGTTCATGATTCTACAAATTAGCCTGCTATGAAACATCAACTAGTTGTCCATAAACATTACTTTTAAAAATTAATATTAACTTTTTCACATCGTAACGCTAGCCCGCTAGCGTTCTCGTGGAGAACCGCAGGGGCCGGAACATAGGGGTATAGATCGTTCAGCAAGCTCGCCGCTGACAACGTAATGCTAGGATTTTAGCGTCTTGCGTTAGAAAATTCCTTTCGTGAAGCCAGTTACGGTCTAAGGGAAAAACCTCTATTATAGTATCAAGTAACCATTTCTAAATACTGTGAGAGTGATTTCCCGAGTGAAAAGTCTATTTGAAGAATGTTTCGGGCGCGAGAACAACGTCACCCGAACCGCGTGCTTCACTGAAACAAAGGCAAAATGGAGCGCCCTGCGAGTGCGCGATGTCGCTGTTCACTCAGGATTGTGGAATTTGTGTGTGTGTGTATACTTTTCTAAGTTTCTGATCAGATGATACAAGTCATGGAGAATTGGTGTCTGTTTGTTCTGTTTTGTTTACATCTACTGAATGGATGAAATGCTTGTCTGAAATGCTCCTCAACCATGATATTTCATTGCACAAATAACCTCAAAGCATGTCAGAACAAACCTTATACTGTAGATATCCTAAAAGAGGATTATATTACCTTTCTAACCATACCCTACATGTTGATGTTAGTCATTTGGGGCGCCTGTGAAAATTAATTCAAAGTGGCCTAAAAATGCACGTTTCCAAGGAAAGTAGTCAGTGGCAGCTGGCACGTCTGCAGGGAAGTAGGTCAAATAGCCAGCTGACGATGTCAAAGTGTTAACACACCTGTTTATTTGACAGTTTCATATAATATGAACAAACCTGTTTAATTGACAGTTTAATATAATATCAACAAATTAGTTCATTTGACAGTTAATATTATCAAACCTGTTTAATTGACAGATTAATGTAATATCAGCAAATTAGTTTATTTGACAATTTCATATAACAATAGAATAATAATTAGCATAACATTAATACGAACAAATACAAGCAAACTGCAGGCACACTGACGCAACACATGATGGACCATTCCGCCATTTCGATGGACGAGAAGCATTCTGGACATTGTATCGCCTTGTGTGGGTCTTTATGTTAGATACAAGACTAACCCTGGAGGTACGGACCAGTCGCCGTAGTGTAGTGGTTAGTGCAACGGACTACTGACTCTGGATTCGAATCCCTTTAATCCCTTCAAAAAATTATTGTGGGATTTTTCGGCTCTAACCAGCTCCTACTCAGAGTTGGGCGTGCTATGGGCTCATTGGGAAGAATGGGACCACACATTCGAGTCTCATCCACTTCACGGAAGCGCGATTGAGAGTGCTGTTTAAATCTTCTAGCCAGCACAACAGGTGTCTGTATCTCTCGGGTGTGGTTGACTACAGGATACAGTATGATAGTAAGCATGTAGAGTACAACCCTGTCATGCAGTCTGAATCCTGGATGGAACTCCATAACATCATGATTATCACCCTCATCGACATCATCATCATCATTGTGTTGTAAAAAAAAATGTCGCAGCTTCTGTGGTCATTATGGTCGCGTAAAAAAAAAGCGATGTGCACAAAGGTAACCTCCACGAGTGCCATGATCCTAAATGGAAAAGGAAAAGAAAAAAACAAACCCAAGAGGTACAAGTGTTTCCCGTAGGCAGCCGTTTGAATAAACGGAGCTGTCCTGTTCTGGTCAGCTAATGTGATTGTGACCTGCGTGCATCGCAGTCACCAGCTTTCTCTGTTGTGGGCACCTTCTGCAGCTGGTGGTTTTGAAGCCATGGCTGGTGAAGGTGGCCTTCAGAGTACTCTTGTATCGCTTTGCTAAGTCTTCTCTGGTATCAACAATGACATACGTCTATAAAAAAAAAAGTAAAAAGACTAGAGCAGAGCAGTGTGGAAGAGATTAAAGGCAGAACAAAACAGTGTGGAAGAGATTCAAACGCAGAACAGAACATTGTGGAAGAAACTCACAGGCAGAAGAGAACAATGTGGAAGGGAATCAAAAGCAGGACATAACAGTGTGGAAGAGATTCAAAAGCAGAAGACAACAGTGTGGAGAGATTCAAAAGCAGAACAGAACAGTGTGGAAGAGATTCAAAGGCAGAACAGAACAGTGTGGAAGAGATTCAAAAGCAGAACAGAACAGCATGGAAGAGATTCAAAGCAGAACACAACGTGTGGAAGAGATCCAAAGGCAGAACAGAACAGTGTGGAAGAGATTCAAAGAGAGAACAGAACAGCATGGAAGAGTTTCAAAGAGAGAACAGAACAGTGTGGAAGAGATTCAAAGAGAGAACAGAACAGTATGGAAGAGATTCAAAAGCAGAACAGAACAGTATGGAAGAGATTCAAAAGCAGAACAGAACATTGTGGAAGAGATCCAAAGGCAGAACAGAACAGTATGGAAGAGATTCAAAAGCAGAACAGTACATTGTGGAAGAGATCCAAAGGCAGAACAGAACAGTGTGGAAGAGATTCAAAGAGAGAACAGAACAGTATGGAAAAGATTCAAAGAGAGAACAGAACATTGTGGAAGAGATCCAAAGGCAGAACAGAACAGTGTGGAAGAGATTCAAAGAGAGAACAGAACAGTATGGAAAAGATTCAAAAGCAGAACAGAACAGTATGGAAGAGATTCAAAAGCAGAACAGAACATTGTGGAAGAGATCCAAAGGCAGAACAGAACCGTGTGGAAGAGATTCAAAGAGAGAACAGAACAGTATGGAAGAGTTTCAAAGAGAGAACAGAACAGTGTGGAAGAGATTCAAAGAGAGAACAGAACAGTATGGAAGAGATTCAAAGCAGAACAGAACAGTATGGAAGAGATTCAAAAGCAGAACAGAACATTGTGGAAGAGATCCAAAGGCAGAACAGAACAGTATGGAAGAGATTCAAAAGCAGAACAGTACA
>JAPXFY010000015.1:61809037-61811537 GCA_030674185.1 Monoplex corrugatus
TCATCTTGTTGAGAGGCAGTGGAGGCTTTGATGAGACAAGTTTATACTTTTTGGCTTGTTGTGTGTTTTAATTCAGTTCTTTCTTCTTTCATTTCCTTGTTTTTTTTCTTTTCTTTGAATATTAGATACACAGACGCCCCACGTCATTTCAATACGACCAAGATTGTTCCAATGATAGACTGATATAATATAGTATAAGATAAACAAAAATACTCCGGGTATGACTTCAGGAAGTGATCAGCTCATGGCTTTGTGGGCAGGCTTAAGGCTTGTGCCATGATCATTGGGGATCTTCTCCATTACATGGCATCTGTGACGTTAGTGCATACGGAATTCATTCGGAGCGTGGAGACGTCATCTTGAGAAACTGAAAGTGAAAGTGAAATTAAAATTGAAATTGGTCATTTGACCACAATGCAAACCCACCAGCTCTATCAACAGGTGTACAAAATATTTGAAACGAGATGCAGACAAATCAAAATCTTGCATCAAGGTGTGAAAGAGATATTGAAGTCTATGGTATTCATCGTCTTCAGGCATACCAGTAAAGGTCCTTCGGAGTAATTGTCAGTGGAAATTCCAAACAGATGGTGCAATGAAACCAACACCATGTTCTCTGCTGACTTAGATATCTGACTTAGAAAATGGTGTGTTTTGTAGTGGATTGTTTTGTTGTTTTGTTCTGTTTTTATAAGTAACCAGACCTTGTTTTGTGTGATGAGTGAATCTGGATGTCTACAGACAGATAGATAGTCCCATAACCCTAAGATCGTAGGGGAGTGGTGTGGTGGAGACCCCAGTTTTTCTCAAAGCCAGCAGAATGAGGGTGGTGCCCATCTTCATTCCTCGTTGCTTTACCTTTCCCTAACTTTGAAGAGAGTCAGGTACCCGTTCACAGCTGGGTTGACTGGTGTAACATCGGATTGAATAACTGAGAGGCTCATGATGGAATAAACAAGTTTATCCCTGTCTGGAGCAGAAAATTGCTTGTTGAAAAAGCGAGGACTTTCTAATATTCCCTTCAGATTCAGACTATTTTTTTTCTTGTAAACAGTTGTTTCCTAACCTCACACAATTCTTGGTAATGCTTTCACTCACTTCGCCTCTTCCAATAGTGTTCCTAGTGATGACTTGCCTTCGGTTCTTTTTTATGACTTTTTTGACAGCAAAGGCTGTACATTTCGACAATGCTTTCTGCCACGTTCATCTATGCCTGCCAGTTCTGTAGCCTTCATTGGACAACCACTATGTTTGTTTGAATAGTCTCTGAGACATAGAGAAAGATAATCTAGGGCATGCCCCTGTAATCCTGTAAACGAGACCCTATTCCCTCAAAATGTCTGTACCAGAAATGCTTCCCTATTATTACCAATCTCATAAGCACGTGTCTTTGTTCTAGAATTACTCCCTTTGATGTCAAACAGTTGTTTTCAAGCCTCTCATCAAGAAACCTCTCCGCAAACACCTATTGAAAAGTATCGTCTTGTCTTTGATCTTCCGATCCTACTTCGTTCACATTTACAATCCAGTAATTTGTGCGAGTCTTTTTAGATCTGATTACCACACTCGTTACAGCACTGAGACGGTCCTCCTTTGAAATGTTAATTTTACTTTCTCTTCATGTGATAGAATCTCTTTTCTTCTACTGTTCGAATTTTCTGTTGCGTTTGATAATATCGAACACCAGATTCTCCGTCTCGCTTGGAAAGTAATTTTGGTATCATTCCTTTGTTTTTATATGGTTCCAGTCTTGTCCAATTCAAGAACACAGGGTGTATCAGTAAATGGTTCTTCTACCCATTTGGATTTTTAGCAACATGGGGTTCCTCAAAGTGAAGTTTTGAACTTTGGACCCATATTGTTTGTTATGTACACAACTCCTCTTTATATCATTATGACCAGACACCACGCTGACCATCATCTCCTTGCTGGCAATCTCAACTACAGAAATCATCGTCTCATCGGAACTGAATGAACTGGTTTCCACAATGCAAGTAAACGTTAATAACTTTAAATATTGGATTTCGAACAACTGACTTAAATTTAACGATGATAAGACAGAGATTCCGTTTTTTGTACGTAAACAAAGTTGTACCTCTTCCAAGTTCAATCTTTACTCATGCATGTCATAATCCTTCTCCGATTCTGTTTCGAAATATAGGTCTCATCTTTGACTCTAACCTTCCATGCGACAGCTCAAAAAACAAAGTATGTCAAGTGGCTTACTTGGAACTGAAATGCATCAGCTCTATTTATCACTTTCTCACTGATTCTGCAGCTAAAACTCTCGTAACTTTTCGTGTACTTTTCTTGTCTAGATCATTGTAACAGTCGTCTTATTGATGCTCCCTTGTCGACTTCTACAGAAAATTCAAAATGTTATTGCAAAACCCGTCCTTAAAACTTCTCGCTATGAGTGTGCAACATCCCTTCTTTATACATTCCACTGGCTTCCTATTCAACATCGTCTTACATACAAGTCTGTTGTATGCGTTACAAT
>JAPXFY010000015.1:61816537-61826537 GCA_030674185.1 Monoplex corrugatus
ATGATTGTGTGTGTGTGTGTGTGTGTGTGTGTGGTGTGTGTGTGTGTGTGTTGTCGTTGTGTAGTTTTGTGTTGAGGTGTGTGTGTGTGTGTGTGTGTGTGTGTGTGTGTGTGTGTGTGTGTGTGTGTGGTGTGTGATGTATATGGAGTGTGTGCATGTCGTGCGTGCGTATGTATGTGTGTGTGTGTGTGCGTGTGTGTATAAGAAAGTAAAATAGAGAGAGAAACAGAGACAGAGAGACAGAGACAGAGAAAGACAGACAGACAGACAGAGACAGAGAGAGAACGAGAGAGTGAAAGAGAGACAGAGACAGAAAGACAGACAGAGAGAGAGAAACTGAAACTGAAACTGAAACTGAAAATGGTTTATTGCCATTGACATTTTTGTCCTTGTGGCAAGGAGCATAAAACAAAGTCATTAATTTTTTCGGCGACGTTTTCTCGAAACAAAGATTTATAAATATAGTCATGGCTGACAATACATCCATTTGAATTTTTTCCCTAAAGATGAAGAAAAAATTGAACGGAAAAAGTTGAACAAAATGTTGAACAAAAAGTTGAAGAAACAGTTGACCACCCAACGTAATTAGTCATATAGGTAAGAGGAAGACCCAAATCCGCCAAATAAATATAAGAACAGTATAAAGTAATATCTTCACTGAATATAAACTTACATTAATTTAAAAAGTTGAACAAAAAGTTAAATAGTTAACCACCTGACATAATTAGTCATATAAGAGGAAGACCCAAATCCAGAAAACAAACAAAAAAACAATATAACGTAACATCTTCACTGGAGATAAACGTACATTAATTTAAAAAGTTGAACAAAAAGTTGAAGAAACAGTTGACCACCCGACGTAATTAGTCATATAAGTAAAAGGAAGACCTAAATCCGGCAAATAAACATAAGAACAGTATAAAGTGATATCTTCACTGGAGATAAACTTACATTAATTTATTACTGTGTTGTTTTCTTTCTCCGACTTTCCCAAGCAAGGGCGATAAATTTCGCGAGGGATTTTTGATAGTTTTCATCTTCAGTCATGAGTATTCTGGTAATGACCCTTTGACTCGAAATGTCCTCATCAAAGATTATGCATTTTTGTCGTATACTTTCATACGACTTGCAAACAAACAAAAAATGCATTTCATCTTCTGTCTCTACATTACACATGGGACAAATAGAGTGTGCCGATGAATTTGAGTAAAACCATATTGTTGTTGCATTTAGCCCTAGGGCTCTTAGTCTAAAACGAGCAAGATTGCTTCTGTGCCATTTATTTGTTATGGCCTTTACATATTTTTCGGTTTGAAATATATTTTTAAAGAGAGAGAGAGAGAAAGAGAGAGTGAAAGAGAGAGAAGACACAGAGAGAGAGAAGAGAGAGAGAATGAAACAGAGACAGAGAGAGAAGAGAGAGAGAGAGAGAGAGAGAGAGAGAGAGAGAAGAGAGAGAGAGAGAGAGAGAGAGAGAGAGAGAGAGAGAGAGAGAGAGAGAGAGAGAGAGAGGTCTCCGCTCTGCCCATCATGATGTTTCCATCATTCTGGTTGTGTCAGCTCAATGTTTCGCAAGTGTCTCCTTCTCCCTCCTCCTCCTCAATTCAAAACATCGCCAGTGTATAGGGCTTTGCGCACTCTCAGACAGTCTGTCAGATAATTGCTGGCAGATTTAGCTGGAGCGCATATGGTATTAATCGAGGAGGATGAATGTCTCTTATATATATTTAACGCTCAGCAAATTAGAGCGAACCAATCAACTGTGAAATTTGGATGCTGTTCATGTACATGACAATTGCTGCGGGAAGCGCCGAGGAGGTCAAGATCATTCGTAACATCTGCCTTCAGAGTCAGGGTTCTCTGCCTTGTCCACGTCGAAGGTGGACACGGTCGCTGAGGTTGGCAGACAATATGTCACCCAATGTCTCTTGAACAAACTAAAATCTCTGAATTTAATGAAAAGTTTTCGCTTCCTGTAGTTTGTTAATTTTTTTGTATGTTTTTCCTTGTTGTTCTTTTTTTAAAAAGGCTGTTTTTAACCGAAGATTGTTTCATATCCAGTGGAAATATTTCTCTTTGTCTCTCTGTCTCCCTCTGTCTCTCTGTCTCTGTATGTCTGTGTGTCTGTGTGTCTGTATGTTCTGTGTGTTTGTCTGTCTGTGTTGTCTGTTGTCTGTATAATTATGTATATACATATATATGTAAATATGTATGTGCATATGTATATATATATATATATATGATATGTATATAGTATATATATATAATGTGTGTGTGTGTGTGTGTGTGTGTAGTGTGTGTGTGTGTGTGGTGTGTGCGTGCGTGCGCGCGGGGCGCGCGCGTGTGTGTGTGTGTGTGTGTGTGTTGTGTGTGTGTGTGTGCATGCGTGTGTATATGTGGGGCATGTGTGTACCTATACATATGTGTACATGTACTTCTGCGTGTGTGTATTCATTTGTTTCCTTATTTTTTAACGTCTTTTCACACAAGTCTTCTTAGACAACCAATTCAGCGTGGCGTGGTAATGGTAGTGCTATACGTGGGCGGGTGAGTGAGTATAAATGATCGGTGGATTAGTATTAACCTGTTTTCTGATGTTGGTGTCTCCGATCAAGTCACGCCTGGTCTTCTTTACAGCCCTTCTCAAACGACGTATCTTACACAAGCAGTGGTTTTGTGCTCGGGAGGTTTGGTTGGAGGGGAGGGGGGGAGGGGGGTTTCCATGTCTGGCATTGATATGTCAAGGTGCGGTTGGACATAGAACTCAGGAGCGTGTTTTTTTTTTTCGGTATAAATGTCTGGGTGTGTAGGAAATGGGATAATTGACACATGATATCGTTTGTTCTAAGGATTTGGGTTTTGATTTCAAGATCACAATGGTCAGATCATAATAATCTCTCTCTGTCTCTGTCTCTGTTTCTGTATCTGTCTCTCTCCCTGTCTCTATATGTGTCTCTGTCCTGTCAGTCTGTCTGTCTGTCTGTCTGTCTCTCTGACCACTTCTCTGCCCCTTTCTCTCTGTCTCTTTTTCTTCTTCTCTCTCTCTCTGTCTGATCTCTTGTCTGTCTGTCAGTCTGTCATCTTGTCTGTTAATCCTCTCTCTCTCTCTTCTCTTCTCTCCTCTCTCATCCTCCTCCCCTCTCTCTTCTCTCGTCTTCTCTTCTCTCTTCTCCTCCTCAGTTGCTTGTTCTTAACTCTTCTGTTATGTTTCTGTCATCATTAAATATGCTTACTTAACATTTGAGTGCAGGTACCAGAATCAGGTATAATGCTACTATACATGAATGATAAACTGTTTGGAAGTGTAAATCTCTCTTGTCATGTCTATCTTGTCTGTCTCTGTCTCTCTAATTCCCTCCCTCCAACATCTCTCTGTCTCTGTCTGTCTTCTGTCTGTCTCTGTCTCTGTCTCGTCTGTCTGTCTGTCTCTGTCTCTCTAATTCCCTCCCTCCCCCATCTCTCTGTCTCTTCTGTCTGTCTGTCTCTGTCTCTGTCTGTCTGTCTGTCTGTCTCTGTCTCTCTAATTCCCTCCCTCCCCCATCTCTCTGTCTCTGTCTGTCTTCTGTTCTCTGTCTCTTCTGTCTGTCTGTCTGTCTCTGTCTCTCTAATTCCCTCCCTCCCCATATCTCTTTCTCTGTCTGTCTGTCTGTCTGTCTGTCTGTCTTCTCTGTCTCTCTAATTCCCTCCCTCCCCCATCTCTCTGTCTCTTCTGTCTCTGTCTCTCTAATTCCCTCCCTCCCCTATCTCTCTGTCTTGTCTGTCTGTCTGTCTCTGTGTCTATCTGTCTGTCTCTGTCTCTGTCTCTCTAATTCCCTCCCTCCCCATCTCTCTTTCTCTATCTGTCTGTCTGTCTCTGTCTCTGTCTGTCTGTCTCTGTCTCTCTAATTTCCTCCCTCCCCCATCTCTCTGTCTCTGTCTGCTGTCTCTCTGTCTCTTCTGTCTGTCTGTCTGTCTCTGTCTCTCTAATTCCCTCCCTCCTCCATCTCTCTGTCTCTGTCTGTCTGTCTGTCTCTGTCTGTCTGTGTCTGTCTCTGTCTCTGTCTCTCTAATTCCCTCCCCCCCCATCTCTCTGTCTCTGTCTGCTGCTTGTCTGTCTGTTTCTCTGTCTCTAATTCCCTCTCCCCCATCTCTCTTCTCTGTCTCTCTGTCTCTGTCTCTCCTCTCTCTCTCTCTCTCTCTCTGTACTGCCCTTCTCTGTCATACACCACCCCCTCTCTCTCTCCAACCCCATTATTGACATATGGCCAGTGGCGTGTTTCTTCCATCACTCAGCTGTTGGGAGACCAGTAGACTGCCAACAGAAAGAAGGTGTTTTCAGGCAGATTGGAGATCGTTGTCAATTAATTTCCCCTGCAGCATGTGAAGGGATGAGGAGAAAGGTGCAAACGTATACATTATACATTTTATTCCTGAGGGGAGTTTGTACAACTTGACGCGTGTAGAGTATGTTTTTGTTCAGATACAAAATCTTTTGTGCATGTTTAACCATGCCTGGGCACAAATAATTTATTTGAATACATGTTTTTATATGAGAGATATGCTTCACAGACGAAAAGAATAGCGAGGAAAACTATCAAGCAAGCAATCAATCAATCAAGCAAGCAAGCAAGCAAGCAAGCAAGCAAGATAGTAAACAAAGAAACAAACAAATAACAAACAATCAAACAAACAAACAAACAAACAAACAAACAAACAAATAAAAACATGAAAGGATGATGAATGAAATGAATGAATGAACGATGAATGAATGAATGAACGAACGAAGAATAATGAATGAATGAATGAATGAATGAATAATGAACAAATGAATGAATAACATGAACGAACGAAAGAATGAATGAATGAACCGTATATGAATGAAACTTAAACAAGAAAATGATGGAAGTGGTCGCATGTTTAAGAACGTCATAATAGGAAACGATTAAAATATGCCAAAGTAGATAATCAGAAAGGTTATAACTTTTTTTTTCTGAAGGGAAATTAGACTAACATTTTGGGAATGAGTGAATGACAGAGTAACTAAGTAACTAAGTAAATAGTATAACACTGAGGGAAAGGACTATACATGTCAATACATCATTATGGGAAACAATTAAAATGTAACTTAGGTAGATCATAGAAATGTGATGACATGTTTGTCTCAAGGAAATTTATAACTGAGATTTACGAAAACGTTGTCGCATATACAACTAAACACAGAAACTAAGTATATAGTATAAAATTGAGGGAAGGGGCTATATCTTTCACTATACCATCATGGGAAACAATTGAAAAATAAATAAGGTGGATCATCAGAACTGTAATGAAATGGCTGTCTGAAGGGAATTTATAAGTGAGATGTACGAAAACATGATTGTATACATAACCAAACACAAAGGTCGTTTTAGGAAGAATTGTACATATAACCAAACACAAACGTCGTGTTAAGAAGAATTGTACATGTAACCAAACACAAACATCGTTTTAGGTAGAATTGCACATATAACCAAACACAAACGTCGTGTTAAGAAGAATGTACATGTAACCAAACACAAACGTCGTGTTAAGAAGAACTGTACATGTAACCAAACACAAACATCGTTTTAAGAAGAATTGTACATGTAACCAAACACAAACGTCGTGTTAAGAAGAACTGTACATGTAACCAAACACAAACGTCGTTTTAAGAAGAACTGTACATGTAACCAAACACAAACGTCGTTTTAAGAAGAATTGTACATGTAACCAAAAACAAACGTCGTTTTAAGAAGAATTGTACATGTAACCAAACACAAACGTCGTTTAAGAAGAATTGTACATGTAACCAAACACAAACGTCGTTTTAAGAGAACTGTACATGTAACCAAAAACAAACGTCGTTTTAAGAAGAATTGTACATGTAACAAACACAAACGTCGTTTTAAGAAGAATTGTACATGTAACCAAACACAAACGTCGTTTTAAGAAGAATTGTACATGTAACCAAAACAAACGTCGTTTTAAGAAGAATTGTACATGTAACCAAACACAAACTTCGTTTTAAGAAGAATGTAACATGTAACCAAACACAAACGTCGTTTTAAAAGAATTGTACATGTAACAAACACAAAGTCGTTTTAAGAAGAATTTACATGTAACCAAAACAACGTCGTTTTAAGAAGAATGTACATGTAACCAAACACAAACGTCGTTTAAGAAGAATTGTACATGTAACCAAACACAAACGTCGTTTTAAGAAGAATTGTATATGTAACCAAAAACAAACGTCGTTTTAAGAAGAATTGTACATGTAACCAAACACAAACGTCGTTTTAAGAAGAATTGTACATGTAACCAAACACAAACGTCGTTTTAAGAAGAACTGTACATGTAACCAAACACAAACGTCGTTTTAAGAAGAACTGTACATGTAACCAAAACAAACGTCGTTTTAAGAAGAATTGTACATGTAACAAAAACAAACGTCGTTTTAAGAAGAACTGTACATGTAACCAAACACAAACGTCGTTTTAAGAAGAACTGTACATGTAACCAAACACAAACGTCGTTTTAAGAAGAATTGTACATGTAACCAAACACAAACATCGTTTTAAGAAGAATTGTACATGTGACCAAACAAGTCGTTTTAGAGAATTGTACATGTAACAAACACAAACGTCGTTTTAAGAAGATGTAATGTAACCAAAAACAAACTCGTTTTAAGAAGAATTGTATATGTAACCAAACACAAACGTCGTTTTAGAAGAATGTACATGTAACCAAAACAAACGTCGTTTAGAAGAACTGTACATGTAACCAAAAACAAACGTCGTTATTAAGAAGAATTGTACATGTGACCAAAAACAAAGTCGTTTTAAGAAGAATTGTACATGTAACCAAACACAAAAGTCGTTTTAAGAAGAACTGTACATGTAACCAAAACAAACGTCGTTTTAAGAAGAACTGTACATGTAACCAAAACAAACGTCGTTTTAAGAAGAACTGTACATATAACCAAACACAAACATCGTTTAAGAGAATTGTACATGTAACCAAACACAAACATCGTTTAAGAGAAATGTACATGTAACCAAACGCAAACGTCGTTTAAAAATTGAAAATGTAACCAATACAAACGTGGTTCGGAAGAATAATGAAACTCGTCTCACACAATGATGATGATAATGATGATGGCTGTCTACAGTGACAGCACAGCAAAACTAATCAAAAATTGTCTTGCTTTCCGCTTAGAGACAAGTAAATGTACCTCCAACAGAAAATCAGTCTTAACTAGCATTTTTGGGCATTTTGAGATATACGTATCACTAGAAAGTGTACATTCTGCTGATTATTCTGGTACTTGAATAAAGCGTGTACTCAAAAAAAAATGTAGAAGTTATGTATGTTTAAAGACATTAAGTTGTATGACAGCCATTTTGAGGAAACGGCCTCTAAAGTTTTTGTGTGCTCTCCTACACATTTTCCTTAAATTTCTTTATTTGGTGGGTTTGACCCAGTTTGTTTCTAATTTTCGCTGTCATTATCTGAAAGGTGCACCAAAGAGCTTTCCATCAGTATATTACATGTGCGGGTACTGTACAGGTTACGGTTCATAATAAGAGATAAAAATCGGTACTTTTTGGTAGAAAATTGCTTTCTTTCTGCTGCGATCAGTGCATTAAAATACCGATTTAAACTGCTTAATAATATTTTTTCAATAAAAAAAAATTCTGTGGGGGATAGATTATTGTTTACAGAAATCAATTTTGAGAAAAAAGTGAAAACACCCCAGAGAGACCCTCAGTCACCTCTTCAGCTTCTAGTGCTCTTCAACTGACTGCGAGTTAAGACTGATTTCGTGGTGGGAGGTCACAAATGGATCAAACAAGATTGAGTAGTTCCTAACCGAGACTCACTTACTTCTAACACGCCATCGATTCTATAGTCTTTGCCGCAAGAACAAAGTGTTTTGCACCAGCTTTGAATTCTGGGACTAAGAAGCAAAGTCAGTCTTGTGTTCACAGACATGAGACGTAGTACCAGACACACCAACTTGGTCACTGTCCATTTCGACGGTTCCGGTCGTTCTTCTTATGGTGATATGGTTGTGTTTCTTAACGCTTTGACTGCCGCACCCCATCCACCACATGCAAAAAACTTAACCCTTTGACTCTCTTACCCTGCAGGAAGCTGGTGGATTGGGTGAAGGAGTCAAAAGAGTTAAGGCTTTTTTCTGTTGCTTTGTTAGCATGGTTGACAATGCAGGATGCTGGTGGACAGGGTGCGGGAGCCAGAGCGTTAAAATATGATCAACATATGATCAACAATGTAAAAATGCAATCATTGGTGTTTAGAACACAATGTTTGGGGTGAGAGGGACGAAGAAAGCGACAACAGACAGACAGGGAGAAAAAGATCTAAAATAAACTGAAAGTTTATGTTAAAAAATGAAATGATTGAAATAATCAACGGCACAGATTTAAGCTTGTGGCAAACAGACTGACAAAGACACAGAGAGAAAAAGACAGACAGAGACAGAGACACAGAGAAAGAGAGAGACAGAGAGAGAGAGAGAGAAAGTCACAGAGAGAGACAGACAGCCAGAGACACACAGAGAGAGAAAGAGAGAGACAGAGAGACAGAAAGACAGAGAGATACAGACAGAGAGACAGACAGAGATAGATAGCCAGAGAGAGAGAGACAGAGAGAGAGAAAACAGAGAGAGACAGAGAGTCAGACAGAGAAAGAGATAGTGAGAGAGAGAAAGACAGAGAGAGAAAGACAGAGAGAGAAAGAGAGAGAGAGAGAAGGGCGTGGGTAATACAAACACCATTGACAACCCTGCGTCCTCTCTTTTTTCAGTGAGGAAAATTGAAAAAGAAACACAGAGAGAACATTATCTGTCTTTCCAGACGGCTGCAAAATTGATTTTCTGTATCCTCAGGCTGGAACAGTTTCTGGGTTAAAGAAAGTTTGAAGTTTAATATGTCTTACTTTCCATGGAAGAATAAACGAAAAAAATATAAGAGGAGAAGAAGAAGAAGAAGGAGAGAAGAAGAAGAAGAAGAAGAAAAAGAAGAAGAAGAAGAACAACAACAACAAACAACAAACAACAAAACAAGATGCAGAAGAAAAAAAAGAAGAAGAAGAAGAAGAAGAAGGTGGAGGAGGAGGAGAAAAACAGCAATATCAAAACAACAACGCCAAAAAGAACAACAAAACAAGAAGAAGAAGAAGACGAAGAAGAAGAAGAAGAAGAAGACGAAGAAGAAGAAGAAGAAGAGAAGAAGAAGAGAAGAAGAAGAAGAAGAAGAAGAAGAAGAAAAGAAGAAGAAAGAAGAAGAAGAAGAAGAAGAAGAAGAAGAAGAAGAAGAAGAGAAGAAGAGAAGAAGAAGAAGAAGAAGAAGAAGAAGAAGAAGAAGAGAAGAGAAGAAGAAGAAGAAGAAGAAGAAGAAGAAGGAAGAAGAAGAAGAAGAAGAAGAAGAAGAGAAGAAGAAGAAAGAAGAAGGAAGAAGAAGAATGCGAAGAAGAATGCGAAGAAGAAGAAGAAGGAAGAAGAAGAAGAAGAATGCGAAGAAGAAGAAGAAGAAGAAGAAGAAGAAGAAGAGAAGAAGAATGCGAAGAGAAAAGAAGGAAAGAAGAAGCGAAGAAGAAGAAGAAGAAGAAGAAGAAGAGAAGAAGAAGAAGAAGAAGAAGAGAAAGCGAGAGAAGAAGAAGAAAGAAGAAGAAGAAGAAGAAAAAGAAGAAGAAGAAGAAGAAGAAAGAAGAAGAAGAAGCGAAGAAGAAGGAAGAAGAAGAAGAAGAAGAAGGAAGAAGAAGAAGAGAAGAAGAAGAAGAAGAAAAGAAGAGAAGAAGAAAGAAGAAGAAGAAGAAGAAGAAGAAGAAGAAGAGAAGAAGAAGAAGAAGAAGAAGAGAAGAAGAAGAAGAAGAAGAAGAAGAAGAAGAAGAAGAAGAAGAAGAAGAAGAAGAAAGAAGAGAAGAAGAAGAAGAAGAAGAAGAAGAAGAAGAAGAAGAAGAAGAAGAAGAAGAAGAAGAAGAAGAA